>CM053786.1:642549368-643119368 GCA_028749045.1 Cupressus sempervirens | reverse complement strand
CCTAGAGACCTTTCACTAGAGATGGAACATCATTACCTAGCTTAACAGTTTGACTTTCATAAAATATTTCAAAATTGTCAAATTTAATTAAGTCACTAGTCATATGATGTGATCATCCACTATCTATAATCCATGAATCATTCTTGTTAACATGTGAAGTGAGGGCAGTTTTATTCTCATACCTTTCTCCGTTAAGATCTTCCTTGATTGCAACATATGCCATCTCAAATACTTCCTTTAGCAATGTAGCATTATTTCTTTTATTTATCCTTATAGTATATGTTCTTCATTTACTTGTAATATTTCTTGTCATTTATGTCACTCTTACTTTTGTTACGATACTTGGCAGAAAAATGACCAACTTCATTGCACTTAAAACAAATCAGTGGTTGTTTACCTTTGAATTTATCTTTACATCTTGACAACCTTCTTGCAAGCAATGCTTCAAGTTCATCTAGATCATCTTCATATTCAGATTCTGATGGGGACACTACCCAAGAACAAAATGGACACAACAGAAAAGGGAAATTGTATTAACTGAAAAATAAGCTAGTACATTCAGTACAGAGAAAATAAACTTCAAAACATGCCCTAAGGCTTACAAGAGCATAAATGTGGAGATAATTTCTCCTTTCAGTACCCCCTCTCAAACTCCACTCCGAACTACCTTTTACAAAGCAAGAAATCTCCTTAAATAGACCCCGGAGGGTTAAGGACTAGGAGTACATTCTAGAAAGTTCTAGTAGGCATCCACCGACCAAATAGAAGGTTCCAGAAGCTGCGTTAGAAGTCGACGCAATTCTAGAAGAATTCAAAAATGGTAATCGAACTTCCAGGAGGCATAACTTTTGAACCGTAGCTCCGATTGACGAACCGCTTACATTTTCAAAAAGCTCTCAAAACACTTCATAGCCGTATGGACCAGCTTCGCTCGTTCTCCATTTTTTGGCCCTTTTCGAGGTCATTTAATGCCCCTAACTTGACTTCGAAGCATTCTTAGGAGGTCTCCAAAATCCGAAAAATTGCAATAACTTTCAAACCGTGGGGCCTTTTGACCTGATTCTTTTTCTGGAATGCTCTAAATCACAATTACATTCATTTGGCCAATTCACACCTTCTAGTTTACTAAAATGATGGCCCAATGACATGCTCCTATTTTTTTGAGATTTTTTAGCACACTAATAGTGGAACTGTGAGAGTTGGAACCTTTATTTGACCCAAATGGGTGTCCAAAAATGAAAACACATGAAACAGAAACTAAGTCTAAATACATTTTTTTGGTGACACAGGATTGCCCTTATACCTCTGGATGCTCCTGCATCAGATTCAATTTCTTCTTTACATTTCTTCTCTTTCATTGAATTTCCAATGGTTGAAGAATTAAAAGCATTTCCAACTGTAACCATGCTGATATCATTTTTTCATCAACTCAAATGTACTCCACCGACCAACTAAAATATCAAGTGTCAAAACATTTCTAGGCCTAGCTCTTCTTAAATTGCAGAAACTTTGATAACATAAACATGCAAAAGAGTTCTAAGAAGTTTACTTACAAGTTCTTTGTCAGTGATAATACTTCCAGCAACTCTGATTGCGCTCACAAGTTTTTTGATTTGGCTCACATATTGTGCAGCATTCTCACCTTCTTTCATTTTTTATGTCATCAAAGTTGCCTCTAAGACTTTCATCTTTAGCTCTCAACATATCTCATGTCCAAGTGTTGATTTGTTCTACATTTGTTTAACATTTGTGAAGTTCTTGATATCATAAAACTCATCATCATTAGAATAGATGAAATCTCAATCATTAGGCTATTGTAATTCATCTTCTCAGTCATTTGATCTACAACCAAAGGAGCAAAAGAAGAGGTGTATTCATTGTCCAACTAGTATGTTATTTTATCTCTAATTCTAGATAGATGTAGCCTCATTCTATCTTGCCATGAAGAAAATTTCTCCTTGTTCATCTTTGCTACCTCTTTCTTATACACCTTCTAACACAAGGATGGATGGAGAACTAGAGCCAGAGGAACACCTAACTGTCCAAACACCTTATAGAGTAAACATAATGGAAGAAAATATCAGCGAATAACACCTAGGAGAGAAGAAACAAAAATATCTCTATTAATTCATCATAATATCAGCAAACATGCCCAATTTTGAGGCCTTCTGAACTACGGCCAATACAGTGATCAAATATATATATAAATGCATCCAACATAATAGGATTGTGATCATATATCTAGACTCTTGCTTGCTAATTTATATGATTCTTCCCACCCCTCTAAATCTAAACCTCAACTCACTACTTATCCTTTCCAAAAGCGGCTTACAAAAGATTCTAGATCTTTACATAAGAGAAGGTCGACCTCTTAACAATATGCATGCATCCCAATGCATGATCCTTGCATTAAATTCACATCTTGAAATAAATGACCAACAATGTAGACAAACTCAATCAAAGAAGGAATCGAGCATCAATAATCTAGTGAGCTCACTCGACACTTGAAAGCACTCAAAACCACATGATTGGGCCAAATAAGGAACTCTGCCACCATAGGGAACTCAGTCACTATTACAACTTGAAAATAACTAACAGAATGCACAAAGATGACTAGGATAGCAAGGCAACCCAGGATTCTCCTACATCAGACAACCAGGGTTAAAAGAAATGATTCTTCTGAATCATGTAAGTGTGATGAAGGGTGCTCCCCTTAATACCACAACAAATAACAGAATCCAAGAACAACACAAATTGTGGCAACAAAATATGTGCTTATTATCACTGAAAATGCAAAACTATAGAATGAAAATATGCAAAACCACATGAGCGCCCTCCTTACAACATTTTGCAATAAAAGGCAGTGACTATCACCTAGAACTACTCTAGACAACCTATGGACTTTCCTTATATAGCCACTTTTAACCACCCAAGAAGGTTCTAAACACTATGCCCTAAACCATATAGGTTGACCAATCTCATATTATATTATTTCATTACACTTTATTACATAAGATCAACTCAAGACAATTTAGAAATTACATTTTTAGATGGGTCGACTTCTAGAGACCATAACTAACAAATCGTTGACCCAATGGGCTATTATACCCCATTTCGAAATCCACGACTAGCAATCTGTAGCGGATCATTTTCACAAGCATCTATTAGCTGAGGTTTTACGTCGATTCAAAAAATGTACGCCTTCATTGTTGAAATTAAATTTTGAAAGATCAAAATTCATACCGAAAATTTGTAATAACTGAAACAATACATATGATATCACAATAATACTCATCTAAAAAGATGATATGTCAAAGATGAACCTCTATATATGAGTTTATAACTATTTAAGCACATAATACCAACTTACTAAAACTAAAAATCTCCCTCAAATAGAAAAACTTTATAGGAATGTCGCTTATTAAAACATAAAAACTGGAAAAGTGAAAACAGAAATATTTTTGCGTGACGCAAGATTGTCGTTACACCCAGGATGCTCCTACATCAAACACCTAAAATAATTTAATAAGTAACCTTGTCAGGTCTCAGTTAGTTAGAGGAAAACAAGAATGGTCAACCTCCTCTTGTATTAGCCATGATGAATCCTCTATTGATCTCCCTTTCCATTTGACAAATACTCCTCATATGCTATATTCCTTGTGCTTCTTCCCACACGTCTACTAAATTTCTCCCCAGTCCTCTTTGTAGCTGAAGTAGATGCTTGAATACTCCACAAAGCTTCTCCAACTTCCTCTCCATCACCTCCCTCATAATATTTTGGCTAATCTAAAATGTTGAATATTCATGAAATATTCAGTTGAGCAAGCAACTCTACTTCATAAGCATTTCTAGAATCACATTTTTTCACTATCTTGTATGGTTCAAACATCTTTATTTTCATCTTATTATATGTACCCATTGGAAATCTCTTCTTCCTAAAATGGACCATGACTTTATCTCCAATATGAAATTCCTTATACCTCATTTTCACATCTTCCTTAACCTTGTATTGTGTATTCATCTTTATAATGTGTTTCCTAATCTCCTTATGGATGTTCTTCAAATATTAAGAAAAAATTTTGCATTGGCTTTACTTATCTCTCCTTTATCTAATTGCCTCAATTCAAAATCATTTATGGCACTGCTCCCATATACAATCTAGAATGGTGATTTACCAGTACTTGTATTGAAAAAATTATTGTATGCAAATTTTGCCTATGGTAAAATCAAATCCCAACCTTTTGGCTTATCTCTAACCAAACATCTCAGCAAATTCCCAAAACTCCAGTTCACAACTTCTATTTTTCCATCATTCTTTGGATGATGGGATGAACTAAAATTTAAATGTGCCTTCAATTCTTCCACAATGTACACCAAAAATACCAAAGAAACTTGGTATCTCGATCAGAAACTATACTATTTGAGAGACCATGTAATCTCACCATTTATCTGAAAAACAACTGTACCACATGAACAAAATTACTAGTCTACTTGCAAGGAATGAAAGGTGTCATTTTGTAAAATTCGTCGACCACCATAAATATTGAATCATGCCTTCATTGTTTCCTTGGTAAACCAAGAACGAAATCCATGCTGACATTTTCTCATGGTTTCTCAGCTACAAGAAATGATTGATACAACCCTATATTTTGCTTCACTCATTTCGCCATCTAACATACTCTGCAACACTGCAAAAACTTCTTCACATCTTGCTACAACTATGGCCAATAATAATTTTTGGCAACCAAAGCAATGGTTTTATATCTACCAAAGTGTACATCCAATCCTCCATTATGCTTCTCCTTTAATGAGATTCTCCCTCATGGAAATTTTGGGAATGCACAGTTGACTTCCCTCAAACAACATACCATTTTGGATTATGAAATCCAACTATTTTGTAATGTCAAGTGTAATAGGTTTTGGACAAGCCTTCAAAGCTTTGCCAAAATCAAGATCCTCCTTGAGTTCCTTGAACCCAACCACCTCAATCTACATTTATGTTAGCAAAACTTGTCTTCTACTAAGAGCATCTACAACTCTATTAGACTTCCCACTCCTATGTTTTAAAACAAATGTATAACTATGCAACAACTCAAACCACTTCAAATGTCTTTGATTCAATGTTCCTTTACTATTCAAATGTTTCAAATTTTGGTGATCACCATACAAAACAAAGCCCTTAAGAAGAAGATAGTGTCTCCACTTCTTCAATGTCTGAACTATAACATAAAATTATTGATCATAAACATAATACTTTCTTTTTCCATAATTCAATTTCTCGCTAAAATAAGCAACAGGTCTACCTCCTTGGCTCAAAACAGCTCCTATTGCAGTACCACTAGCATCACAATCTACTTGAAACATCTTATTAAAATCTAGAAGTGCTAAAATAGGTTGCAAGAAACAGAGAGCACAAATTGTGAGAACAAAATATGGGCTTCTTATTATTTTTGTAAATGCAAAATTATAGAATAATAATATAAAAACCCACATGTGCACCTTCCTTACAGCAATCGATAATAAATAGATGTGACTATAAACCAGAACTTCCCTAAACAACCTATGAGCCTTCCTTATATCACCACTCTTTACTGCCTAGGAAGGTTCTAGACATTAAGCCCTAACCCTTGAGGTCGACCAACCTCATATTATATTATTTCACTACACTTTATTATATAAGATCAACTCAAGAAAATTTACAAATTACAATTTTAGATGGGTCCACTTCAAGAGACCATAACTAGTAAACAATTGACCCAATCTACGCTATTATAACACCATTTCAAAATCCTTGATTAGCGATCTACAGCGATTTATTGCGTAAGCTTCCATCAAATGAGGTTTTGCCTCATTTCCAAGTTGTTTAGGTCTTCATTGTTGGACCTAAAGTTTGGATAGCCAAAATTTATACCAAGAATCTATAATAATTGTACCAATATATATATGAGATGACAATAACACTCATCCAGTCGCCTAATATGTCAAAGATGAACCTCCACATATGATATTAGAACAATTTAACCACATAATACCAACTTACTAAAACTAGCAAGCTCCCCCAAATAGCAACTATGTACACGAATAACCCTTATAAAAAAACATAAAATTGGAAAACTGGAAATAGAAATATTTTTGGGTGATGCAAGATTTCCCTTACACCTACGATGCTCATGTAACAAAGTGTGAGAACATGAGTTGAATCCAACTCAGATTGAGAAATCCATGTCGCATCTTCCACTGGTTTGTTCTTCCACTTCACAAAATATATATACTAATATTTTCCCCTTGTGTTTTTACCAAATTTCTAATCCAATTTATGTTCAACCTCTTCAATCTTCTTCTTAGGATAATCATTTCGTACAAGAACTTTGCCATCTTACTCATGTTACTCATACAAATCGGCAATACTGAATATAGGAGATATATCCATGTCATCAAGTGACTCAACTTCATATGCATTGCCACTGACAAACTTCCTCAAGATCTTACAAGGTCCAAACTTCTTAATTTCCAGCTTCTTGTATATTCCAATGAGAAATCTACCTTCCTTTAAATGAGCCATGACCTCATCACCAACATAAAAAATATGATGTCTTCTAGACTTGTTTCCAATCTCCTTATATTTCTAATTACTTTGTTCCAACCTCAACTTTACTTCCTCATTCAAAGACTTCTCTTCTCTTCACTAGCAACATCTCTCAAATCTGATATACCTCTATGCTGCATTCTAGTAAAAATCTTAAAAGGTGTTTTTCCAGTACTCATATTCACAGACTTTCATTATATGCAAAATCAACTTGTGCTAGTACCATATCCCAATTACTCAACTTATCTCCAACTAAACATCTCAACAAATTACCCAAGCTTCTATTCACAACCTCTGTCTGTCCATCTTTCTATAGATGGAATGTAGAACTGAACCTCATCTCCATACCCATCTTCTCTACAAAGTCCTCAAAAAATATCCAACAAACTTGCTATCTCTATCAAAGATAATGCTTCTTGGTAATCCATGTAATTTAACAACCTCTTTGAAGAAAATCTTAGCAATATGTGTTGCATCAAATGTCTTCTTACATGGTATAAAAGTGTCGTCTTAGAAAATCTATCCACACCAAAAAAATGGAATCATACCCTCTTTTTGTCTTAGGTGATCCAATGACAAAATCCATATTGACGTCACCCCAAGGTTTCTTAGAAATAGAACTACATGTATACAATCCAGTATTCTAACTTATTCTTTTTGCAGCTTGAAATTTTTCAAAACTCCTTACAAACTTTCAATCATCCTTTTACATCTATGGCCAGTAATACGTATCCTTAAGCAAACTCAATGTCTTAACAATTTTAAAGTATCTAGCTAATCCACCACAATGCTTTTCCTTAATCAAATTTACTCTCATAGAACTTCTTGGTAGACACAACTATATACCTTTCAACAACATACCTTCTTAAATAAAATACTCATCATCATTGCTCGGTTGATTTGATAGATTTGGTGCTCCACACTCTCTCAACACCTAAAAAAAATTAGGGTCAATGTCATACAACTCCATCATTTCATCAGAGCCAGGAAATTCAATCTTCATCTTGGTCAACAAAGAACATCTTCTACTCAATGCATCTGTAACTTGGTTAGTGATTGCACTTCTATGCTTTATCACAAATGTTAAACTCTACAAGTACTCAATGTTAGAGTTTTAGGTCACTACAACAACCCTAGGATCAAATGAAAGTTCAAGATAGCTTCCAAAAGATATTGGGAAGACAATTGCATGAAGATGCAAGAATGCTATTATTGATAATGGATTGATTTGAAATGTATTTAATAGGCCTCCTTATATAGGAGAGGCGATAACAGAAAATGATAAGGAGAAGATAAGCTATCACCCACAAAAGGTGGAATCACATGTCCACGAAAGGTGGATCATCGTCCATTATGCAATGAATTATGTGCGATGATCAAGATGATAATGTGATAAGTACATTAAAGGTGGAATGAGATAACAACTATGACCACCTAGAATGGAATTCTCCTACACCATGTGTTTAATTGAGGTGCACACTCCTAAGTGTCTCAATCACAAACTACTATACAATGCATTATCCTAAGTAAGCTTAAGTAAGTGTAATTAGTGAATATTTAATTACACCAATACCCAGCTTAAGTGCAACTTAGGGGAATGCACTTAAACTCACAATGCAAGATGGGTCCTAGCTACAAGGTCATTTTAGGTACCCATGTACAATATGCAAAGCAATACATGAAATGTAATCTCTCATAAAGTGGAGAAAAGGAGAAAACCTCATGGGAAAAACCCTCCTCTAAAAAGAAAGATAAAAAGAAGATGCATGGATGGATGGAGTACTCAAGACCCCCCAAAAATTGCATACATCATGTGTATACAAAGAATGATTCCCCCATACAAAGGAAATAAGGAGATATGATATCCCCCCATAATGAAGAAGCTCCAATGTAAATGAAGAGTACTTGCAAGCAAAATATAATCCAATGCCTACAAGAAACATATATGTCCTTAGGAAGAGATAAATACGTCAAATGATGGAGAAGCCACTCCACGTAAAAAGTGAGGAAGGAGGAAGAAAGTCTCCATGTATGTATCTCTGAAGATTGAATAGGTGTCTCCAAGCTCAAAGATTCGATCAAACCATCAAGCTCACCTATGAGATGTGAAAAAAAAGAGAACATGAAGAGTTGGGAAACTCAATCTCCAAAGAAGGTGAATAAGTATCTTGAAGAGAAACTCCCTCAGATGTATTAACCAAATTTGCGTTATGAGATTCATTTGAAAAAGCATCTAGAAATTCATCCCACACTACAAGATCTGAAGCATAAAGTTCATCCTTCTGAATAGTAGAACTCCTTTCTAAAGAAGCAAGAGGTGGAGGAGGAGGAAGTTCAACACTTGTCTCAAGAACAAAATGATTCAAGTGTCCAATGTTCTCCTCACATGAATTATTCACCATTGATAAAGGGTTAGGTACAGCATGAATATCATCATCATTATAAACAAAATATGCAAAAGAATACAAGGGTGATGTATGATCAACAACTCCCATAGCTATGATATTTCTAGTCTCCATGTCCCTAATATAGACATAATCAGGAGTGAACTCAACAATTTCACCTCGTGCCCCATGATTAATTTGGTAAATTGAAAGGATATTAGTGGTCAAGGATGGTACACAGAGAACATCATTAAATGTATAATGTCCTATAGGAATAGAACATTTCTCACAAACTTTCATGCATGTATTATTACCCATCAATATAGGTGGAGAAGTACAATGCTCAATAGAAGAAAACATATCCATAGAAGATGTCATATGATGTGATGCACCTGAATCAAGAAGCCATTTACCTTGATCAGGATGTGTGGAAGCAATGAGTTCTTGTCCTTTGCCTCTAGATGATGATGTAGATGTAGCAGCTACTTGATATTGAGAAGGAGAACAAACTGATGAGGGCAACTGGATATTGTTCGTTTGGAGAATGTGAGTAAGCTCATCAATCTTCTTATGGAAACATTTATGTTCATCATGTCCTAATGTTTTGCAATAAGCACATTTATCTCTCTTTCTTCTAGATGATTCCTCTCTTGAAAAGGACTTGGATTCAATATTATGTTGTGAAAGAGAGTCACCACCTTTTTCATGTTGCTTAGGATCCTTGTGTTGTTTGTTTCCCTTTCCTTTGGAAGCCTTTGGAGAGGAGTCATTTGTAACCAATGCTTGATACTTGGAAGGCATCAATTGACCCATGTGTGCTAACTTTGCTTGTTCCCTTGTAAGATGAGCTGCAAATTCATCAATAGAAGGCATTTTGTATGCACTACCAAGAGCATCCATAGTAGCATAGAATGTGGAAACAGAGATTGAATATACAAGACCTAGCTTGGAAAGAATAGATAATATCAATTGCTCATCATCTTTAGTAATGCCACAATTAGAAAGGTCCAATCTAATGGAATTGAACTTAGAGAAAAAGTCTTGAATATTGCCAAAATCACATGGACTTAGACCTATAAGCTCATTCTCCAATTTGAATTTTCTTATTCTATCAAGTTTACTAAAGATCCCTTCCAATGTTGTGCAAGCATCATGAGGATGTGTCCAGGATGCAATATGAGATAGAAAATCATTCGAGATGGTAGATCTAAGAGAGTCAATTGGTCTATCCCTTCTATCAAACCATTTCCTTCTTTTTGCAATACTTGTATCTGGTTCTAGATCCTATCCAAGAATCATTCTAAGCAATCCAATACTCATCAACTAATTAGAAACTGGTTGTTTCCATTCATGGAGTGAGTAATGGAACTTTTGAAAAATCCGTAATGAATAAAAGAATGACTGAAATCAACTAATAACTCCTTCAAATTACTGATTAAATTATGAAAATTGCAATCCAAGTATTCACCAAGTGCAAATATAGTCAAAAAAGACCTATTTCTAAAAGTGATATGCCCACTTCAAATCACTAAAATATGATTACACTTCTAGAAAGTAGAGGAAAAATCATGCACTTTCAAAAAGAGTTGCACCTAAAAATGTTGCTAAATGTGCCCAAATAGAGCCATGAAAGTTGTGGAAAATGGGATTTGTAATTTTTCAAAAAAATCAAAGATAGAGATCCAAAATAACCTGCACCACTATGTAGATTGTGAGATTCTATCCCAAAACAAAAAAAATTGCTCAGAAAAAGGATTACATATGAGGGAGATATCATTGTTTGAAAATTGCATCTGAAATTTATTTTTTTGAATCACCATCACTGCACCTTCAAAAATCAAATGGCTCTAGATTTCACCTCAAATGTTTGATTTAGATAAAACAAAATTTGATTTAGGGGTTTTTGGACCTCATCTATATGATGCCAACCTCTGATTTGCACCAACAAGCTCCAATTTTTTCCTATAATAGAAGGTCACAAAATACAACTCCCAAAATCTCCTCCAAATTGTGATGTCCAAATTGCCAATTGTTGCACCAACAATAAGTCAAGCCAAGATTACACCTCTTGAAAAGAATTCTTCACACCATGAGAGCTCTAATACCATGTTAGAGTTTTAGGTGACTCTACAACACCCGCAGGATCAATTGAAAGATCAAGATAGCTTCCACAAGAGATTGGCAAAACAATTGCATGAACATGAAAAAATGCTATTATTTGTAATGGACTTGATTGACATCCAATAGATTATTTGAAATGTACATAATAGGTTTCCTTATATAGGAGAGGCAATAAGAGACAATGATAAGGAGAAGATAAGCTATCACCCACACAAGGTGGAATCACATGTCCACAAAAGGTGGATCATCCTCCATTATGCAATGAAGTATGTGTGATGATGAGGATGATAATGTGATAACTACATTAAAGGTGGAATGAGATAACAACTATGACCACCTAGAGTGGAATTCTCCTACACCATGTCTTTAATTGAGGTACAAACTCCTAAGTGTCTCGACCACAAGCTACTATGCAATGCATAATCCTAACTAAGCTTAAGTAAGTATAATTAGTGAATATTTAATTACACCAACACTCAACCCACTTCATATGTATATGATTCAACTTATCTTGACTTCATAAGTATTACTAGGCCTTATGATTAATATACAACACAAACTCTTTAGGAATCAAATAGTATCTCCACTTTTTCAAGGCTTGAACAATAGCATAGAACTCTTGATCATACAAAGAATACTTTGTTTTTTCATCATTAAATTTCTCACTAAAGAAAGCAACAAGTTTAACTTCTTGACTCAACATGGATCATATTGCACTACCAATTGCATCACATTCAACTTGAAATACACTATTGACATTAGTCAAAGCTAATACAGGTAACTCAGCAACCTTTTGTTTCAAAGTGTCGAAAATCTTATCAACACCATCAGTCCACTTGAAATCATTTTTATCTCCTATCATAGTCTCAGTCATAGCATTACAAATATAACTGAAATCCCTTATAAAATTTATGTAGAAACTAGGAAAACAATGAAATGATCTTAACTCACTCACATTCTAAGGTGCAGCCCACTACAAAATTGCTTTAACTTTATTAGGATCCATTCTCAAACCATCAGCTGAAATTAAAAATCCCAAATACACAATCTCTTCTTGCATGAATGAACATTTCTTCAAATTAATCAACAACTTCTCTTTTATCCTTTGCAACACTTGCCCAATATGCTCAAGATTTTCTTCCTTAGTCTTACTGAATATCATAATATCATGCAAATAAACAATCACAAATTTACCCAAAAATCTTGTTAGGACCTCCTTCATCAATCTCATGGAAGTACTTGGTGCATTAGTTAAATAAAAAGGCATTACCAACCATTCATGAAAATCATCCTTTGTCTTGAAAGCAGTCTTCCACTCATCACATTCTCTAATTCTGATATGAGGATAACCACTCTTCAAATAAATTTTGTTAAAGTATTTTGCACCACTCAAACGATCCATTACGTCATCCATCCTCGGCATAGAAAACGTAAACTTTACTATTATCTTCTTAATAGCTCTGGAATCAGTACACATTCTCCATTCTTCCTTCTTCTTAGGTGCAATTACATCAGGTACAACACATGGACTCAATCTTTCTCTGATCAAATCTTTCTACAACAACTCATGCACTTGTATGTTAAGTTATTCATTATTTATAGGTGTCAATCTATATGGTGCTTTATTTGGCAAACTAGCTCCATAAATCATATCCAAAAAATGACTTATACTACTTACTAGCATTAAACAACCAGGGGTATCTTCTGCAACAGTCTCATTGTACTCATTCAGCAAGTTTCCAATTTTTTTTGGCACTCGACTAACACAGTCCATCTATACTATTACTCAATCTCTACTATCTTTTGTTGCTCGGTCATTTCTATTTTCTATCATTTGGCCATTACCATCACAACTCGACCCTCTAAGAATTATAGCAAAACAGACCTAGTTCTTTATGTCCTTCTCAAATTAGTTCTCGTTAACTATGCAAACTCTAATAGTAGTACAATTTACCCTATCTGGAACTTCAATCAAAGGCAAAAATGTTTCACTCCATTCACCCAAAGAGTATATTGATTCAATCTACCATCATGCACAACATGTCTTTCATATTGCTAAGGTCTACCAAAAAGAATATGACAACAATCCATAAGCATAATATACACAGACCTTCATCAAAGTAGTTTCTAATCTTCAATTTCATAACACGATTTTCACTTACTAGCAACTTATGTGCATCCTTCATCTATGAAACATGATAGGGTTTAGGGTGTCTCAACCATTGCAAGTACAACTTTGTAACCAGTTCCTCTGATGCCAAATTTGTTGAACTTTCACTATCAACGATCACTTTGCAATATTTTTTCGCCATCTTACATCTAGTTTTTTAAAGACTTCTCCTTAGGATAGGTTCTTCATCAAATCTTCCAGTACACAAAGTTCTCCTTACCATCAAGTTTTCTTCAACCTCAAGTTCGCTTGGTGAACCCTCAAGGTCACCTTGAGTCACAACATTTTTGTTATCATTTTCACTCTCACCAGAGTATTTAAACTCAAAGGATCTATGCCCTTCTTTACCACATCTGAAACAATTATCACAAAAACCACCTCTAACATAAGAATTACCTCTTCCTCAGTAAGAACTAGTACCTCCTCGGTAAGAATTACCACCTTTCCACTTAGTCTTTCGTTTCTCATCACTCTTCCATTCAAAATTACCTTTTTCTTCTACTATATTGTTAGGTCAACCACTTTCTCCATAATATCTACCTCTCCCTCTATGGAATCTACCACCTCTACACATATACACATATACACATATACATATACATATATATATACATATACACATATACATATATATATATACATGTATTTACATGTATATATACACATATATACATGTATAGATATATATGTATATACATATATGTATATGTATATACATATATGTATATGTATATACATATATGTATATGTACATATATATATCTATACATATATATATATATATATGTGTGTATATATATATGTGTATATATATATATATATATATGTGTGTGTGTATATATATATATATGTGTGTGTGTGTGTGTGTGTGTGTGTGTGTGTGTATATATACATACATATTGTGTGTGTGTGTTCCCTCAAATGACCCACTCTCTCCACTCCCTTATCTCATCATTATATCCATCTCTCTACCCCTATCTCTAATCTCTCTATTGAAAATATATCTAAATATTCTAGATTTGATCAAAATAATCCAATATAGAATGCAAGTGCATGACTTCTTAAATTATCCCACCTCCCACAAGCATAGTGTTACTCCTTGAAGCGTGCAAAAAGATAAGGGTGTGAATCTCTCAACCATCACCAAGCTACTAAAGACTCATCACTTGAGTCCCCTTTCACACATACCTGCTTGATGTCTCAAGCTTAGAATGTTAGCCTCTGATGTTGTAGAGTGTAGTTGGGCTTCAATGAAATTTGATCATCTGCTACTTGTAAAGCACCCCAACCAAGAACATGGGTCACATTGGGAATATATTAACCAACACAAAAACAAGAAACACATCATGAATACTTGATAGGATACGTGCCAATGTTAGGAGATAGCCAATATGACCAATCCTCTCAAGGATCTTAAGTGATACAATAGACTACAATGCTAACTTGGAGCCTTTCTCCTAATGGAAGGGACCAAAGTCATACTACCAAGAAGTGACAATCAAACCAATGGGCATATCTATACTTCTTCTTTCAATTTTGGAAAAAAAACAAATGCTCTCTAATATGAACAACCTATAGCCTCATGTCATAAAATATCCCACAACCCAAAATAATAAAGTTCTCTAAATGATCCGAACTCACAGGTGTATTTCATGGCCAAACATACAAGGCTTGAGAAGGATACATACCAAATAACTATGGTACACATTATTATAGGAAAAACCTAACACATACAAGTACTCCTCTTAGTGTAACTAATGATATATTACATGCATGTCAAGTACTTTCCTTAGGAATGTAATTCATCCTTTCATCCACCCATTGAACTTAGGGTAATATGCTAAACCAAATTTTAGTTGTGTACACATATGATACTAGAGAGATATCCATACGGAAAAATTAAACAATGTGCCTTTATTAGAAATGATCTTTCAAGGTACCCTATGAAATTAAACTATCCTCCTTAAAAATGTTTTCTTTTCTAAAGAAAAAATATAAGAAGTTATCATACAAGAAAAATGAGTCACCTTGGATAGCTTATCCATAGTAACTATAATGGCATCATGACGATGTAATGACATAAATGCCTTAATGATACATAATCATATATAGTGTCCCAAATCTAGTCAAGAATGGAATATGGTTGCAAAAGACATACAAGATTTAGTTGGTCCACCTTCACTCTTTGAAACTCAAGATATTGAGCCAAAAAATGTGGAAACATCAACATATTGCTCCAAAATTGGAAAAATCATGTCACATCCTATTTATTAGTACAATTGGGTCTAAGATCAGCATGTGTCTTCTTGATGTAAGGATGTGTACATATTGGTGCATGATTTACCTTCAATAGACAAATAAAATATCGAATAAAATTAACACATAAATGTATCTTTGTTGTTGTAGGAGTCTATATGACTAAAAAATAAATTTCAAATCATCTCATAGGAGCTCACTTCGACTCAATCACTACTCAAACTTCCCATTGTTAAGTATCACCAAGTAAAGCCTTCAAAATATTGCCACACCAAGAGATAAACTTATGATCTTATGTAATTTCCTCCTCAAGCCATCTACAATAGCATTCTCCTTTCCCTTGATGTGATGAACATCAAAATCATGCTCACAAAGAAACTACATCCAACAATTTTGACATAAATTCACATTTCGCTAGGTAGAGATACATTGCAAGCTACAACGGTCACTATACAACTCAAACTTGTAACCCAAAAGGAAATCTCAGTGATACACAAGCACATTCATAATTTTCACAAAATATAACCGTGTCAACTCATGATTCTTGAGGTTTTGGAATCCATATGAAATCTTGTATCCCTCCTATATAAGAACTTGTTGACAATTGCCTAATGAAGATATGTACTTGTTCTCATTTATGGCAACACATGATGTACATGCTTGTAGGAAACCTCAGAAATAAAGATACTTAGTTTTTGGTATTCAAAAGATTGTCTAAGTATGAAATTGGTTTATAGAAGCATATTGTTCTGTATGTAACTTGTTACTGATGTCATATTAGGACTAGCGAAGTTAGATGGAGACTGTATACATGTTAATGATGACGTGTATAACCTCAGAAGTCAGTACAGACTTTACAAAAAATTGATATTCGTGTTTTACCAGTGAAATTGGACAGCGGAATTAAAGGAAGGATTTATTTTGTTTACAAAATAATTACATGACCAATTAGGTCCGACATCCTAGATGTTTACTCTAAGTTGGAAAAATATATCGTGGTCCTAGCCGACCTAGCAACAATTTGTGAAAAGGCATAGTATTTATAGAAATGACATCTTGCAAATTCAAAGTGCGTAATGTGGAAGTTGTGATATGTTGTGTTGAGTAATTGTATGCGAACTTCTGTCAAACCAATATATGCAAAGTTTTAAGAAGCTATCTTTGTGATCTGAGATCAAGCTAAAAATCAGAGATTAGTCAAGAAAGAAGTTACAGTACCTATATTCATGAAGTCTAATTACCTGTTTGGGCAATAAGCTTTTCCTATAATTGGAAGTGCATGTTTGGGCAGTGGGCTCATCTTGCATCTATTGTACTACAACTCCTAACAAGGTTGGAATCTCCTAACATGATTTTAAATTCTCCTAATAATGACTCTCTATACTAAATTTTCTCATTAACTCCTAACAGGGTTCATCCTCTAACAAGGAACATATATCAGTATATTATCTAGTGGGTATCATCCCCACCGGGGTTTTCCCTTGGCTATTGTGTTATGAGTTATCTTTGTGCATGGTTACTGTTACTATTTAGTATTACTTATTTACTTTCTTATCTATGGTTCAAAGTAATTAATAATATATAGTTGGCAACTAAAGTTTGTAAATTACTGATTCACTCCCCCCGCCCCCCCTTGGTAATTCCTATTTCTAATAGAACTATCCCAACACTCTCCAATGATGTATTAATGCACATCATAAACTTGCTTGAAGGATTTGGTATTGTTAAGATAGGTACACTGGATAATTTATCCTTAAGAGCCTAGAAAGCTATACCATACTAATCAAACCACATAACATTTGTCCCTTTCGTCTGAAGAGAACTCATAGGACAATGTCAACTAGAAAAATTCTTCCCAAATTTATGGTAGTACAACATGCCAAAACCAGAAAACTACAAACCTTAGATATACTAGCCGATGCTCACCAATCCACAATGACATAGATTTTGAAAAGATATTACAAACTAAATAATTTACTTCATTCTAGAAGAACTCGCGCTTAGCAATGTTTCCAAACAATTCACGGTCATAAAGATATTGCAAAACATAATGAAAATGTTCCTCTTGCTCTTCTTCCATTGTTCAGTACACTAAAATATTATCAAGAAATATAAGGTTGGTCAAGGTAGGTGAGAATGTTGCATCCATCAAACACATAAACATTAATTGTTCAATAGTCAACCAAAAGGTGCAATTTGAAATGTGTAATGTCCATAGTGGGTGTGAAGACTAAATTGACAAATGTTATCCTCATGAATCCAAAGTTTATGATGCCCTAACTTGGGGTGTATTTTAAAGAACACTTTATGTCCCTTCATCTAAACAAATAATATCGATTCTTTATAGTCACCTTATTTTACTACCATTAACTAATGCACAAAAGAATAGGTATATCATTTATGATGAGTATGATTGATGCTCCCCAACGTAAACTACTAGGAAATATATGGCTCTTTGCCAAAAACTTCACCAATTGCAAATTAAGATTAATTAGCTCCTAAGTATTCATATGATGTGGTCCCTTCAAATTGGGCTTGTCTCTAGAAATGAGATAAATATGAATATCTATGTCACAAATATGTGGCATGCGTATAATCTTGCTTAGGAACACATCTACAAACTTACAAAGAAGTGTATGATTACCAAGTGATGCTTTGTGACTCCAAATACCATAAAGTCACTAATAATGAATACAAAGAACGAGTAACCCTATCACATAATTTTCTTTAAATAAGTGGATAAGATCATCCAAAGTGATATATATTTGTATTACCCTACAAGCTTAGGGGTATATGTACAATCATGGCATACCAAACTAGGCCATTGAGTAGTAATGAGTATTTAGGAAATCAGGGTTACGAAAGTTCATTTAAAAAAATTTAAAAGATTATCAATCTTATATTTTAAAAAAATATGTAGATAACTAAACGTAGTTTCTAAGCGACTAGATATTTTTTGAAAAAACATATTCTATATGGTGAAAATTTTTAATTTCAATGCAATAAAACGAAAATTTCATTAAATATATAACACATAGGTGTATGTTTAACCATCTTAAACACAATCAAATGATAATATTATTTTACAAGATTATAGATATAAGTATAAGACTCATGTTTGGATATGACCTATTTTTGTACAAAAAAATCAAAATAAATAAATAATTATGATTTTTCTACTACTATTTTTTTAGAATATTGTCTCTAAGTCTAAACTTAATCAAATTGAAAAGTTTTTATATTTTCTTGTTGATGTAAATCGTGTTTAGGGGGAGAAATGAAAGAAATGAATTTAAGAATGTAAACTAGATGAGAAGAATTTGTTAGTTAAACATAGTCACCCTAAGCCATTCAAGACAAGAGAAAGAGGAGTTTCTAAACATAACTCTCAATATAACCCAAGTTAGATTAGCAAAACCCAAATAGAATAAAGGGACGCCAATACTAATCCCAAATTATCATATGGAAGTATGCAAGAAAGTCCGTTTTCATGTAATGTTCATTAGCTATAGATGTTGAATATGAATGTAAATTGAGTCACTTGATTAAATGATAAAGATGAAATAGATATAGGAGCTATATATGCAATCAGTCCAATTAAAATAGGAAATAAAACCTATGATGTGAGATGAAAAGAAGGGAGAAAACTAACCTCAAAATGTGTAATAGAAAATACTTTTCTACTTAAAATTTTGAAAATATGAAACTACTATGGGAAATCTGAATGTGGATCTAGAATCGAAATAGAAAACTCATAAAACCTTGAAAAACTTGGACCTCCAAGTACATGTCAATTTCAATGACATGCACTAGTAGGTTTATGGTATGAAAAACATGTTCCCAAAGCACAAAACAAAAGTTGATCAAGAAAATTTGAGAAGTGCTCAACTAATAATTTCCAGATCCAATTTTGCAAATTTGATAACTTGTTCGTGCATACAAGAAAATTTGATTATTGCTAGGGGTAGCGGTTTGCCTTAGTCAAGCCCTCGTTTATAAATTAACCTTCAAAGATACAATTATGGAAATGTATGTAAAATAGGAATAAATGCAATGATTCTTCTTGCTTGATGAAATCCTTGTTAGGAAAAGTTTTGTTATTGCTAGATCTTGTTGATGATGAATCTTTAATAGGAATGGAGGAAATCTCCACAATTTTAATGGACGTAACAAATACCAAATCATGGAGCCATGGATGTAGATGTGCACGAAGGAAGAAGAATAAGATAAATACCACAATGTAGATCCCTTCACTTGATGACCAACAAAATGCTAGATCTTGAAGAGGAAATCCTCACAAAGGATCCTTGAATCTAGAGAACAGCTTGAATGATTGATGAATGATTGATGAATGCTTGAGTGCCTTATCAAAGTACAAAAATGGTTGAATCCACACATGAGGATGTCAATATATTCTTGTGGATGTGAAAATCATGTGTTCAAACTCTTCCTTTTATCCTAGTTTTCAAGCTTGAAAATAACGCAATTCGTTACAGTCATCCAACTTTCAATATTGAATCCCCAAGAAAAAATTAACCTTGGAACCAAAAATAACTAAGTTGCAGGTTGACTTGATTGACCTATACTAGTATAGGTTGATTGGGGATAACCTATACCAAGGTTATCCCAGGAAGAGACAACCTCAAGGGTTGAGAAACTACACTAACAAAATTGAAAAAGAGGAATCAAAGAGGGAAAACAAGTTAATTGAGCATAAATGCCTTCATTATCAATTAAATCACTAAATCGCAGAAGCTAAAAGGTTTTAAATAATGGATCACCCACTTTACTCATAGTAAATTAGATCAAACGCAAGAGTTGATCTCATCATTATAAAGGAGACAAACAAACTACCAAGCCTCTAACAAAACTACCATAAGAAGACAAATGTCATGTAAGAGAGAGAGAAAGATAGTCTAGCCAATTTTTCCATTAATATTTTTGTTCCTTATTGTGAACTACACAAAAAGGACAAAACATGATTGCATTGAATGGTCTAGCTAGTGTCTATGGCATGCTAGTCAACCTATCGAAAATGAATTGAATGGTCTAGAAAGTGTATGGTGCATGCTAGTCAATCTATCAAAGATTCATCCTCAAGGAACCCCATGTCCCAAAAGACGAATCTACAAAATTGACCGAGGCATAAGGATGTGTGTATCCTTAAGGGATCAGAAAAAGATCAAGCTTCTTGAACTGTTAGTAATCCAAAGAAGGATCCAAAGCGACTAGTAGGCCTTGTAAATTGTTTAGTTATCCAAAGAGGGATTTTAAAAAAATCAAGCCTCCTAAACTATTTGGTAATCCAAAGAGGGATCAAAAGAAGGATCAAGCCTCCTCGACTATTAATAATCCAAAGAAAGATCAAAAGCGGGGATTAGATCTTTTGCATTGTTAATAGTTCGATACAGGTATCCAAAAAAGAGCTACAAGGATCAAGCCCCCACAATTGTTAATAGTTTGATAAAGGGATCCAAAAAGCTATAAAAGTAAAACCAGCAACATGTGCATCTATAAACCTGAGCAGAGTGTCTTTTAGTGATTGCAAAACATCCCAATAAGAGAAATGGCTTTAATAGAAACATACATGCATCCACTAGAAAAATTTCCACTACAAAATGTTGTTAGGAGAGAACAATTCAAGTGAAATAAGTATATGACAAAAGAGAGCACAAAAAGTGATCTAGTAGCTTTGGGATTAGTATGATCACACGATAATATGTACAATATTATATCAAATATCAAATGTCATCATTCACCGAAAGAAAGTAGTACTACAACATGATGGAGGAAAAACATGTAAGAGATATGAAGAAGACTCCTTTTGATTGGCATCACGAAAACCAAAAATAACCATTGCTACCATGTTGGACTCATCCAAGAAGACTATGCAAGAGTATATTTAAGTACAATAGCACATTTACAACAACTGTAATGGCATTATAAAGAAGAGACATAAAAATAGAGGAATGGGTAAAAGAAGTTTGTATACTTAATAACATTTTTCAAACAGAGCAACAAGGATCATCTAAAGTAATGTAGAAAAAACATATAAAAAGAAACACATCATTGAGGAAATCCAATGCAAAACATATAAAGAATATTGTGTGTGTGTGTGTGTGTGTGTGTGTGTGTGTGTGTGTGTGTGTGTGTGTGTGTGTGTGTGTGTGTGTGTGTGTGTGTGAGAGAGAGAGAGAGAGAGAGAAATAGCAATATGCAGAGTAATCCTTTTTGAGGCGCCTATTTTTATCAAAATCAAAGGTTTTTTATGTGGGTTGGGATTGATGAAAATAGGCACCTCAAGAACAATTACTCTCAGCATGTTATATAATAGGTGTATAAGCAAGACATATAAGCTAGTAGCATTTGCAACGCAACATGGAAGACATTTTATAATTTTTCTTTTCTTCAAAAGATGGTATATGGATTATTGTAAGAGTTATGGTTGGATTTGTGTTAGGGTTACTACAGTCGAGGTTAGTAATATTGTTAAGGTATCTATTAGGGTTTCTCTCTCTCTCACAAAAATACAATAGTATTTCTAGGTAGTAGTACACCTAAATATAGGGTTATGCTTAGGTATACAACTTACTAAATACTTAGTACGATCACATGTAGAGTTAGGATAAGGATTAGGGTTAAAGTTGGAGTTAGGATCCAAGGTTTAAAACATCATTTGTATGACACATAGTATTATGGTTAGGGTTAATAAGTGCTTAAGTGTTACAATGAAATTAGAGAATGGTTAAGGGAAGTGTGAAATTTAGGTGTAGTGTTGCAATATTTGGATTACATATATGGTTCAAATTAGGAAATAAGATTTAAACTTGACTTGAATAGTGAAAACAATTTAACTATTTCTTGTTCATGAAAGGGGAATTATAAGTCTTGACACAAGTATTTAGATGATGTAAAAAGTGTGAAAGTAAACATAAGAATTAATTATATAGAAAACATTTCTCTGTAATTGATGTTGGAGCATCTTGGGTGTAAGGAAAATCTTGCATCACCCAAAATATTTATATTTATATCTTATCAATAGGGGTTGTTTCAATACAAAGTTACTGTTTGTGGGATTTTTAATAAGTTGGTCATACAAGCTCAGAAAGATCCAATCTCACATGTGGACGTTTCTATTAGATACGTTAGCCTGCCCATTGAGTTTCATTAGCACATCATATGTATTGGTGAATTTTTCTAGGATTTTTTATATAATTTGTTGGTATAAAAGATTTGAGCTCAATTTTTAAGGCTTTAGAGACTCAAAAACAAAATTAAACCTTGACTAGCAATGCTTGAATGGTTAAGGTCAGGAGTTTTCATTTCTGAAAAATGGTTATAACAACCAATAATAACCACAGTCAAAAAGTTATGGTCTTTGGAAGGTGGGCTACCTAAAATTATAATGTGTAATTGCCTTCCAACAATAATGTAATAAAATGTGAAAAATAATATAATTTGAGGTTATTCGACCTCAAGGGTTAGGGCCAAATTCATAGAACCTTACTATCGATTGAAATTTTCTTATATAAGGAAAGGTCATAGGGTTGTTTAAGGAAGACGCTCATGTGGCTTCGCATATTATATTTCTAAAATCTGTAATTCCATAGTTTTTGAGATAATAGGGAACTCATTTTTAATTCTTGCAAATTATTTTTGCTTCTCTATCTCTATTGTGATACTGTAATATGAAGGGGAGCACCCTTCATCAGTAATGATATGAGAACATTATATTTTATTTAATATTTAACAATGCCAATGCAATTTTTAATGTAATGATTAATAATTATGTCCAAAAATATCCCTATCGTGAAGGATATCATGTCGACTTACAATATTTCTTTAATGTTAGTGAAATAAAAGTTATGCTTAGAATAAAGATGTGTATAGTTAGAACATAGGGTTTCTACTAAACTAGGCATGTAACATATAATTGAGATGTCCTTTGTAATTAACATGTACATAAACAATGCCGAAGTATAGCTCTAAATACAACTAATTAGAAGTAAAAGTTGTAAACCAAAGACAAGAATTAACTATATCCAAAACATTTCTCTGTAATGGTGAAATATATGACATATTCTTCAATGATTAAGATTGTATTATGACCTTTGATTGAATACTGATCACAAAAGGCTTCTTTAATCATTGAGGGGAAACATCCACTTTTGTAGATGGGAAAAATTTGTGTCATCTTCCATCTACATTATTTCCAGTTCCTCAACATAGTCAACTCAACTGACAATATTGTTTTATCCATAACCTTAATTATTGTTATGCACGACTCTTTAGTTATTTGTAAGCACTTGTCAAACTCAGTCTTAAAGAAATCATTTGAGACCACTAACGTAGTCATGCTAGTAACAATGACGTTTGACTATGTTAGAGACATCCATAGCTCATATATTAACCTACAAATTTATAAACAAAATTTAATATGTAAAAATAATCAGAATAAAAAAAATATTGATAATTATAATAACTTTTATTTTTATAATTTGAGAATATCATTTGACATTTTATTTTTAAGTAGTTGTGCATGTTATTTGATAATTTCAATTTTTTATTTTATTTTATTTTAATATTTTAGAATGTCATTTCGGTTTTTATTTAATTTATATGTTTTTATATACGTGAATGTCAAATGACAATTTTTGTTTTTGCTTTAATTTTTATTTCGTTGTTCAAATTTTAGTTTATTTGTAACTTACAAGAAATCTTTTATATTTCAAGAGTGCCTTTTCAACTTCTCAAAAGTTGCATATTCAAATTTTATGTTTTTTTAGCCTTTTATATTTGACAAAATTAATGGGTAATTTATTTATTTATTTTTTTATATTTATGAAATCCAACAAGCATTTTCTATTTTAATTTGACTTTTCAAATTTTAGTTCAAGTTTATTGGTATATTCTAGTTGTAGTAATTTGTGCTCCCATTATATACACCTCTCAACATAATGATCAAATACAATGTAGTAAATAATTAATTAGTAATGTAACATTATATTAAAATAAATTATATTAATATGAAGCATTACCATCCATATAGATACATTATTAAAATAATTAACTAATTATATCTGCATGTATTATATTAAAGTCAAAATTATTAGATATTTCAATAATGTATTCATATGAAACATTAATAGAAATCTAAAACCAAACTAAATCTAAATACTAATATAGTGGCATTGTCATCCATATAAAGGCATTATTAAATTCAATCCCTATTAAAAAAAAAATCTAAAACAAACTAAAATAAGACTTAAATCTTTATATGAAAACTAAATTAAATCTAGATATTATAAACTAACAATAAAATCTTGATATTAAGGCAAGAGCCTACAACGCATCAATAAATTGTGAGCCTCTCATCAGGGAGGTCTTGGATTCTAATCTACTCACGATTAACGCATAATAATAATAATAATAAATCTTAATAATAAATAAATAACCTAGGCTTTGGTCATTTATCTATCCAAAAAAATTTAAAAATCTTGATATTAAAATTTTTATTAAACAACTAAATTTTTTTTCTTTTTAATCATTTCAACTTGTGCCTGTTGGCTACTATTCAAATGAATCTTCTCTACTAAAAAACAAACCTCTCCAACTTTCTCCAATGTCTCCAAGCTCTACTAGCTCCCACCTACAATACAAGAAATAAATTCAGAAAAATGATGCACTCTTTTATAACTCAAGAGTGTCTCCTTCCCAAAAGGTGCCTCTTCAAATTTTGTTGCGTCTTTAGATATGTCATTTGGCACATTTAATAGTATTTTAGGTGCCCCTTTAAATTCTATTTTGTCTTTAAATATGTCATTTGGCACATTTAATATTATTTTAGGTGCCTCTTCAAATTTTATTTCATCTTCAAATATGTCATTTGGCAAATTTTATATTATTTTGTATATTTTTAGTATACGAGAATGACATTTTGCATTTAATTTTAAATTTGTATTTTTTAATATTTGTGAATGTCATTTGGCATTTTCTAGACTTATGATTTTAATATTTTAGAATGTTATTTGTCAATTTATTTTTTATTTCTATTTGTAAATAGTCATAAATGTCAAACAACATCATGTATTTAATTTACCCTTTTAAAATTTTGTGAATGCTAAATGGCATTTGCTATTTTAAATTTGTTTTTAAAAATATATATAGTTTTGTAACTCGTGCATTTTCTTCTTTTTTTTATAGAATATATTTTGTTGGCATAGTCTTAATCCGATTTGTGCTATAGTTGTATAAGTGCAGATCTCACTGTAATTATCACTTACACAATTGTCCACTCATGTAGGAAAACTTGTTCTTAGATTTTGGTACAGGAGCACCTAAGGATAATAGTAAAGGGTCCTAGAAGTTTTGGCTTGTAGGTGTTCTTAGCCAACCACTAAGGAATAAGGGCTAAGTACGAAGCCCCAAGGATGTGATTAGAGTCAAGTATATATGTAGGTGAGCATGACTAAGTGGGAGTTAAGTAGTGTCTTTAGAATGTTTAAGCTGCTTGCAATTGCTTGATTTGGTCAACGATTGACCAAGATTTGACCAAAAACTCTTGAGTTATGAAATCATGTTAGAAGTTGGATTTAGACCTTACTCAACTCATCCAAGATGTCTTGGGTCTATTCATAGTCAATGTGCAAAGTTGTAAAAAAGTTGCTCACGCAACTTTGCATTTTGCAAATGTTGCACTTGACAACATTGACAACAATTTGCCAAAACCAAGCAACTTGCAATTTTTTGGTTATGGGTCTGCATAGGAAGTTATCACATGTGCAAAAGGGGTATAAAACACCATTACACACCTAGGAGAAGAGTTGGTGTTCAGATTGTGCGAATTCAACTTTGAAGTAATAGCAAACTTGAAGCATTTTCCTATTACAGTCAACTTGCACGCTCAAGATCCAAATTTGAATGGATTGATTGGGCTTATTGCTTTGCATTTCTTGTTAGAAGATTGAATGGTAGTATTCAATAATTTGATTTTGGTTATTGAATTTATGTTTAACTGTGTGTTAGAAAATCAACTTGTAATTGTACAGTTCACTGCCTTATTTGGAGTAGCATTGAGAAAAATAGCTCTATCTTTATTTCCAATGGTCAAATCTCTATGGCCCTTTGGATTCGAGAAGAGAAATGTATATTGTAATATTTCCATATTGGAGTGTTTACGAGATGGATTTATACTTTTTAGCAAAGCCCTAGGCGAGTGGGAGGTTACCCGACTAGTTGAAGTTTAGCAAAACAAAGGTCAAGGGCATAGTAGATGGATTTAAATGATCAATCCAATTATTTGGGAGGAAAGAGTAATACTTTTTAGAAAATCCTCTATCGCAAATCCACAAATCCATACAATCAATCGACTCCACAAGATCAACCTTCACCCAGGTCCTGGTGCAAACTGCCTCAATTTCAGCGCTCAGTCTAGACACTCAGGAAGAATTGAGCTCTAATACCACCTGATGCAATGAGAATCTGAGGTTATCCATACTAGAGGTAATCTGGATCCCTACAAATAACCACACAGCGGAAACACAACACAAGATACACAATCTGATACTAAATGCAACTCTTTGTTCATAAAATATAATTGTTTACATGCAATGTTCCCGGTTGTAAGGCCTTCTGAGTTGCGGCCAAATACAATAGCAAGTACAACATCAAAAAGTTTTGCAAGATCCCTCAAGATCCAACTCAATCCTAGCTAGTCCAAATCCACACTCTAGTAGAAAACCCCAAGGAAATGTCAACTTGTGCTCACAAGCCCACCAAGCAATCTCCTGGTTTGCCAAGCCTCAGCTATTAAACCTTCTCAAAGTTCACTCCTACTCTACATCCTTTTCTCCAAGTTGGATGATTGTGACCAGAGACTCCACAAGACCCCCTACCTATACCCAACTAAGCTACAAGTCGACCTAGTAGGTTACAAATCAAATAAACCCTTGCATTAAATGCACATTTAAACCACAAGTTGTCTTACAAGAGAAATTAAATACAAGTAAATTAAATGCCAAAGTCGGCTCACACTAGAAACCAAGACATGACTGAGCATCACAAAATTGCTTCTGAGTATTAGCAACTACACCTCGGTTAACACTGCAACTTGGTTAACACGACAAATTACAACTTGGTTAACACTGCAACTTGGTCAACATGATAGGTTACGACTCGGTTAACACTACAGGTTAATACTCTATTAAAATTGCATCCAAACTACTCAGTAATGACCGAGCCACACATCTTTATTTGACTAAGTTCCCCAAATCCAAAGTCAAACCACACCATCCTGCAAGATTGCTAGCAAGCTTAGGATGCTCCTGCATTAGACAACCCAGATTCAAAAAGATTGTCTCAACAACTGAAAGTACAGGAACATCTAAAATTTATCACATAAATCCCAAATTGGTTCTTCGCATACATATCCTCCAGGTCCTCAACTTGTACGCTCTTTCCCTTGATCTTCTTCTGCTTCTTCACATACATCCTTGGTGTGCTATAGGCATGCTTTTCATGTTGATCTCTAACCCTCTCAAAATCCTTGAACTCAACTTGGTTGTCAATACTCAAGTTCCTCCTACTGAGCTCTTCATTCTACAAAGGAATTAGGGAATGCTTCCTACCACCTTTCACAATTGAAAACACATTCTTGACATAATCATGCACAATCCTGCAATCATACTGCCAGGTTCCACGAAGAAACACTTGATCCTTATACTGCCCAATCTGGAAATCAACAGGGCACTGCGCCCTTACTTCCAAAGCATGCTCACCTTGCAACCAACCAATTCTATAAGGATAAGGCTATGTTATTCTCTTCAAACCAAGTTTATGAACCATCTCCTTAGCAACAAGGTTATCTATACTGCCACCATCCACAATCGCATTGCAGACTTTACCACCATACTTACAATAAATCCTAAACAAATTACTCCTTTGACAAGATTTCAGTGTACTCTGATAAGTACTCAATGAGCTAGTAAACTCTCTCCTTACTCAAGTTGATTGTCACAGTGTTCAACCTCATTCATAATAGCAACTCTCCTACCATGAGGACATTCAAAAGATCTATGCCATACTTCACCACATCTGTAGCAAGTGCCCTTAATCTCGCCTCTACCTATCCCTTTGTTGTGATCAACAAGTTTTGGTTCATCTTCTACACTCAATTTATCTTTTGTCAATCTATCCTTCTTATCCTTCCCTCTAGCATTACCTTGACTTTTCCTCGTCAACTTATCTTCTGCCTTCAAGGCATAGTGATAAGAATCCTCAACCAAATCAATCTTCAACATACCAACCTCATCTTGCATATTGAATCTCAAACCATTAATGTACTGAGCTACCTTCTCCTTTGACAATTCTCTATGTCCAAACCCTCAATATAATCTTTCACATTCATATCTTTCTATTTCAAATTCTACAACATTTTGAACAACTCGAGTTCATAATCAGCAAGAATGAACTTAGCCTTCAACTTAGTTACCATCAACCTCCATCTAGTGATCTCCATTTCACCTTCCTCCTCTCTATCTCTTTGCAATTGTTTCCACCAAAGAGAAACATGTCATTTCAACTTATTTTGTGTCAACCTTACTCTAAGTGGATCTTCAATATCCTCAATCTCAACATATTCTTCCAATTCACCAATCCAATCAATCAACTCTTCAAGAGTCAAAGTACTTTAGAAATTAGAAACCTCCATCTTATGCAAGAAATCAATAACTAATTGGAAGGCCATGGTGGCCAAAATCAGGGATAACTATCTACCCAAGGATTGTGAAATACAACTTCATAAGAAAAGGAAAAGTCTCAAACAGAAGGACATGGATGTTGCTTCTTATACGGAGGAGATTCAAAAGCTATGTTTAAGGTCCAAAATCCAAGAGGACGAAGGTGTAAATATTGCTAGGTATCTGGGAGCTTGAGATGGGGTATTCAAGAGGAGGTCAGTCTATGGACCACCACCACTGTCCACAAGTGTTTTATATTGGCACTTAAGGTAGAAGAGAAGAACAAGAAGAGGCAAGAATCCAGTTCAAGGGGCATAGGCAGGAGCAGAGTTGTTAGAGGTAACCATACGAGTGGATATGAGGGAAGAAGAAATGACTCTAAGAAAGTGATGGCAATAACAAAGGGTGGTTACAGCAGAGGAAGACGCCCTAATAGTGGAGGAAGAGGAAGATTCAGTGGTTTTGGTGGGAGTTCGCACTTTGCTACTATGAAGTGTTATGATTGTGGCAACCTAGGACACCCAACTTATAGATGTCATGATAAGACAACTTCCTCATCCCATGGAGTGAAGAAGGTGACATATGCTCAAGGAGAGAATGATGATGTAATTGATTAAAAGGTCAGACTTACTTCAGAGAAGGGAAAAAACCTAATGTTCAAAAGAGCTTTTGTCAAAGAACCAAATAAAGAGGAAGCTAAACAAAGGTGGTCATTATTTAGTATCAAATGTAAGATCCTTGGAAAAGTTTCCAATGTGATAATAGACTCAGGGTCTACTGACAACATCATCTCAGAGGAATCAGTAGAGAAATTGAAACTTGTTAAAAAACCTCATACTCCTCCATATAGAGTAACTTGGTTGAATATGGGACAAAATGTGTTGGTGAATGAACAAGCTTGGGTTGAGTTTTCTATTAGGGAATATAATGATAAAACTGTGTGATGTATTACCCATGGATGCATGTCATCCTTTTTTGCGCAGACCATGGCAATTTGACAGAGATGTTGTACATCAAGAAAGGAAGAATGCCTATACCTTTGAAAAGAGTGGAGTGACTTACAAAATGCACTCCTTACTGATGAAGCAATAACAGTTCACAACTTGTTGATTAGTGGAAAAGAGTTTTTGAATAACATCAAACATGATGAAGGGGTAGGATTTGCCACTATGTTAAAACCCAAGGAATTTAAGATATCATTTGTGAAGGGACACCTGCTACCTTACCTCATCAAAGAGCAGTAAGTCATCAAATTTACTTTGTACTAGGGGCATCCTTGCCCAATAAAGTTGCCTACAAGATGACTCCTGATCAGCACAAGGAAATAGCAAGACAAGGACAAGAATTGATGGATCAAGGCCTCATTAGGAAGAGCATCAACCCATGTGCAGTTCCAGTAGTCTTAGCACCCAGAAAGGGAGGTATGTAGAGAATGTGTACTGATTCTAGGGCCATAAATAGGATCACTATTAGATATCGGTTTCCTTTTCCTTGAATAGAAGATTTAATGGATTGTGTAGGTGAGGTTAAATACTAGTCCAAGATAGACCTTAAAAGTGTTTATCATCAAATTAGGATGAAGGAAGGAGATGAGTGGAAAACTACATTTAAAACCACAGAGGGTCTTTACAAGTGGCTTGTTATGCATTTTCGTCTTACAAATGCAACAAGCACATTTATGAGATTAATGGATGAAGTCCTGAAGGACTATATAGGTGAGTTTGTAGTAGTGTACTTAAATGATAGCCTCATCTTTATTAAAACAAAGGAGGAACACGTGAAGCATCTACAGTTGGTATTGAAAAGGCTACAAGACGAGAAACTCACCATTAATCATGAAAAGAGTGAGTTTATAAAAATTCAATTACAAAACAAAATGGAGTATCCTGGAACTTAAAATTAACATACAAAATAAGATATTTTGTGCATGATAAAGAAAATCTTTAATTAAAAGTCCCTACACAAAATATAGAATTTCAAATATTGAAATTGCTCCTTTAGAATATAAAAATATATATTTTTCAACTAGTTTGGGGTTTAGGACATTGTAAATTTTCTTATTTCATCTTTACTACTTGTTATGCATTAAAAGACCATTCAATGTGTTGAAAGCAACTCCAACAAAATTAATAAACTATTTTGTCCTAGTAACCAAACTAGTGACATTATAGTGATAGCAACTACGAAACCATAAAACATTCCATCAAATTCTAGATGCTTTTAAATGTTTTTTCCCATACGATTCCAATTCTTTTGAACAAACTCCAACTAATATAAGGTTTAATCATATTATTACTCCATACTACTAAACAAGAGACTAAAGGTTTCAATAGCTTGTTTAGCATTACTTTTATTCTTGAAAATTGTGTGATCTAGAAAAAAATAGCCTACAATTGTAGTGTTGGTGTCAATTTCGAAATAATTACTATTATTAATTTAAGTTGTTTTTTTCTCTATTGGTTGGAGCTATTTTTCCAAGCAGTTTTTCTTTTTTCACTAGAAATATTAGAAAATGTTTAAGCATTGCAAGTTGGCATTTTTAGTCATTGCTTAATAGGAGACTAATAGTTTTTACCTACCTTTTTTTATTAATAGAACTCTCAAGAATCCCACCAACTCCCATTGATCTTATCGTTTGTTGGGAACATGGTTTGCTACATGATGCTTCACATGATTTGTTTTTGCTACTACATTTTGCATTCATGCACACCAAGAAGTTGCATGGTAATTTTAGGCACCAAGTGGTAATTTTTATTATTCAATATCTGAAGACAAATAGGATTAAGAACACCCTTCTAAAATTGCAGTCAAGGTATTTTCTTTCATTAGAATTTCCACATTGGTGTTTACTTCTCTACTTAGTGTGCTTTATTAATTCTTTGCAACTTCAATTAGCTACTTTAGCAAAGGCAGCAACAGTTATCTATGGTGGTAGCACTTTGGTTTGCATGTCAAGGATCGTATCATTATAGTATTCATTCAATATTGTTCTTTTATTTGATTCTCTAGTATGAAGTTCCAACAAATAGTAGCTATTGCAATTACGTGATCTTCACATATTTGTTTCCATGGCCTCATCAAAATTCTGAAATGAGATGCCTTTGTATTCATGTTGATGGGCTCAGAAGAGAAATTGATAGAGAAAACGGTGGATCCAACTCCTAGCATAGAGACTCAAAGAAGTGGATGAACAAATTGGTTGTGCCATAGCCTACTGGAGATGAATTGATTGAGAGCCTACAAGAAGAGAATGCACTATTTCATCGTCTACTGTTAAATGAGCATTTGGCTGATGTTACAAATGCTAGTACCATATACTGATGTTGATTGGATTTTAAATATTGATTTGGTTCCTTTATTTAGATGTTGTTTATGTTTTAAAGAATGCATCACTCCCTTACCATTACAATCACATATTATTGCAATGTATGGATGGATTACTAAATCTCCTTAGCATTGTGATGTAGGTACACTCTGCTACCACTGACAAAGGTATGCTCTGATACCACTTGATGGGTACAAGACCCAAGCACAAAAAGGACACAATAGGAAAGGAAAATTTTATTAACAGTAAAAATATGCTAATACACTTAGTGCAGAGGAACAGACTCCAAAACAGGCCCTATGGGCTTACAATAGCATAAAACTAGAGATAATTCCTTCTCCCAATACCTTCTCTCAAACTCCACTCCGAACTGCCTTTTACAATGCCAGAATTGTTCTTGAATAGACCCCGAAGGGTTAAGGATTAGGAATACATTCTAGAAAGTGCTAGTTGGCATCCACCGACCAAATAGAAGGCTCTAGAAGTCACATTAGAAGTTGGCACAAAATTAGAAGAATCCAAAACAGTAACCGAACTTTCGGGAGGCATAACTTTTGAACCGTAGCTCTGATTGACGAACCGTTTACATTTCCGAAAAGCTCTCGAAGCGCTCTATAGCCCTATGGACAAGCCTTGCTCGTCCCCCATTTTTCAGCCCTTTTTGAGGTCATTTAATGCCCCTAACCTGACTTTGAAGCATTCTTAGGAGGTCTCCAAAAACTGAAAAACTGCAATAATTTTCAAACCGTGGGGCCTTTTTACCTGATTCTTTTTCTGGAATGCTCTAAATTTCAATTACATTCATCTGGCCAATTTACACCTTCTAATTCACCAAAATGATGGCTCAATTACATACTCCTATTTTTTCGGCATTTACATGTATCCCAAGGTGATTAAAACTCTAACCCATAACACTAATAGTGGAACTGTGAGAGTTGAAACCTTTATTTGACCCAAATGGGTATCCAAAAATGAAAACACATGAAACAGAAACTAAGTCTAAGTACATTTTTTTTTGGGTGACACAAGATTGCCCTTATACCTCTGGATGCTCCCGCATCACATTGTTATTAGTAGCATCTATGGCCCATTTTATCCACCTAAAGTGTAGGGTATTTAGACATTGTAAATCCTAATGCCTAGGTTCTATTTTGGAAATGTGAACTTAGCGTTATTTGAGGATCTTATTTTTAAAAGGGTACGCTTGCAACAGGCTATTGCGAGAATTGGTAATATGACAAGCCACCCACCAAACAAGGCTCCAATTTGTGGTCATTATCTGATGTTCACTGGCCCCTACAATGTTGTTCCCAAAAGAATTCCTATTCTATTAGCTTTTATCCTGATCATTTGAAAGTATGTAGCCTAAGACAATATATTTGACTCTAATATTGGGCCCTAAATAATATGTGCTAAAAATAACTCGTACCACTTAATTAATCCAAATGACGGTGCCCTTCAATTGGATCAAATGAACTTTACATTATAGTTTCTACTCTCATCTAATTTGGATTCAAAGGTATTGTTCTTTAATCCTCTTTGTTTTCCTAAAAACAAATCAGGTCATATTGCCATACTAAAACAATTATATATTCCTACGGATACTCTTGATTTATGTTCTCTGGTTTTTTTTCCAGAATTTGGACTTTTGCAGATTTATTTACCTTCAAGAATGAATCTCATTGAAAGAATCATTACTTGTATAGTTATTAATGTAGGATTAAGCTAATTCATTCCACTTGTCTAAGAAATTTCCATTCTCTCTCTTTGTGTTGGATTTTATGTGAGTCTTAATAAATAAAAACTATTTTTGTTGTCCATGACATATTTTAATATACACTCTATTGTTGTTTCACATTATATTCACTACATTTCCTTCATTTGAATTCTAGTTTTCTTATGATTTTAAGCACCGTGTCTATCATATGTATGGGCACTAAAATGAATCAATTAACCAAAACTAAAAATGAGAAGTTCTCCATCTGTAATAGACTAATTAGAGACAAACCTTTTGAATCTCATTTGCTCATTTATAGGGATTATTTTTCATAAGTTTCACAAGTTATAAAACAAATTTGGTTTGAATAGAGGAAATTTTTGGATTAGTGAGATTTCCTAATTGTAATAAAGGTGATGCAAGCCCTTTGAAATCAGCAGTGCAGGACAGTCGACCCATAAGATCTCCAGTCACATTAGAATACACATAGCACTTCATTAATGGAGATTTTGTGGATAAGTTTCAGGTGATTGTCTTTGGTGGGTAGATCAATTATAAACTTTTTACCATCCATGAATACCTTGTAATGAATGTGTAAGATGTTTTGTCCATGAACAAAAGATGTACTAATAAGTGAGTGAGAGGCCACCACAGAAGATTTTGATATGGCTATCAAAGCCACCTGAGCTACCCTTGATTGTGGCCCATAGTCTTGCATGCCTGACTTTGCAAGATGTCATAATCAAAGAAACTAGTTTTACTAAATGTTCTAAACAAATCATAACATAATATTATTTTAGTTTTCCAATTTGCTTCATTAGCAATATGAGGAACTCAACATTTGAAAAATGGGATGTTGAAATTTATAGGATCGTGTTCTAGAGACAATTGTCATTCTTTGATGCTATTGATTACCATTGTCTTAAATATATTTGACATGTCTAGAGGATGTTGCATAGAGAGCAAAGTATCTCAATTGTCATTGTAGTCAATGCACAAGAAATATTAATTTTACCATTGGCACCCTTTCATCTGCAGTTCATTTTTCCTCCCTTACTTTCCTTTTCCCTATTCAATTTTTCCTTCATTAATAATCCTATTTTCTATTGAAATAAAGTAGTTAAAAAAATCCATGACAATATTGTTATGAAAGAAATATATGAATACATATGACATTGTAGATTATTTGAATTAATTGCACTCTTCACATAGAGAGCCATACCTATTCCACTGATCCAACACTTGCAAACTCTTAGTTACATGTAATTTCTACCAAGATGACCTGACTAGAAAATAAATCATTATAAAAATAAAAATAAAAATAAAATCTGTTCATCTAAAGCTGGTTAGAATCAGTGTCATCTTCATAGTAAATTTACAACGATAAATTTTCAACACATCTAATATTAAGCAAAACAATCTGTAAGCCGCAGGGCCTCCAGCTGCAAGCAGCTCTTGTTTATTTATTTATATAAATTGCTTTCAAACCATTTTAAGCTAATTAATTAGAAAACATAAATTCAATATAAATCAAACGAGCATTATTTTAAATCACTAATATCTTTAAAATAAGAAGTTTGATTCCTTGGTCATACCTTGCAGATCAATTTTGAAGCTCATTTTGAAGAAATAGAACTCCTGTAATCTCTAGGAATTTACAAGTACTATGCACATATTGGAATCTCTAAATATAGTTGCAGATTCAATTTACAGAATGACACGCAAGTAAACAGGCATATCAGTTTCCCTATTGGCTTTATATATCCCCAATCTCGAATGCTAGAACAAAAGCTGAAACAATAGCTAAATGGTGGAAATGCAAGCAACTAAGACAAATATCTCCTTGCAAGATAGATAAATTTGTAGCTATTATAAATGTTTCACAGAATGACCTTTATTCATTCCCTGGGGAAAAATAGAATATCTACCGTTGGCAACATTGGTGAATTGCAGCCGATTTTGGAGGCTGCATAGGTCTAGAATAGCTCTCTAATTGTCATCTCAAACTCCTGTACTAAGCAAAATTTGGTAATTTATAAAAGGAAAAATGTGATACAAAACTAAGAGAACAATGCAACTTTATCTTGAGGATGCCTGTGATACTGCTGTAATTTAAAATTTAAAACCTCGTAACATTATGTTTCAATAAATTATAGATTATGAGTAAATCATGCTTTCTTACTATCATGTTACTTTGCTTCCTATATGAAAAAAGCCACCAGGGACTTAAATTTTACAGTGATAATTTTTCAGATTCTCAAGTTTTGATGTGTCTGATTTGCCCCTCAGCTGTAATATTCTAACAACTGATTAGATGTCGTATAACTCAGATCATTGAGGAAGGAGATATATTTGAGTCCTAATTGGAGTGTGAATGCTACTTTGTCAAACTTAACTCAAAGTCAATTATCGAGCAACATTATCTCTCTGAGTTTTATCATTGTTGAGTTAACTCTTATTTGTCATCCTGCCAAGCATCCAAGTCAAGATCATGCAATTGAGGATGCTAACGGTTATAGAGGCTAATCTTGGTACTTAATTGTTGACACTTCTGCTCTTGGATAGAGTAGGAACCTCAGTACGATTCAGTTAAAGCCTTTTGGCTGAATGCAGTGTTCTCTTAACTGTAACAAGTGCGAAGGAGGAAATTAATTACATTCTCAACCAATTAACTAGGCACAATCTATAAATAGAAATGCTTCTGTTTGGAATAAAGACAGTAGAAAGCCCTTGTAATATTTTTTTTGATTAGATAGAATTGAGTACATAGAGTTGATTATCATTAATAGACCCATCTTCCAATCTGCATCATGGGTGGACATAACAATCTACTGAATTGGCATGAATTACCTTATAAGAAGTTGCTGACAATGCATTATGCTCTAGCATAACTGATAGAGAAAAGGCACCTCTATATTGAGCACTTGAATTTCTTGTAAATTCCGAGTGTCTTTTGATGACCCTTGCCTATTCAGACACATTGTAATACGAAAACATTGAGACACATTGTAGCATGCCTATTCTTGAGATTGTGTGTTTCTCATTGGTGGCCTCCATTGTGAAGAAACTGAGCTAAGGAATTGTACAATAATGCAATGGAAACGGAAATATCAGAAGTGAATGTCCAAACATAAGTTCTTAGTGAAGCTAGCAAATTTTTAACAGGCTGTAATGCTAGACTTGATTAGAAGAGGTTGATAAAGCCCTTCTCAATGTTGCTTTCATCAAGATGCTGAAGAAACAACAGAACTTCATCATCACTGCACTTTCACCACCATACTATAGGGGAAGGTGAATAATAATGGGATTTGGATTAGTCCAAATAATCTCGAAGATTACACATGTTCTTTGAACTGTATTAAAAAAATGATAAAATTCATCAGCTTTGACATTTGGAATGAATGGAATAGAATAATATTTGAGGAGAATGGGACAGTGGAATGTCTTTGAGACCAGTGCTACGTAATCTGAAACTATTCCAATATTCACAATTTGAACCTTAAAGGATAAGTAAAAACGTGAAAATGAAGATTATTCAGTCAGATTTATGGTTATCATCCCAGCTTGGAGTTTGTTAATAATCCACACTTGTGACTGGTAAGAGCCCTATGCAGTAAATGAGAGAATATTTTAGTCTCTATAAATTGGAGATAACCTTGTGGGAGACAAGCTCCAAACACACGATTTCATGAGCTGAAATGAAGAGCATATAAGCAAAGTACTGGCATCCTGCCTCTGCTGTCCCTGTTATTTGGTCGCTTCTCTATTCTGTGCTGTTGGGCAATGTTTATATGTAATAATTAATCTGTTATGCTTACCTGGAGTGTTTTGGTCTTGATCGTCGTCATGATCACCACCACCACTACAGTCACCTTCATTGACATAGATGAGTCTAATTACAGTCACCATACATAATTCATTATTACTTCAGGTCATGATATTTGCCTTAAGGGTTTGAGATATGAGAGTCTAATTCCAAGAACAGTCCATCAGTAAGGCAGTAACATCCTTGAAACACAGGCAGCTACTAGCAATCCTCATTTTTCCAGTGCTCAAAAAAGAAAATCATTGTTTTGCCCTATAAATGCATTTTTCTCATTCTTGCTTCATCCCATCAATCATTAGAGGTAATAGATGAGCTAGCCTTTTATACTCGTTGTGGCATTGACTCAAACTCTTGAGTTTAACTTTCATAAATTGTTGGTAGATGCCAATTAGAATCATCCATCATACTCTCTATTACTGTGTTTCTGGCAGTTGACTGTCATTTTGACATTTGTAGTGCAAACTTGTAGCCTTTAGACATCTTATTTTTATATCATACGTGAATTGACTATTTAAAGTTAGTTATGGAAGCAATTAAGTAGCTGAAGTACTGTTGATTTCTTCGACTCTCATCACTCCTAAACTCTATTTTTGTGTTTCACAAAGTATTTTTTATTCAATTTTACATATGTCAATATGATTGCATTTACAACTTTATCATGATCTTATTTGATCCTATGAGATAATCTTGAGGCAACATCTTACCTTGATTTACATAGCCAAGTGGATCCCTTTGTAATGTCAAGTTCATTGTAAAATCTAGATCATCATTGCATATTTGCATCCTTTGATAGAATTTAAATATTCTTTCATAGTTGATCTCTCTTGTGCTCTCATAGTTCTAAGGTGGCTCTAGTTTGCAACCAAATTTTGCATTGTATATTGCATACTTTACCAACTACTATATGGTATCACAACTTTTTGGGGTCACTACTTGTTAGTCTATATAAGAGATCTAGGCTGTGAATCTTAATAGATCTTGAAAAATTGAGCATGCCTTTCTCTTGATAGAAGTTGTAAATGAACATCACAATTATCTACAAACAGATGAAGAGGAAGGAGTTGTTGATCTTGAATCAGAAACTCAAGGTACGACTTCAAGAAAGCATTAAGACAAATAAAGTACTAATACAGAATCTTAATGAATCTAAAAAGATAAATGAATTTTTGAAGATAAATGAATTTTTGAACGTTAAAGTTTTAGAAAGAAAATGCCCTGAAGAAGAAGTGACAAACCATTTGAAAGACAGAGTTGTTAAAAGATAGACTTCAAGAATCAGACAAACTGATTACTGGTTTCAAAATGGAGATTGAAGAAAACAAGAGCAAAGCAGAAGTAACAAGATGTGATTTGCAAATCAAAATAATTGAATGTCAAAGACTTGAAGGAGAAACAGTTACTCTAAGTAAAAATCTTGGCAATGTTAAGATACACTTAGAAAAGAATCAGAAATTTGAATAAAGCACAACTTACAATTACTGAGTGATAGATTCCAGAATGAACAAAGCACTGATATATAGTCCAAAAATATCAGGGCAAGCCATAACTGAATTAAACATTCATCTTATCAAAATGTTCAAGAGATATTTATGCATTGTAATTCATAAGAGCAACCAAGAATCTAAGAAGGAAATCCCTAGTAGTGAATTTTGACAAGGTAAGTATCACAAATTATGAGTATCTCAACTGGGGACATCCTTTGTGTTTAAATTCATGATGGATAGTGTTTAGGGGAAAATGTGAATCAAGGAAAGTAAACCTAAGTTCATCACATAACCCTAATATCTCAAGGGGGAATCGAGTCAGTTGATCCAGTCAATCCCAATGCTAAGGAAACTAGATCTAGGAAGACTATCGCAAACCAAATGATAAAAGAGCACTAATGCAAAAGACGCAAAAACTCCTTAAAACCCTAGTGTAGCAAGAGCTATGCAATGAAATTAAAATACTAGATATAGGAAGTACATATGCTAAAGCAAAGAAGTAATTATAAGACTTGCCTTAAAAATGAAGAACTTTCGATCCAATTTTCTAATGTCTATGCAACTCCAAACAACAAATAATTCAAGCCCCACATCTGAAACTACAAGATCTACAAAACCCAAAATTTGTTTGATTGTTTGGCAAAGTCGACTTTTCTTAGCAAGGAGGACTTTAGGAAGCAAGGATGCAATGCGTCCCTAATCAATGATCTCTGGATGTGAAACAGTTTCCAAATCTTTGAAGATTGACCAAAATGGTATTTTAATCTGCAACATGTTCTTCGTTTTGAGATCTTGAACCTACAAAATAAAGGGATTTTTGCTTTGTTGATTGGGGGGAGTGGTGTTTGCCTTGGTCAAACCCTATCTTAGGAATTAACATTAAATTGAAATAATTGAAATGCTGAGATACAAAGTAAATGCACAAATTCACCTTACAACAGTAGGATCTCTCGAACCAAATGCAATGAGCTCACTTTACCAACTGAATTGGATCAAGAGGAATGTGGATGAATGGATGTTGAAGATACAAAAAAGGACAACGAATGTATTGAGGGAGATCTTGACTGCTAGATAAACTCCTTCATTTCTTGAATGCTTGAATCCTTGATCTTCAATGGAGGCATTGCTTGAATGCTTGACAACTTGAGTGATTGAGATCTTGAGTGCTTCTACGCGTAATGGATGCTTGATATGACTTGTGGATGCAAAATGGAGCAAATAGATGAGCTTATAAAGTGTTTGAAATTAACTTTCTCCCACGGACATATTACCTTAAAATTAACACCCTGGATCAATCCAGACATAGGATTCGGGAATCGGACCCAAAATAAGGCCTAAGAAGCGGTGAACTTTGTCCCTAATTGGCCCTATAGGGACACATTGTGTCCCTGATTGAACAGGGATGCACTACGTCCTTGCTAAAGAAGGCCCCAAAACAAGTCCCGGATTTCGGAAGTCAAGTGTAGACTTTGAGATAAGGCAGCTACAGTGCAGAAAATAGATTTTGAGTGATTGGATGAAGGAAACGAAGGACCTAAGTGGTCAAATCCTACCTTGAGCTTTACACCATGAATATAGGAGCATTCAGTAGGATCTATTAGGTCTTACCCCAATTGTGCCTATGAGAAATGAGAAGAAAGGGGGAAGAAAGTGTTGTCCTGCATTTTGTCACCACAAAATGTAGGTAATAGTACGCAACTTTTCCAAGCTTAGTTTCGCATTTCTCTGAGTTTAGTTCATTATTTAATTGGTTAGTATTGATCAACCAATCAATACTAATTGATATAATGAATCCTTTTACTGAAGGCTTTCGTCAAGTCTTTTTCGTTTTGTTTTCTGTCAAGCCTTTGCTTGATTTTTGAGGCCTTCATCCTACGTTCTTTATTTTTGAGCTTGTGTTTGTTTGTTTTTAGTCTTTTGGTTTTGCTCATATCATGCTTTCCATTTTTCGCTTTGATTTGGTCTAACCTAGAGCTCAATCAGAGTTGTCAGTCAAAAGATATGTCCATTTTAGTGCTTCAAAAGTGGACCTTTTGGGTGCAACAACACGAATAAAAATATGATGGACTTTCACTTTTTGATAAATATAACTTATATTCACTTTATGTTATGTTTTTTAATTATTTTATCTTTTACTTTTTCACTTAAAGTAACTATAATGCACTTTATGTTATATTTTTAAGTTGAGTTATTTTTTGATTTTTCACTTAAGTGACTATATTAACTATATAATTCAATTTAATTTTTAGCATTTAAATCAAATGCTCTAGTAAATATTACTTTTTAAATGATATTTACATGTTATATTGTTAATATGATATGTAAATATAATTTATGTTTCATTTAAGTAATATTTTAATGAATTTAAATTCATGTGCTTATTAAATCATTTAAAGTCATCAAAAGTGGGCATTTTATGTGTCATTACATGTAAAATCAATCAAAAGTGGACCTTTTACATGTCATTACATATAAAGTTCAACTTGGAAACATAAATCTATCAAAAGTGAACCTTTTACATGTCACTACATATAAAGTTCAACTTGGAAACATTAATTCATCACAAGTGGACATTTTACACATCACTGCATATAAAGTTCAACTTGGTGGACCTTTTTGATGTCATTGCATCAAAGGGTAAGTTTTTATGTGTTTGCATCTAAAATGTAAGATGTAACTTAAAATATGTAATAACACTCAAAATGTCTGATTTTGATGACTTACACATTTTAAAACATGCAATTGACCCAAAAAGGTTCAATTTTAACCAAAAACATGTTTTAATATGTGCAATGACCTCCAAAAAGTCTGATTTTGAAGAACATGTCTTTGCCCTCCAAGAACCCAATATTGGAGATTGTGAGAGATTTACCTGATGGTTTTGCATGAGATCTTCTCCAATAGGGTCATTTTTGCTTGGCAATGGATTTTTTAACATCAAATATGGATTTATCTTGCTAAAAAAAAATTCCAAAGCTCCCATCTAGGGCACGTTTTTGGAGAAATCAGCAAATAAATCCATTTTTGCTTCATGTTTCGACTCCAAAGCAAATCGATTTAGCTTCTTTTTGGGATTGCATTACATATTGATACATATTTTGGTGTTCAAAAGCCAAAACATTTTTTGTTTCATGCCTTTTATGAATCACGTTTTTGCTCAAAATGCTTGGAAAATTGGGGTTTAATCCACTTTTTTGCATTTTGATCCATGTATATGCATTTGGTGAAGTTTTTGCATTCCCAAGTCAAAAATGACTCAAAAACATACATTTTTTGACCACGTTTTGCAAAAATGGCCTAAATTTTTGCATTAAAAAGTCATGTTTTTGTTCAAAAAGCTCAAAAAAATGCATTTCCAGCCCATACCTTTGATCAAGAGGGATTTTCTTTTAGTTTTAAATGCATGATATTGTTTTTGGAAACCATGTATTTGGCACTTTCATATCAAATTCGACCATTCATTACTCATTAATTTTTTGTTAAATGCAAGTATAGAAAAAGTAAAGAAGTTGTTTGAAAATCCAGATTTGAGGAAGCACTGGTCTTCAAGTCTATAAAACTTGTTATTTTGGCCCTTTAACCTCCAAGTAAGTGGATATTTTCAAACTTGCTCATCAATTCATGCTTATCATGCTATTTCCATGCACATTATTGCTTGATGATTGCCACTTGTTGAAATTGCAAGTTCTTTTCCAAGAACTTGTTGTTTCACTTCATGCAAAAGCATCATCACGTTCCATTTCCATCTTTCCATGTCACAACACTTTGTATCTTATTCGTCATCCGCACTTACATGTAAGCTCATCCTCCATCCACATTCGCATGTCATCTCACTTTTCATTCTTTATTACATATTGCATTTACATGTAATCCATTTTCTGTGCAATCACATCTTGAAAGACCAAGTCAATTTTTAAAAATCAGCAATTTCCAAAAGCACGCATTCCCATGCGCCAAACACTACTTCAAAAAAAAAGTTAAAGGTGCTGATGGAAAGTTGTTCCTAGTGTACATCCGGACATCGTCAAGAAGGTTTTCAAAGTGTCAAAGAATCCAGAATGTGCTGATCTACAAAGGAGAATTCAAGACAACTTGAACGAGAAAAGCTTGATCACAACAAGTTTTCAAATAACAGCAGACAATTCGTCAAAGTCAAAGGTTATCAAAAGACGCAACACCATGCTTATCAAGGTGAATGCAGTGGTACAAAGTACAAGAACTTCCAATCCGGTGATCATTCAAGATTGCATCGTCAAGTACAAGGTCCTTCAGAACAATCCCTAAGATTGTTTCAATTCTCTTCTGTCTTTCTTCTTCTTCTTCTTCTTTCATATTTGTAATTGAAGAGGATGTATTACATGAAGATGTGCAATTACATGTAATGCGAGTTACATGTGTATGTAATTACATTTAATAAAAGTTGCAAGTGCAGTTGCATGTAACCCTATAATTTCTCTTTTAGTTAGACTAGGTCAAAGTTGTTTGAGTTGCTCCCACTTTTTCCTCCACCTTTTTCTCAACTCCTGTGCCTATATAAAGGAGTGCCCCCTCATTGTAAAAATCATCTTTTATTGTATGCAAGAAAGCTCTACCAAATTTGTGAAAGCATAACTTTGATTGTGTAGTATGAATTTGGGAGAAAAGTGAATAAAAGAAGCAATTGAATTTGAAGCTTTGTCTGGAAGCAATTGTGATAGAGCAAGTGAATAAAAGAAGCAATTGAATTTGAAGCTTGGTCTGGAAGCAATTGTGATAGAGCAAATAAGAAGCTTTAACTGTAATTTGTGTCTATTGTCTTTGATTCATGTTATTATTGTGTGTTCAATAATAGAGCATCATGATTTAACAAACAATTGGAGTCGAAGCTTTGACTGGGAGCAGTTGTGGAAATATATAGCTAGAAGCTTTGTCTGCAGCTTATAGTTCTTTCTTAATTTGCAAAAAAGTTAAGTTATTTTTACTTTTAGGAGTCTTTGTGCCCTAATTGTAAAGCTTTTCCATGTAGAAGTACGACCGGACTTAGAACCAAACCAATACATTTTCAGCTAACCTTTGTGTTAGTGAAGGTTTATCGGTATCACTGTTTCCAGCTCTTGATAGAAGTGTAGTTAGAGATTCACCCTACCCATTACTCGCTCCACGAGTAAGTGGATTCTTTCTTGAAAGATAAGAAGAAAGGATATTGGTAACACCCATTTTATAAAATCTCTTGACTTCTTGATTACCTTGAGTTGATCCAAGGAATGGTGAGAAGGGGGAGCCTTCCCTTTAAGGCAGGAGACTCTGTCTCACACGCTGTGGCTGGTTATCCTATTTTGCGATTGGATTTTTATCCAAAACTGTCGGTTGCAAAATATCCACCCAACAAAAAGCAGAGAGATGCAAATATATGATGATCCCACATTAATTAGGTTATAAACCATCATTAAATTGAAGTACTTACAATTTAAGACATTACATTTAGCCCCCACTTTAGCGAGAGCGTGGACTTGATCCAAACCCTTGCTAAAATAGAGCACAAGACATAAAATTATCTTATCATAATAAGGGGACAAAATATTCTTCAAGCCCCCAAGGGATTGAATCTTTGCTATCATAACAAAAGAGAAATCACTGACTGAAAGAAGTAGAGGGAAAAGAGGTGTGATTAATTCACTAGTTTGAAATGTACATCTCATTATGAATCACAAAAACAAAAAAAACAAAAAAAGTGTTACCCATGTATGGGACTTAGCATGTTGTGCTTGAAAGCGTTACCTAAATATGAGATTTAGTAAATTCTTAGGCATTACCCATATATAAGATTTAGCATATATGTTTGGATGTGTTACCCATATATGAGATTTGGTAAGCTTGTATGCTTTAACCATATATGAGATTTAGCATATGTGTGCACAAAGTACAGAGAGACTCAATCTCGAGGATGCTCACTTCCAAAATTAAAGGTGTGCATGGAGAATCCTTTCTTTAAGATTCTGCATAATCCATAAAGTGATTCACAAGACGTGCGCAAAAAAGGTGATGAAGCAACAATGCACAAATTTGAGGATAACTCAACATTTGTATTTACCACTCCATGATTATAAGTGAAAATGAGCACAGCTTATACCCCCACATGAAATTCATTGCTAGCACTTAAACAAGAGAAATGGTTTTAACGAAGTATACGTACAGCCAGTAAGAGACGTTTCTACTATAAAATGCCCATGAGAGAAGAAGACAAATCAAGGGAAATAAGCACATAACATATACAAAGCACAAAGAGATCTATTAACTTCAGGGTCAGTATGATCATATGATAATATGTAAGTAATATATCAAGTATGAAATATCATCACTTCCCAAAGGAAGTAGAACTACAACACAATCGAAGAAAGAGACGTAACATTTACAAAGAAATGTCTTTTTGGACTACCATAATGGAGACCAAAAGGAATTGGTGTTACCATGTCGCAAATCCAAGAAAACAAACACAAAGATACAATTACGAACACTGGTACATTCACAACATAACATCTAATAACATATAGAAGAAGTGAGTTACAAAATAGAGGAATGATACAACATTTTCATTCCTTTATCACCTTGTGCCAAACGAGTGACAAAGGTTGTCAAAAACAATCTAAACAAACATATAGCAAGCACAGTATGGGGAAGCACATCACAACAGGCAAACACACAAAAAGTTAACTATGCTAGAGCACTCACTCAAGCGCATTGCCCTCCTCCCCAATCTCAGTCAGTGGTATGAAGATAAGATGGGCAACTCGCAAGAGGAGCAATGTCGAACACAACAAGAACAATAGCTAAGTCTAAAGAGGGAACCCCTTAAGAGTCGCTATGCTCAAGACTAGATGTAACTGAAAGCTGCATAGAAAGCATAATGGGCAAATCAACATCAAGATCAATAAGCTCATGCTCATCATCATCTAATGTATCTTCTTGATCAAGATTAATTGCTATAGAATCCAAAATATGAATCACATTTATCTATTGTTACTCATTTTCACACATGTTCAAATGGAGTAAACCATACATGTTTATCACTTTTCAAATTATACTTAGAATTACAAAAAAGAAGCATTTTTTAGTCATATTGAAATAATAGACAATGTTTTTGTATTATTCACCATGATGGTACAATTGATATTTACAAGTGTGGAATAAAGATATTGAAAGTAAATTTCTCTTACACATCAGACCGTAAGAGTAGTCCATATCTACTGATATATACTCCTATTCTACCAAATATACATGCTACTCATCTCAATAAAATAAAAACATACATCAATAGAGAAAGAGGACTCTCACGACATATGTTTTACTATTAACATTTTTGTTTCTTGCTTTGATCGTGATCATAACAGATTGAATTAATATTGATGGCTGATTCATAACAGAAAAGTAAAAGCATTAAAGGGACAAGTTATTTTGAGTTGAAACCTTTTGTTTTTAATATATCAAAAAAAAGTCAAACAAAGGGACAAGTCGAATAGGCTTGAAATCTTTTGTTTCAAATAGAATAACAGAGCTGAAAACATCAAGTTGCTGAAAGAAAGCAAATAGAAGTGTGTTAAATGAGAGATTGAAAATCAAACAGAGTATCAAAGCGCAACGATGATAGATTTCCACAAGGGCTATGTGGAAAATAAAAGTGTTTGAAATCAAGCAATGTATTGGTTAAATTAGCATTAGAAATACCAGAGGTGAAAGGATGGAAGTTCTAGATATCATCAGTAACAAAGTATCACATGAATTCAAGCATGTATAGTAGGAAGTAAAAGGTGTTTGAATCTTAGATTTCATAGCAAAGAAAATCAGAAGAGGGATATATTAAATCATGTAGATCTGTTGTTAAGTATTCCAGAATCTCTACATTTCCTTAATACAACATAGAAAGCTACAGGAGGAGTTATGAATAAACTAGTGAAATTACAGCATGTATAATTCAGAAGTGCAGCAGCAAAGAATAAAGAAAGAAAAGTTTTTATAGCAGTTTTCAGTTGTAGCTATCAGATCAAAATATATATAAATGCCTCATGCCCAGCAAAAAGAAAGTATCAAAATATCACGATGGAAGTGTATCATGTTTACAGAATAGCGGACCACATCATGGCTTTGTGAGAGCAGGTATTTCCAAGATCAAATTAGGAAGTTTATACTATCAGAGAGCATTGTAGTTCAAACATTAATGTTTATAACCTGAAACATTACATACTATAGTTCATGAGAAAAGAAACTATTATCAGATTGCTATAGTTGGAAGGGGCATACAAATTGTTGATTTTTCAAATAACGTTGATATTCAAAATACACATGAAGATGCCAAGTATGTGAGCTATAATTGATAAATGTTTGGCTAAGGTACATCTGAAGAAAATCCTTTTTTACATCATCAGTTTTAAACCAGTATTGACATTACAGAAAATTTCAGAGAGAGACAATAGACATCACAAAATGGACATAATGGCATCTAATGGTACAGAGAAAACAACAACAAACTTCATGCGTAGTAAATATAACAACAACAAAAAATGATAAAAGAACAACCCATGGCATAGAGGAGAAACATGAAATCTGTAACAAAGTCGCAAGCAGCAGATGTGGAGCCATGGCATCCAAATAGCAGCACCTGTGTAAAGCTACAGCAAAATCTGAGCATGGAGTAACCAGCAATCACACCCAGCAAGATAAAGAAGTCATGGCTAGATACATCAATACCCAGATTCACGGCATCAACCTAGAGAGGAGAGCTGTGAAAACACCAAGCAATGGCGGCCAAGAAAGAAGGTAGTCACTAGCCCATTTGTGTTTTGAATAGCAGAAAATGGCATCCCAATAAACAATAATGCAGATCTGAACAAGCCGCGGCAAGTAGAAGTGAAGGAAAAGTCAAAACAAACACCATAATGGCATCTCTAATGGCGGTTCAAACATCAAGAAAAGACAGCAGATAAAGAAGTCATGTCATGGAGTAATTAGAATTCATACCTCACGACAACAAACGAAGAAACGACATTACAAAACCCAGTCACAAACAGCATGGAAAAAACCAATCATTCATTGAACAAAATTAAGAGAGCCACAACTTGTAGAAGTCGGCTATTGCTTCTCATACAGCAATAATTCCATTTTACGGCAAAAGATTAACCAGAACTGCAATAACAAAAACCCGCAAGGAGTAACTAAAGCCATGAAATGGAGAAGGCACTCACAGCAAGCAAAGCAAGAAGCAGAGCAGATAAGAAATCGACTCCAGCCCTCAAAACGACATAGAGAAGATTCATAAAACTTCCAAGAAAACCTCTAGATTTCTCCATTCTTGGCGACAACTCCTTAGGGTTTCAACTCTTTCATTTGAAACCAAACCTTGCAAAAAATCAAAATGATCAAAGAAACTGATGATAATTTTCTTCTTGCCTTTTTCCCTTTTATTTCTATATGGAATTGGATAAAACTTCGGGTCCACATATTTGCTTGGTTTAGGAGAATATAATAAATTATTAATTAGAATAATAGTATAGGACTTAGCTTTTAAAGTCCTTATTATTATTTTTATTAATAATTTATTATTATTGTTGTTGTATTTTGTTTGAAGTGTATTATTATTACTTTTTTGTTGATAAAATAAGAGTCAACTATTTAATAATGATTTATTTTTTCTAAAAGTACAAGTAATAGAAAGGGTTGATTAGGCTATTTTCAAACTGTGTTGTCAAAAGGGAGTTGCATTCTTAAATGCCTAAATTCGAGGAGTTGCTACTTTTAGACTCACAGATTAGAGTCATGATCTTGGAGTCAATTATGGAGCAGTTTTTGGCATTTATAGAGTCTTCTCAGACTTGTCTACATGCGTGTTTAATCAAGGCATAGCTTGGAGTGCATGTGACATGTTTTTTGAGTTGTTAGGCTAATTTTATAAACAGTTAACTTATAATTTCGACCCTCACTTCCTGATTTTGTGGGAAGGTTGTGTTGTTTCGTTATTGTTATATACCCCTCTTGTTTATAGAAAAGGGGTTCAGATTTTGAGAGGAGAGAAATATGCATGTGATATTCATCCTTGAAATCTTTTTCTTGATTTTTCTGAGCTATTATGCAGAAATATTGTTATTTGGACCTTTGATCGTAATACAATTTTCATTAGATTCAGCTTTTCGAGTCAAGGATTTGGTTGTATGAAGTATGGTGATTGATGTTAACTAGTTGTGTTTTACTGATAAACCTTTTGGGTAATGTCTCGTTTTGCATCTTCCATATCTGATATCTCTTATTCATAGGTTTTGAGTTGTGTTTCCTTGTTGATATATTTGATTGTGATTTATTTCCTTTCATATGATCATATTTTAACCTTCTCTTAAAACATTTATGTGGATTAGCAGTTCTTTCAAGCTATATTTTTCGTGATTATCTGTTGAAATCATTTATTGTGTTACAAGTATAACAATAATTTGCATTATTAATTTTGGTGTTATCACCTTAGTTTTCATCATTTAGGTTTTTTCCATTTTCAAGTTTACATCTTTACCCTTTTCCATACAAATTTCACGTCTTTATTAACATAGGTGAGATATCAAATATATCAGATAGGAACCGGCCTAGAATCTGGAGGTTCAATTAGGCCATAGGTTACCCACAACCTCTAGTTGATCCAATGTTTCTCCAAAATCGTTGATGGTTTCAGGACCTAGAGCGAATAGGGTGCAGATTTTGGAGATAACATCTATCTCATTAGTATGATGAACTTCCTCTACAATAATGGGTTGATGAGAAGCACAAATACGGGCTTTAGTGCGATATTGATGGTTCTTTCAATCTTCAGAAGTTCATTCCCATCATTAAATGGGTTAACTAGAGGAACAACATCTGTTTGAGAACTAAAAGGACAAACCACACTAGAAGGAGCATTATATGCACGAGGTAGTTACCCATTAGAGATGGAAGAATTAGAAGAAAAGGTGTAGAAGGTGTAGGAAAAAGACCACAAGTAATATCTCTAGGCATACTAAACTCAGCAATCTTTCGGCATTTATAAGCTTGATAGAATTGGAAAGGATAATCACAAGAAGTAGGAGGTGTAGTAAGAATTGAAGGCCAAAAGAAATCAAGGGTAGCACAATGTCTAGGCCTAGAAGGCTAATAAAGACTATGATTGATCGTTTTAATCTTACCATCACGAGGAAATTTAATGCACTAATGAATAGGAGAAACAATGGCTTGAATGGAAGTCAACCAAGGTAAACCAAACTTCACTTGGAATTGATCGAAAGTAGAAATGACAACAAAGGTACTATTCACCACTTTACCACAAAGTTCAATAGGTAAGGAAATGGACAATAAGGGGGATACTAGAAACCATTACAAGTTTGAATCCAAGCATTTGTTGAATCATAGAAATCACAATGCAATTGCTTAGCAAATAGATGTTCCTCTGTGATAACATTTACCATGGAAGTAGGCACAACAAGACAACCATAAGAAGGATGCTTAGCAACCCTTAAATGAAATAGTAAGGTCTCTAGCATGTTTAAGAGTAGGTTTATATTTAATTTTATCATAAGATTTAGATGGAACTTTAGGTTTAGGAGACATAGGTTGAGGTACACGTTCCACAATGTTAACAGTATGGTCATTCTCTTCATTTTGTTTCTCACAAGTAATGTTTGTATAGGAGGAAGAAGATTGCACAATTGTATTAGTACTGTGTTGAGGTAAAGGATTCGTATAGATTTGAAAGTTTTGATTAGGAGGTGCCACTAATTTGTTTCCATTATTATGACTATCAATAAACAAACCATTAGAATCAATCAAGTCTTGAATTTTATGTTTTGGAGTATAACACGCCTCAGTACATGGCCAGGTTGATGATCATATTGACAAAAGGCTTTGGAATCAAAGTACAGACTTAATGTAATAGAAGCAAAAAGTGGTCAAACAGAAGGGAGTGCAATAATATTAGCACTAACTAACCTTCCCATAATTGAATGTAAAGACTCACAAAGAGAAGTAAACTTATGGTTCATCCAAACAATGGAGGAAGAAGCAGCAACACTTTTGGATGCAGCAGCTACTTGTTCATCTATTGTATTTGTGCATTTGTTGATCTTGACATAGTTGTTAGGTTTGTGGAATTTATGGTGACTATGTGTGGCATCACTCTTAACAACAAGTATAGAGCCATTAGAGTGGTGCTCTCAAACTGACTCACTTGTAATTGATAATGATGAAGCATTCCACAAAGTTGTGAAAAGAGAATAAATTCAACAAGCAGAATCTTAGCTCTAATGTCTTTTTGTAAATTTGCAATAAACATATGTTGAATATCAATATCAGGCACAGGATAAGCAAAATGAGAATGGAAATGCTTAAATCTACCAATAAAATCAGTCACTTTTTTCTTGGGACCTTGTTTATAATGCATCAAATCAGTCAAAGACACTTGAGGACAAATGTTAATCGAAAATTGCTGGATAAAAGTATTGGCAAGTTTTTGAAAGGAATCAATAGAATACAGTAGCAAAGAGCTCTATTATTGCAAAGCAAACAACATAGCCAAAATTGTACGATCATGAGCATAATCACTACATAGAACTTGGAAAGTTTTAAGATGAGTCGCAAGGTCACCCTTATCATTATAAGCATAGTTTTAAAAATCAGCGATATATCGCCTAATGCACGGTATTCCGCATGTCTAAGCTGGCCGAGTATATCGGTCCAAATACCGACACCATTAAATCACAAAAAATAGCCCCACATAAAAGGGTTTAAATTTTGGGTAAAACAAAAATAATGACTTGACCACAAATTACATTATAGGACCGCATGAGCTATTAGGAAAACAATATAATAAAAACTTAAAATAATCTAAATTAAATATAAATCGTACCTTTGATGATTTATTTTTGAAAATTTCTTATTTAATCATTATCACAAACTCTTAAATACGAATATATATATAGCAATAAATTATAATTATATAATCTACTAATGTCATCTCATTGATATACATATATAAACATACATAAGGGCTTATAATAATAATAAAATAAAGATTAAACCCTTCAACTTTTAATTCTTTTTCCATCCTTGTTTCTTCTTTTCAAAATTCGAAATTATGTAGGAATCGAAAGCTTTCTTGATAACCGATGGTAGCCTAAAGGTCACGGCTGACCATTAAAAGTCCATTGTGAGATCAATTGGGAGCATCCTCCTCCTTTCTACGTTATCTTCTTTACTTCCAAGATCTGCTACATTTTTACAAATCCTGTGAATCCCGTCCTCGTTGATAATCCTTTCTAGCCCTGCAAACTGAAATCATTGCTCTGATTTCTCTAAAAACCCACAGTAATAGAACCCGGAACAAGGCCATATGTTGCAGGGATCAAGAATACCAATTGGCGAAAAGAGAAACCCAAATTGAAAATCAGGTCATGTAATTTTATTTTATTTTAAGTCGGCTTTCATTAACATTCAATCTGAATACTATAAGTGCCTCTGTAGAAATTTCAATTGACATTAAGAAACCTTGATGTTGTTGATATTATTGAGCAGAACAATGAATAGAAAATATAATCGAAATCGTTTATCGTAACCAAAGTCAGTTTACAAACAATGTCATATTCTTGTTTTACATTTGATTAATCGCGAATATTCAAATTTTGAATATGGAAGACAGAGATTACGAATGAGAAGTAAATCAATATCTATGCACATGCATCTTCCATCCGTTATTTTTAATTCTTCTTTTTCAATCTGAATCGACATGATCTCCTCAATCGGTTAAGACTGAATTATTAGAAATGATCCATTATGCCATCTACTGATGTCTGAAGTGTTTATGATTTTTCAATTAATAAAATGACCCTGACTTCACAACAATTGTTCAGCCTTTGAAACTGAGATAAATATGTATATTGGAATGTATCCAAATGTTTGAAATGCTTAAACACACTACTATACATGGAATTAGAATATATTGACACCGAGGAGTTCACCTAGCAGAAAGGCCAATGAATGGTGAAGAGGTGTAAAATCTAACATACAAACAAAATCAAGATTGAAATCAGATAACTAAGTAACAAACACAAATAATAGCTCATGCATGTCCTAATGATGAAACCTGTTATCAAGTCAAGTGGTGGAGATAGGGTTTACGAACGCAATTTGAAATCCTTGGCCAAGGTAGATATAGGCAAATATGCCAATCATGAGATTTTTTTGTTTGTCCAGAAACTTTAGTTATTTAGGAATAACTGATGGGACACTTAAACAACCAGGTTGCTTGGATGGCAAAAGAACATCACAAGCCCGATCCCGAGGTAGGGAGGGCCATTCTATTCAGTTAGGATGTGTGGGGAAAAGTATGGTCCGCGGTTGGGAGGTTAAGCATATGTCAATGCTCTCCTCTTACCAATGTCGAGGCTTGAACAACAAGACAAAAGGATTTCTCCATCATTTATGTATGTTCTTTTGCATTTTTACCTTTGGAATTATGGAAGCATAAATAAATAGTTTAGAAATATATGCATGAATATATTAGATGTTTAAAATGGTAGTTGCTACTTACTTTCAATTGAGCATGATTGATTGATTTAAATGATAGCAATGTAATCATTTATTTATTTCCTTTACATCCGTTGAATTTAAAATGCAAACAGATTAGGTAGCAGCTACTTCTTTCTAGTTATAATTAGTTAATGGAAGTCATTGTCATGTGAATGGGATTAGTTGTTAGTTAAATATTTGTTTCAAATTGGTTAGAAAAATTCGTATGTTATAGTTAGCTCATGATTTTGAAAAATATGTAAGTGCTTCTAAGGATGCTCATATTTTTTCTTGTGTTGTTTCTTCGTTTAATGAAGTCACTTCGCCAATGTTTGATGTGGAAAGAGATATTGAATATGAACCATCTTTGTGAAGCTTTGGAGTTGCATATAACAATACCTCAAATGACAACTTCTTAGATGTGGGGGATGTTATTGAAGGGATATTTCATGTTGATTCAATTTCTTCTCACGTTTGTTGTGCTACAATAAGTTTTAATGCTTCATATGATGAAGACGAAAATAGCAAAGGTTGTCAATCTAATTTTGGATTTCCTTTATATGCTGATAAATCTTGTAATGATAAGTTTCCCTCTAACAGTTTGTTAGATGAAGACTATGATTATGGTTAGCATATTTTGTATCAGGATTTTCAGGACAGTTTTTCAAACTTGGTGACAAACCAATTTTTTCAGTGTGAAGGGGTTTTAGCAAATGATAAATCTGATTCGATGAGTATCAGAACTGCAAATGAGGCAAAGGGATCAGATTTTATGTACTCCCCACACCTGGTTACACAAGGTGAGTTGCAATTTCTTGACATGTGCAACTTTGTGAACAAAGTAGAATATGAGCACTTTGTGTTTCCTGTTAGTAGCATGCATGAGCCTTTTGATATTGAAGACTCTCAATTTGATTGTTGTATTCAAGAGAGCATTTTCATATTGAGTAAAACGAAGAGAGTGATTCAAGTTTTTATATGCTCTATGAGAATGATTTTGTTTCACCTAGTCTGCTAATGAGCAATTCTGATGTGTTCGGTGATACAATTGAAAGTGATACTTACAGGTTGCCTCAGAGAGATGTGAATGAAAATCATGTATTTGACAGAGGTAAGAAGTTTTGAGAAGTTTTGATGGCCCAAGGCCATCATCTTGTACAGTTAGAGTAGGTTTCTTGTTTTCAATAAGTTGTTTGTGAGTTTTTGTTGGAATGGCCTTCTTCCTCTAGAGATCTAAATCCTTGCCATGCCTGCAAGGGGCATGCATCCCCAAAAAAATCCACTAATGGGACTCAAAATTACATTCTCGTTTTGAACATCATTCTAAACTTCTAAGTCCATTTGAACCCTTATAAACGCTTTTTGTGCAGGTGTACCGGGCTGTCATTTTAAGGTCTATGAGATGTTTTATGTTTCTAACACCTTGCATTCAGCATATCAATGCATCCTATAATGATAAATTGTCATTCCAAGTCATTCCGTGAAGTTTCATTTTGAGCAATGTTCAGATCTGCATTTTTGCTTTAGTGTCAAACAACGACAAGAGGTCTAGTTTGCATTTGAATAGCTTGCACCAGTTATGTTTCATGACTCGTTGCTTTGGGAGTATTTAGTATGCATATCAAAGAACCTATGTTTCAGTTTTCAAATCGTTTCAATATGTTTTGACTAGGTTTTGAATCGCTCAAAGTTGGTTGTTTACTGTTGTCATGCTGATGCATATTTCTCAGATTTCCAAGAGGCCCTATTTGATCAATTATATCTTTGACCCAGTTGACCCTACAGAGAAAATTCTTTTTGCATTGTATTCTAAAAGTCACACACTTTCTATGTTCCAGATTTGAGCCTATGACGAATCTGTTTGATCAGTTTTCAAATTCCAAATGCAAGTTGTGAAATTTTACTAGTGTCAAAGAATGCAGATTGATCAGTAGCCCTATTCAAGATGTCATAACTCTAAATCTATGATAGATGAGATCAAATGGTTTGTACCATTGTGTTATAATCTGAAAATTCTTTAAGTGTGCTAGTTTTTTAGTTTGACCAATCCATCTGCACACTTTGCCAATTTTCGAGTCTTGAAAATTCTTCAAGTGTGCCAGTTTTCGAGTCTTGAGCTAGGAAAATTGTTCAGAAGTAGTGCTTTGCTTTTGTTCAAATGTTTTAGTTTCATATGTTTCAATGTCACAAGTACAAAGTATAAGCAATTTGAGGTTATTGATTGGTAATTGAAAAGATGCTTGAAACCATAGTTGACAATGTTGTTATCAGCAACTTATTACTAAGGGCCAAAAAAAATGATAGAAAATTGAAAATTAATTGGTGAAAAATCAGCAACTTACTAAATTATTTAAATTTGATTCACAATCTGTTTGTTTTGCCAAATTCAATGAGGAGATGCATCTAATGAGTCAGTAAATAAGCGAAAAAAGAAACTAGTTAAGTCTAGATATATTTAAATGCAAATAGGGTGTCAAATGACATTCTCGTGTGGAATGTTAATGGTTGGTAGCCATAGGCTGACAATCTAAACTCTAAAGCAAACTAAAAATAGAAAATTATCTTTGTAAAACTATAAATAAATACAATTACAACATCAAAATAGTCTACAAATTCCTCTTAGTCGGTAGCCATAGCCTGATAGTCAAAACTCTAAAGCAAACTAAAAATAGCAGATCTTTGTAAAACTATAAGTAAATACAAGTACAACATCAAAATAGTCTATATCTTCCTCTTCCCCTTCACAGCAACTCTAGTAAAAACTACAAAAGAGGTAGAGGGTCTAGTCCTAGAAATTTTTGCCGTTGCACCTCCTCACTCTACATAATTTCTTGTAACTCAACCTCCGTCCTAGATGTAAATCGTGTTCGCATTGACAATGACTCCTCATCCTCTTAAATGTCATCCAAACCAAGTGTGAATCCACCCTCCTCCATAGCTTGCATCTCCAAATTATAAATCTTGTCCTATGTAAACAATGGAGGCTACTCCTATGAACTCGAATCACAAGGATCTATTTCTCACCCAAATCAAGTAGACCATTTGATATTTCCTCTACCTTTATTTTGCGCAACAAAAGGTTATATTGCATAAAGACAAGATCATTGAGGCATTTCTGCACTAATTATTCCTTTTCTTCATATAGATGGCCTAAAACAAGCTCCAATTGTGCTCACAACGGGATGAACTACATGTTGTGACCTTGTAGTTCACACTATTGCCTAATATTTCTTCAGATAGATGGCCTAGAACAAGCTCCAATTGTGCTCACAATGGGATAAACTACATGTTGTGACCTTGTAGTTCATACTATTGCCTCTTGTATTTAATTTTATTTCTTTCTTTACTCATTGAAATTTTATTATTTTTAAATTATTTAAAATATCATACTAAATATTATTTTACTAATAATATAGATTAAATAATTATTATTTCTTTGGTTTATAGTTTAGTATTATTTTTAGTATAACTTTATTATTTATTTAATAACATTGTATTATCTAAGTATGTAAATAAAATAATATAACATAGAATAATATAAATTAACTAAATCTAATGAAAATTCAAGAGATGTTTAACAAATAGACATGACTCCTTCAAATTAAGATATAAAAGGGAGGAGAGTTTATTTTAGGGAGGAGGAAAAAGGAAGAGAAGAGGAGAGTTCAAAAGGAAAAATGGAAGAGGAAAGTAATATGAAGAAAATAAGAAAGTGACTTTCTGAAAAGGTATCAATGATATTGAAAGGATGTGAACTTTTGAAAAGGTCATAATTATGAACAATTGTGACTCTTCAAAAATATTTTAATTATACAATATTAGGACTTTTCCAAAGGACTTTAGTTATGAAGGGTTGTGACTTTTCGAATGGATTATCACTATGAAGTGTTGTGACTTTTCAAAGGATTTGTATTATGAAAGGGTGTGACTTTTGGAAAAGAAGGTAAGAAAGATATGTTTATGAATTATATTTATGAATTTATTTATAAACAATACTTGTGGATAATATTGTGTTAGCTCATGGGGCTAACATCATGGATATTAATGAAACTACAAGCATGGAGCATGTGAGATGTTAAGATCTCTATTGTCCACCATGGCCGAGAATCAATGTGAACTTGAAGCATGGAGCATGTGAGATATTAATATCTACATTGTCCACCATGGCCAAGATTCGATATCGAAGCATGGAGGATGGAGATATTAAAATCTCCATTGTCCGCCATGGCCGATAATCAAGTAATAATACATTAATCTTTTAGGAGAATTATAAGACTCGAAGCGTGGGGGTAGCAAGGTATTAACACCTTGAACCGACCACCATGGCCGAGATTCAATGTGAACTTGAAGCATGGAGCATGTGAGATATTAATATCTACATTGTCCACCATCGCTAAGATTCGATATTGAAGCATGGAGCATGGAGATATTAAAATCTCCATTATCCGCCATGGTCGACAATCGAGTAATAATACATTAATCTATTAGGAGAATTATAAGACTCGAAGCATGGGGGTAGCAAGGTATTGACACCTTGAATCGACCACCATGGCCACGAATTCTCCGCGTTGCCAGAATATTCTGATGTTGTCAAACACATGCATATGCCATTGGCTTTGGATATAGGATGCCCGTCCAAGAAGAATCTTAAGAGGTGCACTCCCGGGATGACGGCGAAGTAGCTATGAGCTATGAAGGCTGATCTGGAGATGTCCTTAAGATTGGGGTTTACTTAGATGGTAGAATAATATAGTTAGTTTTATTATAATCATTGTGATTCTAACATTTATTTTTGCAGGTATTACTTGTCTCTAACTAATCCTATTAGTGGAGACACTACAGTGGTATTAGAGCATGATCTTGCCATCTTGTAGGGTTAAAGGGGATTCAGAAAAATAATTTATATGAAAGACTAATGTAGAAATTTAATGACTATTAGAAATGATTCAAACATTTCCATGATAGAAACCTAATAATCTGGACTAAAAGAAATATATATCTCAACTCAACAAAAGAAATTATCTAATTGCTTGCGGACAAACAATTTGAGGAAGGGTGGACTGTCATATCCCCATTTTAAGATAGAATTTTAATAGTAATTAGATAATACAATGTTATTAAATAAATAATAAAGTTATACTAAAAATAATACTAAACTATAAACCAAGGAAATAATAATTATTTAATCTATATTATTAATAAAATAATATTTAGTATGATATTTTAAATAATTAAAAAAAAAATTTCAATGAGTAAAGAAAGAAATAAATAAAATTAAATACAAGAGACAATATTGTAGAAAGTATGTTAACATTCTAAATAGAATTTAATAATAAATAAAATAAACACATTTAAGTAAGTAAATAAATAATAACATAGAATAATATAAATTAACTGAATCTAATGAAAATTCAAGAGATGTTTAACAAATAGACATGACTCCTTAAAATAAGATATAAAAAGGAGGAGAGTTTATTTTAGAGAGGAGAAAAAAGGAAGAAAAGAGGAGAGGAGTTCAAAAAGAAAAATGGAAGAGGAAAGTAATATGAAGAAAATAAGGAAGTGACTTTCTGAAAAGGTATCAATGGTATTGAAAGGATGCAAACCTTTGAAAGGGTCATAATTATGAACAATTGTGACTCTTCAAAAATATTTTAATTATAAAGTATTGGGACATTTCCAAAAGATTTTAGTTATGAAGGGTTGACTTTTTGAAAGGATTATAACTATGAAGTGTTGTGACTTTTCAAGGATTTGTATTATGAAAGGGTGTGACTCTTGCAAAAGAATAAGGTAAAAGAGGTATCTTTATGAATTATATTTGTTTAATTATATTTACGAATTTATTTATGAACAATACTTATGGATAATATTGTGTTAGCTCATGGGGCTAACACCATGAATATTAATGAGACTCGAAACATGGAGCATGTGAGATATTAAGATCTCCATTGCCCACCATGGCCGAGAATCAATGTGAACTCGAAGCATGGAGCATGTGAGATATCAATATCTACATTGTCCGCCATAGCTGAGATTCGATATCAAAGCATGGAGCATGGAGATATTAAGATCTCCATTGTCTGTCATAGTCGATAATCAAGTAACATTAATCTATTAGAACAATTATAAGACTCGAAGCATGGGGGTAGCAAGGTATTAACACCTTGAGCCGACCACCATGGCCAAGAATTCTCTGTGTTGCCAAAATATTCTGATGTTGTCAAACATATGCATATGTCGTTAGCCTTGGATAGAGGATGCCCGTACAAGAAGAATCTTAAGGGGTTCGCTCCTAGGATGACGGCGAAGTAGCTATGAGGTATGAAGCCCAATCTAGAGACATCCTTAAGATTGGAGTTAACTTAGAGCGCAAAATAATATAGTTAGTTTTATTGTTATTATTGTGATTCTCACATTTATTTTTGCAAGTATTACTTGTCCCTAACTAACCCTATTAGTGGGAACACTACAATAGTTTTGTTTGTACTAAGTTTGATGTAACTACTATGGAGACAACCCTTTAAGGGCTTGTTTCGTTTCCAAGCAGTTCTTCGCCATCATACACCCACTCCGGTCAAGCGGTAACCCATACCATCTTTCCTACCCCCAAATAATGTTTATTCTGAAAACATAGTTAAACTATGTTGAGAAATCTATTATTTTCTCCAAAGAGTTTATCCTGAAAAATATATCTAACTATGTCAAGAGTTTTGCCTATGCGCACATGCCCTACTCCTCTCCGTTATTATTTTTAAAGCACATTCTTTTCTACAGTTCAACATGGATTTAGTGACTGGATATCTCGAGTTTATCAACTGGAGGCTTTTGTTAAGCCAAAGGTGATACAACATATATATATATGTTTTCTTTTAGCCAAATATTTTACTCTTATTAAACCAAATTCATTTATATTAGCATCAACAATTCATTTATATTAGCATCAACTGGTTATAGGCCTTACTACTATTAATGTCTGAAACACACCAAGATTCTATTCTTTCCTGAAAGAGATTCTAAACAAGGTATTGAGGAATGAAATCAAATTCTTCTATAAAATTTTATACACAGACTTTTGTTTGTCGTACCTACTTCCAGATTTTTCTTCTACTAACTAATTAAGAATAAAATATAATCAGTCTGATAATTTCTACAGCCCATGAACAAAGTAATGGTTCATAGTATTTTCAAAATAAAAATAAACTTTATAAATAATATGACTAGATCTTCAAGCACGTTGTATTACTATTTTATAAACAAAACCTTTTCATGAAAGCTGATAAACAAGTATCATTTTCAGAATTATTATTTTTAAATTAAGAGGGATCGTCATAAGACCCTTCTTTTCCAACAATTAAGGTCATACTATCATGGTATTGAATGCACAGATCACTTCTAAACAATTTCCAACTCAGAAATATCATGTAACAGTGAATAGTTTTCTTTTAAATCCTCCAAACAACAATTTATAATAGTAGGGCATTGTGTCAAACAGATGGTATTCTTTCATTATGATTCCATACAATAAGCTTGCCCAAAACAATATTCAAGCATTCACTACTACAGCAAAGCATTATGTCAAACAGTTGGTATTCTTTTATTACCATTCCTTAGAATAAGCTTGTCCAAAACAGTATTTAAGCATTCACTACTACAACAAGGCATTATGTCAAACAGTTGGTATTCTTTATTTATCATTCCATACAATAAGCTTGTCCAAAACAGTATTTAACCATTCGCTGCTACAGCAAAGCATTATGTCAAACAATTGGTATTCTTTCATTACCATTCCTTAGAACAAGTTTGTTCAAAATAGTAATTAAGAATTCACTACTACAGGCTCGAAGAATAGGGTAACTTATTTATGTCACTTCAGAATTAATAAAAAGTAGATTGGTATAAGAATAATTATTAGTTAGATCTTATAAAGCTAGACACAAATAATCTTTCATTTATTTCTTTTTGTTGAGAAAAGGCAATGAAGTAAGCAGAAATAACCATCACTTTTCCAAAACTTTTGAAGCTAATGAAACTCTTGAAAGTTCTATAGAAAGAAGTAAATGTATCTAAGCCATCTTTTCCAAAATTTTCAGAGACTAAAATAAATAGTGATATCTTTGATTTTCAAAACAAACAAATAATTCAAATCTGAAAGCTGGTGCGTACCTGGTCTTGTAAATGCTTTTAAAATGTGTAAGTAACCTTTTCACAGCTCCTTAGAAGTTCCAAATCCTGATTTCTTTTTCTCAAGTAACAGAAAGAAGGGATAAATATCTTTTTCTTCTTACCAACGAATATTCCCTTCCTCTTTTGAAACAATCCCCTCTTCCTCGAGCATCCTCTTTTATATCTTCTCTTGGCAGTGCCTGTAATAAACGGTGGAGCTTACGGTAGTTTGTAAATCTGATTTAAATGCATTCCCAAATGTGCATGTGGCTGTGGATGTCAATGCCATGCCCAGCTTTGGTCACGTTTCCCTCCTCCATCACTTCTCTCAAAAATCGGTGCATATGCCTGACGAGAACGGTCCGTGAAGTAATAGAAGGAAATGCTCCATCTTATCTAATGGACTTCTGTTTGTTAAATTAGACATTTATTTCCTAAGTTATATAGTTGCTTAGGGTATGTATTTATTTTCTTTTTAATACTTTGTTATTCATTCACTTAAGCAAGGTTCTATTTTGTTTATAGCTATCATTTCATACATACATATGTGTGTGTGTCTGTGTCCCTTTAAACCTTTAATGATTATAATTTATTTGATATAACTTTATGGTTTATTTTAATAATTAATTAGTTTCCTTTATTGTTTAATAATTATATTTAGTATCTTCGTTTTATAAGATCATTTCCTTTATTATCTTAATACTTATTTGATTTTCTTAATAGTTATGTTTAAAAATTATTAAAGCACCTAGTTTTAAATTCGTAGTTAAAATATTTATAATGTTTGACATTTAAAGAAATTGTTAATAATGCTATTAAGCACTATAGATTTTATTGTGAAATAATTTAAATAACACCAAAGAAGGAAAAATCAAAAAATACGTTACTAAATTAAATAAATCACAAAAAAATAATTGAATAACTTCTATGAAATCATCTCCACTAGCTAATTGCAAGATGACTAAATAATTTCCAAGGAATTGACTAAATAACATTTAAGAACATCGAAAATCAACTAAATTTAATAATTGCCAGATAATCAAATAAATATCTTCTAAGAAGCAAAAGATCATCTCAATTAAATAATTGTGAAATCTTTAAATATGTCATTTCCACAAAAGTCACATTAAATATTCTAAGAACTAAATTATTCGTAAAATATTTTAAAAATCATTTCTAAAAAAACTCATTAAACATTTACACAATTTACTTCAAAGGAAAAACATTAAATATTTATGAGAATTTATATAATTTACCTCTACATAAGCAGATTTAAATATTTTCAATAAAAATATCAAAATAAATCACTTCTAAGAAATTAAAAATTAAAGAAAAATTGATAATAAGATCACATGTCATACTTAATAAATTATTTGTAAGTATATGAAGATTTGTAAGTAGTAGCCTAGAGGGGTCATGACATATTCAATAGTAATGCAATAACTTGCCAAAATTTTGACAAACGCCAAGAAAGGAGCAAGTTCATCCCTTTCTTGAAAGAAGATCATCGGCCTTTTTAATTGTGCAATAGCATTCATAATATCTTCCCCTTTTGCACCTTGCCACGTGTTGTTTTGTACTATATTTGTTTTTTGTTCTACTAATGGATCAATGCTTCCAGTTGTATCCCTCTCTTTAGATGAAGGATTCTTATCTAGTACATCTTCACTCATTGCAACATTTTGAGTGACAAGTGAGTCTTGCACCATGTCAATGAAGTTGGGAGGATATTGTAGACCATCAAATGTATTGTAAGCAATAGGTTATAAGTCTTGAACCATATTGGTATTTTGTTTCAGATTCAGTAAGGGATCACTAGTTTAACTTTTAGGAATGCACAATACATTTTTAGTAATGATATTTAAGGAGTATCATTCAACCTCCTAAACAATGTTTCCATGATGTCCAAATTTTCACTAACACAAAATAGTGGCAAACTAACTTTAATCTTGTTGAAATCTTCTAGCACATAGGAGCTTAGCCTTTTCAATTCTTCCCTCGTAATATTTTACTTTTGTCTTTATTCTACTTTAATATAGGTCGCCCCTTCCACTTCTTGGAATTCCAGTCTCTTGGAAGATTTGGAACAGTTGCTCACATTTACATTCAAAGGTGATACAAAATTATTAGGATTAAAAGATATAGTCAATGAATCGTGATTTTGATAATTCCTATTATATGTCTTTGGATATGCATTCTTGGTTTTGGTGGTATGCTTGGACTTCACTCCTGTTGATGCGCATTTTATGACCCACCAAAAGTAGAACAAAACACTGAAATATCTTATCCTCTCTTGAATAAACTATTATGTATTCTATGCTTACAAGAAGATCATATGATGACTCCAAGGTTCCTTTAACGTTAGGTCTTGATTGTGGATAAGCTCAGTGGTTGATGTCATTTGTTGATGATCACAAGAGGCCTTACCTGTATTTATTATGATCCATTTCAAGTCATACTCGATGTGGGAGCCATCGAAAGGTTTTCCAATGAAATACTTTTTTGAATTTTCACAAAATATGCGGAAATAAAATGAGATGGTGTTTATGAGTTCTATTCTAATCCTAAGGATAGTGATGATAACAAATGATACTTTAGTGGAAAATTCCTTAATTTACCGAGCTTCACTTCGCCAAGTTACACTATAACTACACGTAAACTAGTGCAATCTTCAAGGGTTATGCAAGAGATTTTCATACCACCACATACAACATCATAAAGGGCAATGTATATGAATGATAGAAGTTAAACATATGCATGAAAGAGGTTCAGGCTAACTTTGCACAACGATTTGAAATCACTAAAATGCAAAAGTATGAACCAAAGGAATTCATCAAGACACCATCATCTTCTCCATTGCAATCACAATATTTTGACTAAACTAAACTTAATCTAAATAAGCAAATTCAAGAGTACAAGCAAGCACCAAGACACGTCAAGTATTCACCAAGCTTCAATGCAAACTCTATTATCTAAGTAGCACATAGCAACAATCTCAAAAAATCCTCCCTTTTACAAATAAGAAGTGAGGCCTTTATATAGGTCCTCAATTACAAGGGGCGGCCCAGATGATCACAATAACAGATGGTCAAGATCCTGCCACATCAGCCCTAATTAGGGTTAGGGCAAGGAAAAAGGAATCTGTATTAATGCAATAAGGAATCCACTACTATAGTGGGTAATAAATGTCAACTATGAATGGTCATTCGAGAAGGGAGTGGGGTGTAATAAATGACCACTAACCACACTCACTATGCATCAAATGCATCTATCCTCGATTCCCCTGCCTAGGGCATGGAAACTGTCGAACAACATCTCCAATTCTTCTATGCTTATGCTTAGCGCCGATACTTGCTTGAATCCCAATACTACAATTGCTCTTTCTACATTTCGTAAACTATACTCCCAAATTGGTAGCAAGTCGTTAATGGTGTGCATGGTATTCGAGAAGATGGAGAAGTTCTCAAAATCATCTCTTTCAGAAAAATTAAGTTGTGTTGCTTTTCTTGAGCTACCCCTTTCCATTTCCTATTTTTTGCACCTTCTGATGGAGTTTCTCTTTCTTACTCCCTTCAGATATTTTCCCTAATCATTCATTCCTAAGTAGTCAATGACTAATCAATCGATATGTGAATCCATTTTCTGGCATAACTAGTTTGTCAACCGTACATTCAATTCACTACCTTGTAAATTCCAAAACTAGCTTCGATAGTAGGTTGAAATCTGTAACCTCCCTTTGCCATTCGCAAGGATGAATTGCACTCTTCGGACGAAATCCTTTGTGCAATACATTTGGGTCCTCCTCCACTTAACCAGGAACTCGACTTATGGTGCATGCTCTAACTATGCTTAACAACAATCTTGAATGCATCCTCTTTCTAATTTTGTGTTACAGCATTTTCCCAAAAATCTTTGAGGTGAACTTTATGTTGGTACTTTGATCCTAGTACTGATTTGATATTGTTGTAAGGATCAAAATCAAACCCTTTTGGATAAAGTGAAGGATACAAGAAGTGGACATCATCCGATGACCTCTCTGCTGCCTTCAAACATGGGCATCTCTAAGTTTTGCCTTCTCCAATGGAAATTGGGAAATGCAATCCCAACTGCCTCTTTCCATTTTGAATCTTGTCATAAACCGTGAGTTATAGAACATGCTTAAATAAGACCATCTTAACACTTGGATACCTCAGAAGCTTGTAGGGCTCCAAAGAAAGTGCCTAAAGTTGGATGTATGAAAAGGTGGGAAATTGAATAAACCAAGCTCCATAATCCTCCACCAACTTTATTGCACCAACTAACAATCTCATATGTAAGCTCTTTTGCAGGGACCTGCCTATGCGAATGGAAAAGACATCATTAACTCTTGCATAATCATCTCTGGCATAAAAATGCAATTGTGGGTACCATTCATGAACATTCAGGCATTGGGTTCCTCTCCCAATCGATTCTTTGCATCCTAGTACATCATACTTCATCCTTCCTGCTAGCATGTAGATGACGTAGGAGCTGATATAAAATTTTATTGTGTGCTCCAAATTCATCAATTGTTCATTCAAGTTATCACTTATGAGTCCTAGTCCAATCTATCATATCGCCTTCTCCTATCACTTACTCAATAAAGTACCACATCCAAGATTCAAATTTATAAGAATGAGGCATCTAGAAGATACGGCTAAGCATCATGACCATGTCACTATAATCCCACTACAGGTGCAACCATACTAGCTCTTTGGTTATCTTGGAACGATAGAACTTATTCCATTTCAACCATTTCTTATTAATTATTTCTTCACAGAACTGAAACCTAGCAATATAGACTTTGAGTGCTTGCTCTTGTGTTTTTGTCACCATCCTTGGGGGCAAAGGATTCCAAAATGCTTTGGCTATAGATGCTGGAGAAAAATCTACAAGAATGTTTCCTTTTGAATCCTTAATTAATCTGTCTCTAGGACTATAATGTTTGGTGCATTGTACAATCAGTTATGGATGTTAAAAGGCAGAAGAAAAACAAGTTGCAGAAACAATTCTACTACTCATGATCCTAGTGGCCAACTGTGTCGGACGATGATCCTTATATTCAAGCATGCTCCAGTTGAACTCGTTCATATCAAGGCCGCCAAGACCTGTATCTCCAATTTTTGCCCATTTTGAAATGATCTTGGATTCAGTGTAGAATCCTCTTTTATCATTCTTTATCAATTGCCTGATGGCCTCTCCTATTCCTCGAGATTCTGCCATTCCTCCTTCCAGCAAAACAGAAAACATTCATACATTAGAATATGTAGAAAGCATAAAAAAAGAAGAGATAATTCCTCCGAAAGTAGAAGACTATGGAACTTTGTCAAGACTTTTGGATATTTCTTCAAAAATCACTTTCTATGCTTTCTTCATGCAAACTTCTTCAGCTCACTGAAAAAGTTTGAAGTTCACAATCTTTCTGCAATTTCCAAGAGAATGTTTTCTCTCTTCTCAAGGATTCCGAAAATATTGACGTTTCCCTAGAGAAATTTCTTTGAAATCTTTCTCACAAGCCCTCTGAATTTCATTTTTTGCTCTTCCTCTCTTCAGTTTTTTTTGTGATAGGGAAAGAATGAAATGGTTTGTTATATGTCTTCATGTAAAATCGCCATTAAAACTGTGGCCTAAAATTAGGCAATTGCTTAACTTAGTCACCAGGATTCCAATTTGAAAGATTTTATGCCACTTGTCACTATTTTTTCTCTCACGTTTCAAAAGTTGTCAAATTGGTACATTTGATTTCATGATGAAGTTAAGTCATGATTTATCCAATTTCAATTTTTTTGGAATTTCATTAATTAATTATTAATAAAAATCCATATTTAGTCAATTTCTCTTATTTAAATGAAAGAAAAATTACTTCTTTTTCAATTTCCTCAATCTTAAATGTTTGGATTATTTTTAAGAAATAATCAAATTAAATATTAATAAAATTAATATTTAATTTTTTTTGTAAATCCAAAAAATCATCGTGTTCACAAAACAAAAAGCCAGTTTGATTTTCCAAAAATACAACACTTTTAAATCCAACTTTTTCATCCTTCACAAATTTTCTTTTTTTCATTTCTTGAACAATTTCCATAAATTTCAATTTTTTCGTAATCTCATTTTTCAAACATTTCCGAGATTTCACAAGATTTTCCAAATCTGGAAAATTTCCAATTTTGTTCATTTTTTCCATATCTCATTTTTTTATCTGCTTCTATATCGGATTTCTTTCAAGGTGATCCATAGGAATTTAGAGATGAGACAAAGAAGAACGGAGAGGGCTAGGTGGACGAGATATCAAAGAGGGAGAGGGGTTTCAACCAATGTTGGATTTTTTTAAGTTGGATGAAATCCACAGCATACACAAAAGTATGCTCTAGAAATGGTGGACGATGCTGCAGATGAACACGAAATTAGAATTCTACAAGTCAAAATTCACCAAGTGTAGCTAATCTCACAAGAATTTTCCAAACTCCACCTCTACATCAAGCACCAAGATCAACCCAAGGAGGAGTTCCACAAGGAGATAAACAAACTCAATAAATGTTTGTGCAAATACCAATACAAGTTTTTTACACCTACAACTGCCCAACAACTAGTTGCAGCGATGGTTCAACAATGGTGTCCACAAAATGCATCACCCCTTGCAGTATTTGCCGCCTATCATAATATGCCAAAGAATCATGAACACTTCTATTTTAAATTCTTTGTGAATGATGTCAACCGCACTGCTGATGAACAAATTAAGATTTTTAAGGATGCCATCCAAAATAGAAATGTGTAAGAAGAGGATGTTACTTGTGTTGAGATTTCAAGATTGTTGCAAATATAATGGCACTTCTTATTTGGAATGTGTTTTCCAAAGGCACTTCAATATATATATTACTATTATTATTATAAATTCTCTCACATGGTAACACTTACATATATATAAATTTACATCTCATATTATATCTCACATATAATATATACATATACATATATCTATAATAGTATTATCGCAAGGTTTATTCAACTGAAGTTGACAAACATTAAAACTCCCTCTTAACTAGGGAGGATAAACATAGGATAGATATTACACTAATGGTGATATTAGGAATGGCAAATTTTTAGAATATATTTGACCAGAAGATCTCCACCATTTTCATGCCACATTTGATATCATGATCATTGGCCTTTTCGAATATCAACACATGATATTCACCAAATACTCTGAGTATTGATCTTTCAGAATATCAATGCATGATATTCACTAAGTACTCTAAATATATATCTATACAAGCAACTCATAGATCGTCAAGTGAATGACATCTAAAACTTAGTTGTTGATTTATAAGATATAATCCATCATGATCTGTTTCAACATTTACATAAACTGTATATCATGATTTAAGTTATTGTAAGATCATCACCTTCCAATAACTTCTACAAATGCAATTGATAACTATTTGGAAGTCATCACTTCCTCGTGATGTACATAGGGGGCATGCCCATTAACACATGAAATCAAAAGTTTACATGAAGTTGCCATGGATACTGTCATGTGGTGTTGTCATAACATCCCCCATGAACCATATTAGAGAATAAGGTTTTCACCTCAAACTTTTCTCTCATACAGAAGAATGTATTACGAGGAATTGCACTTGGAACTTCTTCACGAAGAAACTCTAACCTTTTGACCTCCCTGTCAAGGTTACTTCTAATTAAGTGTCAAAACTCCCTCTAAATCTGAAACATGTCCTCTACCTTCTCCCTCTCTTTGTCCAAAGTTACCTCTAATGAACTGTCATACTCCCTCTTAATATAAAAGGATACTCACAATCTCAATCGTCAAAGATGTTTACTTCAAGAGTCTCGCTCTATCTAGCATGATCATCAGATGACTAATGAATTCTAGATCAAAACTTCTTTGGAGCTATTTTCATAAGATTGAGTTGCGGACAATATTTGGTAGTATATGTAAAGTAACAACCTTCTTTTCTTATCTACACATCAACATCCTTGATTGTCCTCATCATCATTAATGTGGTAATAACACTGAATTTTTTTCACCATTCTTACAAAATATTATATTGATCTAATAAAATTGTCACGACCCCTCTATACCACTACTTACAAATCTTCATTTGGTTATAGATAATTGTTAAGTATGACTTGTGATCTTATTATCAAGTTTTATTTAATTTTTTATTTCTTAGAAGCAACTTCTGTAAATATTTCGTAATCATTTAAATCTGCTTATATGGATAGAGTAAATTATTTAAAATCTTCATAAATATTTAATGTGCTTTCGTTGAAGAAATTTGTATAAATGTTAGTGGGTATCTTTTAGAAATGATTATTTAAATATTTTACGAATAATTTAGTTCTTAAAATATTTTATCTGACTTTTGTAGAAATCACATATGTAAATATTTCACAATTATTTAATTGAGATGATCTTTTGCTTGTTAGAAGATATTTATTTGATTATCCGGCAATTATTAAATTTAGTTGATTTTTGAAGTTCTTAAAAGTTATTTAGTCAATTCCTTGGAAATTTATCTTGCAATTAGCTAGTGGAGAAGATTTTAATTCTTATTTTTTGTGATTATTTAAATTACTAATGTATTTTTAGATGTTTCCTTATTTGGTGTTATTTAAATTGTTTCACAAAGAAACCTATAATGCTTAATAGCATTATTTATAATTTCCTTATACGTCAAACATTATAAATATTTTAACTATGAATTTAAAATGAGATGTTTTAATAACTATTAAACAAATCATATAAATATTAAGATAATATAGGAAATGATCTTATAAAACATAGATACTAAATATAATTATTAAATAGTAAAGGAAACTAATGAATTAATTAAATAAACCATAAAGTTATTTCAAATGAATTATAATAATTAATGATTTAAAGGGACATAAATATATATATAGATGTATGTAATGATAACTATAAACAAAATAGAACCTTGTTTAAGTGAATGAATAACAAAGTATTAAAAAAATAATAATAAATACATATCCTAACCAACTATATAACTTAGGAAATAAAAGTTAAGCTAACGACTAAGAAGTTTATAAATTTGAAATGGACTATTTTTCTTCCATTTTTCTTCACGCACACGCACAGGTCTGAGTTCTGGACTGCATACATGCTCATGTTTGAGAGAAGTGATGCAAGAAGAAACGTGGCCAAAGCTGGGCATGGCATTCATGTATACAACCAGCCACATGTACATTTAGGAATGTATTTAAATCTGATTTGCATACCGCCATAAGCCCCACCGCTTGTTACAGGCACTTCCAAGAGAAGATATAAAAGAGGATACTCGTGTACAGAAGAGGAGAGGGGGGATTGTTTCAAAAGAGGAAGGGAACATTTGCTGGTAACAAGAAAAAGATATTTATCCCTTCTCCTTGTTACTTGAGAAAAATAAATCAGTATTTGGAACTTCTCAAAGAGTTGTGAAAAGGTTACTTACACATTTTAAAAGAATTCACAAGACCAGGTACGCACCAGCTTTCAGATTTGAATTAATTTTTGTTTTGAAAATCAAAGATATCACTGTTTATTTCAGTATTTGAAAATTCTAGAAAAGATTGTTAGATACATTTCCTTCTTTCTATGGAATTTTTGAAGTCTCAGAGTTTCATTAGCTTCAAAAATTCTGAAAAAGTGATGGTTATTCCTGTTTACTTCATTTTCTTCTTTCAGCAAATAGAAATAAATGAAAGATTATTTGTGTATAGCTGTACAAGATCTAACTGATAATTATTCTTATGCCAATCTACTTTCTATTAATTTTGGAGTGGCATACATAAGTTACCTTATTCTCTTCCCGCATGCATAAAAGTCTGGAACATATATAGTTATCTAAATACCTATTGTCTTTATTAGCGCCTTCTTTACTGTGATATTTGGCTAACTAGAGAACTAAAGTGGTCCTCTCATGGAATGCTAATGCAAGAACACCAATTATTTGACATAATGGCTTGCTGTAGCAATGAATGCTTAAATATCATTTTGGGCAAAAGCTTATTCTATGGAATGATAATGAAAGAATACCAACTGTTTGACATAATGCCTTGTTGTAGCAGTGAATGCTTAAATACTAATTTGGGAAGCTTATTTTATAGAATGGTAATAAAAAAAATAACAACTGTTTGACATAATGCCCTACTTTTATAAACTGTTGTCTGAAGGATTTTAAAAAAACTAATCATTCTTACATCGTATTTATGACTTACAAAATTATTTAGAAGTCATCAGTACATTCAATACCATGATAGTATGACTCTAACTCTTGGAAAAGAAGGGTCTTATGACAATCCCTCTTAATTTTGAAAGAAATTTTGAAAATGATACTTGTTTATTAGCTTTCATGAAAAGGTTTTGTTCATAGAATAGTAAATAACTTGCTTGAAGTTCTAGTCATATTATTTATAAAGGTTATATTTATTTTGGAAATACTATGAATCTTTACTCTGTTTATGGGCTATATAAATTATAGGACTTGTTTTATCTAATACCAAATCAATTAGTAGAAGAAAAAATTGAATGTAGGTACGGCAAACAATAGTCTGGATATAAAATTTTATATAAGAATTCAATTTCATTCCTCAATACCTTGTTGTTTAGAATCTCTTTTAGGAAAGAATATAACACTAGCGTGTTTCAAACATCAACAACAGTAAGGCCTATAACCAGTTGATGCTGAAATAAATAAATTTAGTTTACTAAGAGTTAAATATTTGGCTAAAAAAGAATGTGTGTGTGTGTATATATATATATATATGTTGTATCACCTTCAGCGTAACAAAAGCCTCCAATCGATAAGCTCGAAATATCCAATCACTAAAACCATGTTGAACTGTAGAAAAGAATGTGTTTTGGAAATAATAATGAAGAGTATGGCTTGTGTGCATAGGCAAAACTCTTAACACAGTTAGATATTTTTTTTTTTAAGGATAAACTAATTGAAAAAAATAATAGATTTCTCAACATAATTTAACTATATTTTCAAAATTAATATGGGTTGGGATTAGGAAAGATGGTATGGGTTACCGCCTGATTCGCCCAAGTGGGTTATGATGGCGAAGAACTACTTGGAAATGAAACAAGCCCTTAAAGGGTCGTCTCCACAGTAGTTACATCAAACTTACTACAAACAGAACTACATATCGTTAGCAAGGGCGCAGTCCATTGGTGTATTGATCCCGTGGATACGGGTATGTAGGCAGCTTAGAAGGTGAAGGATACCTCCAAAGCACAAATACCATGGACATAGATTTTGTGGTTGTTTACCCTTTGCTAAGCTATAAATTCCTAAAAATAATACAACTTTCAAAACAAAAGGATTCTCAGGAAGGTACCTATACCTGGGCGGATACCTGAAACCCGAGAGGGGATATAAGACTTAAGGAACTCTCGGTAGTCTAGCACCTGGCCGTATGCCCGAAACCCAAGGAAGGGTGCAGATTTTTGTTAACCTTGCTTAGAACCTTAGCACACCCATAGGGTTGGATGTGAAATTCTAGCAAGCGACCCTGGACCCGAACAGTCCCAAAGGGTGAATAAACTCTGATCAAAGTGCATTGATATTTTCTGTCCACGCAAGGATCCATTCCGAATGGATGGAAGAAAGCCATTTAAAACAATTGTTTCTTTATATTTCTACCAAAATTGAAGATGGTGCGATTGATCAATCTATTGCCCTAGATAGAAGAGCCCGGGTTGCTAGATGAAATTGCCTCGTATGGACTCATCTCCTGAGTAATCAATAATTGAACACAAAAAAAAATGGTCTGATTTATTGTTGAATTGTTATAATCATTCTTCCGGTAATCAGTTGCTCTTTCTAAGGATAGGATGGTCCTTACAGAAATATAAATTATTTCTTAAATAAACATTATTAATATAACTTATCTATTTTAGTAAATTCACAATGTATTACACATGTGCATTCATACATTATTGAATATAAACTATGTATTTATATATATAGTTTATTACCAAATATATTTCCAATTATAATATCCATATCATATTAAACATATAAATGAATATTTATGAAATGTTCATTACCAATAAAGCATACTTTATAATTATGATATTTGGCTAATGCCCGACACCTCTACCCCTTTATATTTGTATGCTTATTCATCGCTAATAATTTGCCTCCATTGCTTTATTTATATTGCATGCCACCTGTACGATTCTTTTTAAATTTCCTCTTGACTATGATTATGGGTAGGTGTATGCTACCTTAGACCTAAGTTGGTTCCCAAGTGCTTTTATGTTTTACAGTTCGTTATATCCATCAAAACCTTCAATCATTTCGTATTCCCAATGCAATTTATCTTTACTTATCCTTATTTTATTTAGTCTCATCTTCTAAGCATTGGTCTCCCCTTTTGTTTTATTTTGCCTTAATTTCCTATAACATATATGTTGTCCTATGACATTGATCTCTAAATCTTTTTTGCTTTCCGTTGCTAATAAGGCTTTTGTTTGCAAGAGCTGTGATATATCTCCTAATCATTCCTTCTTAGCCAATAATTTGTATGGTTTGTCATTGGCTGTCAACCATTTGTTGTGATTGCGTTTAGCATTTTGGGGCTTGCGATTAGGAAAGGAGGGCACATTTTGGTCATGTAGTGTCTACAAATAACAATTCTAGGCCATAACATCAAACACAAATCAATCCATGCTATTGTAATATGAATATATTCAATAAGAATGATTAGATGTGCGTGCAAATAGCCTCTTCTAAATGCATATTTAACTGAAATCTATTCGGCAATAGTTAAGTCCAATCCAATATTTACCCCATCAAAGTTGTCAATAATATGTTTGTAGAAGAAGTCACAGCTAGTAATTCGAAAACACGTCCTCATACAGTTGAAATCTGGCTCTAATACCATGTTGAGATTTCAGAATTGCTGCAAATGTAATGGCACTACCTATTTGGTATGTGTTTTCCAAAGGCAGCCCCTCGTGTGTGTGTGTGTGTGTGTGTGTGTGTGTGTAGAGAGAGAGAGAGATAGTAATCCAACAAGAGACATGTCTATTCGTTAAATACATAATAATAAATTTTTATTATTGTTTTATATGTATACATATATTATATATATTATCTTAATATAATTTCCATGAATTATTATTATATTAAATTCTCTCACATGATAACACTTAGATGTTTATAAATTTATATCACACATAATATATATATATATATACACACCTTAGTTTTATCTCAAGGTTTATTCGACTGAAGCTACCAAACATTAACAACTTGCATATTGTTCCCTTATTCATTGGGTCAGGAAGCATTTCACTAGCATATGTATAATATACAGATTCTCATATCTAAATCAAAGACAGTTTAAACTAAAATCTCCCAGCGTTTTTAAATAGATAACTGAATCCTTTTCAAATGACATTAACTACTTTTAACAATTAACAAAAAATAGCTGAAATCACATTCAATTGAAATAACTTGATCAACAATTAACTATTCACAACTGTATTCATGTTCAGCTGAAATAAATAGATTAACAATTAACTAGCATAACTGTAGTCATGATCAACTGTAATAACTAAATTAATGATTAACTATTCATAACTGTATTCAAGTAAAGTAAATGCTTAACAAGAAAAGAAGGAATGGAACATACAAGCATCATCGGAGAATCTTTAGCTGGTTGTGCAAGCCTCGACTTTGGTGAGAGGAGAAGTATTGACATAGGCTTAACCTCCCAACCTCGGACCATACTTATCCCCACACATTCTATCAAATTGAATATGTTAAAGGTAAGAACAATGTGGTTGTTGATGCATTATCCAGAAAACCCAAAATTAATGCTATATCAAGGGTGAGAGCTGATTGGAAATCTCTGTTATTAGGAGAATATTCTAAGAATGCATTTCATGTGATTTATTGGATGGGAATGTACAAGATGATAGATATAAGATTATGAATGGTATTATTTACTACAAGGATAGAATCTATCTTGTACCTAGTTCTAAATTGAAATTAAGAATCATGCAGGTAGTTCACGATCTACCTTTGGCAGGGCATCTCGATTATTTAAAAATTGTTCCTTTGCTTAACGTTATCGTCTGCTAGACAATTTCTTCATCAACTCTAACCAAAACTATACCTTTACTTTATGCGACCTTAATTGATACAAGTGTTGACACAAATGACAACATTCAAGAATCCATACTAGCCAACTTGCCAACAATCTCCCCCTTGGCATTGATGGCAACACTTAGTGAAAAATTGGCTAAGTGTTAAAACTTCAAAATTCCGATTGATCAAAAGTGAAATATCGCCAAGTGTCAAAACTTCAAAATTCCAAAAACTAATCAAAAGCTTAAAACTGATCAAAAGCTTGTCTGTTCAAAAACTTCCATTTTTATAATGCACTCCCCCTAAGTTCATATTCTACTTGCTTCCATGTACTTACATACATACATATTTGACTTAACTCTATATATTTTTCATTGTCACATACATATTCGCCTTAACTCTAGATATATTTGTCATTGTCTAACTCCCCCTTTGGCATCAATAGCAAAGGTGAGTAACCTATTTACAAATCAAAATTGTAGTACTTTTGTTCTAACTCCCACTAAACATACCTCATAATGTGTAATGTCCCCACTAACTAGGACAAGAATACCTACAAAACTTAAGTTAGAATTTATACAAATAATAAATCAACTTTCACTATTCTACCCTCTATCATAACCCAAACTTAAAGACGTCTCCACATCAAGATCAATAACCCTCTCTAGGTCCTAAATGATATATGATCAATTCTAGTACCATCCTTGATTGCTTCTTCATCCTCTAAGAAGTGCTCCCTCAAAGGTCCTTCCTGAAAGAGATATCTTCTATCTAAGGTCGTTATCAAATATGCATATGTTACCTTCAATGGAATATTTCATCCTTAAGGAGCCATATTAAGATCACTCACTTCCCTTAAAAGGAAATCTATTGATCTTAAACCATTAACCATTAAGTGTTATCCATTTAGAATTCCACCTTTACATATACATACATATGTATAACTTATCCATAAGCATGATTCATTAATATGAATATAATTAGCAAAATATAATTTGTAAACATACCTATCTTCCCTTCCTCTTTGCTTGGTCCATGTAGCTCTATCTTTGGTTGGCCCTTCAATGAATTAATCCTACTAGATTATCTCAACTCTATATTTACTTTTGAAAATCTTTCCTTTGCTATTTATAAGAAAAAAGATTTTTCTTTAAATTGTTTCTTCTTTTCCAATAGTCATGACCTTTTATAATAACAATCCTTTGAAAAGTTGCAACACTTCATAGTTATAATCCTTTTGAAAAGTCACAACACTTCATAATTAAAATCCTTTGGAAAAGTCCCAATACTTTATAATTACAGCATTTTTTAAGAGTCGCAACTATTCATAATTATGACCCTTTCGAAGTTTCACATCCTTTCAATATCATTGATACCTTTTCAGAAAGTCACTTCTTTATTTTCTTCAAATTACTTTCCTCTTCCATTTTCCTTTTTGAACTCCTATCTTCTCTTATTTTTTCCTTCTCACTAAAATTAACTCTCATCCCTTCTATATCTTAATTTCCAAGAGTCATATCTCTTAATTAAATATCTCTTGACTTTTCATTAGATTTAGTTAATTTATATTATTCTATATTTTATGTATTTGCTTACATATTTGTTTTTATTATTATTTATTATTAAATTCTATTTAGAAAGTTAACATACTTTCTACAGTATTGTCTCTTGTATTTAACTTTATTTATTTATTTATTTACTTATTAGAATTTTGTTAGTTTCTAATAAATTAAAATATTATTCATTGATAATATAGATTAAATAATTATTATCAAAAGTATCTAACAAGAAACTAGAACTAAAGCACTAAATACAACATTGACCAAAAATGGTATCATCAAAAAGCATTCGCAATGTTCCCCTCAGTAGATAGAACCTTGCTCTTCCCTACTAGTAATATTCTCAACTGCAAGGAGTCCTTGTGTAAGACCCTTTTGGCCAACAAGCATGTCATCAAGCCTAAGATTCTTGATGAACTGCTTCAAGTTCTCAAGTTCCCTTTGATTGAGCATGTCCTTGTGAACAAGGAAATACTGGCAGGAAATCAAATCCTTCTTGTAAATCAAAAGTTGATCTTCCCTCATTAGCACCATGAATCTATCCTTGGAAATTTCACGAGCAACAACAATCTGTGTCATAATTTGAAAATGAGTGAGTTCACATCCAAACTCAGTAAGTTGTCTCCTCCTTTGAAAAATCTCTCAATTCCTATCCTTCCACACGAGCCATAGAATCTCACAAGTTAAGACAAACCAAAACGTGTTAGTCTTTAGATCAAATGATTCCAGAAAACCAGCAAGGATTTCACTCCATGAAAGACCAAGATCACTATTCAATGTAATAGGTGAGTCAAGGAAAATAGACGAAACACCACAAGCATGGCTACACTCAAAAACAATGATGTTATTTTTGTAATGGGTGATGGTAGAACCAACAACAAGTTTCTTAAGCAATAACAACCATCTAAAGCAAGCCCTTTTAGGTTCATAAGAAGATAAAATGTCATTTAGAAATAGACCAACTCGGCCCCCAGCCTTGGTTCACTCAATCAAAAGTAGAACATCCACTTTCCAACATGTACTAAATTTTTTTATTAGAGATCTTGTTAAATTTTGTCTCGTCTTTCCATTTCACCCAATGCAAGAATTGGTTAGTATTCATAATATGACCAAGAAAGAGGCGACCAACATTTTTACCAATAATAGAAAGTATTTTTCTGAGTGTTAGGGATATTGTGCTTGGTTGACATTGCCTCCCAAGTCCCTAATTGATTTTCAAACAAAATCTCTTGCACCATAGAAATGTCATACTTGTGCCAATTTTTACCAAAGTAACTTTGACTTAATGCTAAGGGCTTTCCATTAGACTCCACTCCCCACCATAAGGATCTATCCATCGCAGAGTATGTAGGAGAACCCCTGATAGCCCCCATAAATCAAATAAAATCTCTAACTCGGGATCATGCCTTCCAAAGAGATTGAAAATCTTTGGAACCATAGATAGACAATGGAAAGTTACTAAAGACTTTGTCACGTAAAGAAACATTGGTCCAGCCTTTACCTTTTTTAATAGCAGATTTGATAATGTTATTTCCAACTAGGACCTTCCATGGTTCCTTCCCAAAAAGGGCTTGAAGGACACATTTAGAGGCCAAAGAAATTCCATGGGCCTTAAAATCTTTGATGCCAAGGCCACCCTAGCTTTTAGGAAGACAACACCATTCTCATTTGACACAATGCCTCTTTTTTTCCCCCAAACTATCAAACAACAAGAAATCTCTCATAATCCCTCCAAGACTATTGGATTGATAATTAGCATAAAGCTAGGCAGAAGAAAGTAAATATAATGAGTTGAAAGAACCTTTTGAACTACTTGAACCCTCCATGCCAAAGAAAGAAGATTAGTCTGACACTTTAGGTACTTCTACTCAGTTTTGGAAAAGAGCCAAGACCACATATCCTGAAGGGATGTAACAATAGAGAATGGAATCCCCAAATATCTGACAATAGAATTGAGCCCCAGCCACTGCGAACCTTTGGAAATAATCCACTCCAAAGGATCATAATGCCAACCTATGATAGAAGATTTATGAGTAGCCACTTTAGCCTACAATTCATCTTATCAAAGTTCTCCTCCAACTCAATAAATAATCCAGTGTCATCCGTAAATTGGGCATTAAGAAGTGTTTCCTTGCTAGGAAGTGTAATGCCTTTGACCACAAGGCCTAACTAAGGAGTCCTAAGAATATAATAAAGAGCATCTGCTGCAATTACAAACAAAGCAGGGGCAAAGGGCACCCTTGTCTTATAGACCTTTGGAGCTTAATGCTTTCAGTTAATTCACCATTAACATCAATGGCTGTGGAGGAGTCTTTAAGGAGAATGCTGATCCATTTACAAAAATAAGGAGGAAAGTCAAATGCTTGAAGCATGCCCAAGACAAAGAGCCACTCAATTCTATCATATGCCTTCTCAAAATCTAACAAATCCATTACTGCATTTTGAACCTCACTCTTAGCCCAATGCATTGCCTCCCAGCTAATGATTAAGTTCTCAAGGATGAATCTCCCCTTAATGAAGTTTGTTTGGGTTGGAGATATAAATCATTAAGAAAGTCCCCTATTCTCCGTGCAATAATCTTAGATGACAGATTTAGCAGAGTAATAGGCCTCCATTTCTTGAGTCTTATCACCTCAATTGGGTTGATATCTGTCCCTAGAGTGCCTTGATCAAACACGTCTTCGCAAAGCTCCAATAGTTCACAACCAAGCCAATCCAAATTGTGTTTGTAAAATTCAGCTGGGATGCCATCAAGGCCTGGTGACTTATCATTAGCTAAGGAGATTACTGTATTTTCTATCTCTTCAAGATTGTTAGGACTATCCAAACTCCTAGCCTCCTGTTCTGATATTTTCTCAGGAATGAGCTTTAGACACCCCTTTAGAGCTAATCTATTGTTTGGATTATATTTATATGTGAAAGGATCTTTATAAAAGTTGTAGAACGCTTCCTTGCTATCATCAAAGATATCTCCTCCAATTTGGATCCCATCAATCAGTTCCCTTTTGTGTTTGGCTCTAATAAAATTGAAGAAATAATTAGTACCTTTATCACCATCCTTCATCCTATTCATCTTGGCCCTGATTTTCTGGCCTTTAATCTTATAATCTTGCAACCTCCTTAATTATCCCTTAACACAAACTAACTGTTCTTCCAACTGAGGATCGAATCCTTTAATTTACAAATCTTTTTCAATGCTATTCAATCTGTTCTGCAATTCATGCTCATCTCTAACCCTATCAGTAGCTTTTTTCTTGCCAGTAATATGATATAATTCTCTCCATGCATCTACCAATGAAGACCACCTCTCCTTAGGCCTCATACATAGAATTTACTTAAGCTAGTTACCATCCTAATAGTATTATCACTATCCTCATCATTAAGTAATGACACATTAAGTTTGAAAGAACCATTCTTCCTCCCTCTACCACTACTATCACTAAAGCTCTCCATGTACATAGTTGCTGAAATTGGATAATGATCTGACATAAAATCTGGGGAGACACAAACTGGAGCATGTCCAGATTTAGCTTCACAAGACAAGGTAGGGTTTTCTACATAAAAACTATCCAATTGGCAATAGACTCTTTGGTGTCCCTTCTGATTGTTACACCATGTGAACCATATATCATTGAAGCAATTATTTTTAGAAGCTAAAGGATCAGCAATTCTGAAATTTCTTTTAAAATTAGACCAGAAAAAAAAAAGTCCATTCCCTTTCCAATTGTGCAAATTACCCCCACTTTTATCCTCTTCATTTTCCACCATGTTAATGTCTCCCACAAAAATCTAGCGGACCATAGGAAGACCAGAGATTAGTTAATTCCCATAAACATGTCCAGTCCCTACAGTCGTTAGGGGGGTAAATATTACAAACTACAATAGTGGTATCATTATGTTTGTAAGTGACCCATAAAGCTCTTTGACAAGGAGATATACCATTTGCAATGATTTTTTTTGCGCATTGAGGACCTACCATGATAGCAATGTCACCCTTACCTCAGGTATGATTGGAATAAAATCCAATAGATTGATCCCATAGGAATTTTAAAAGGGTGTAGGTCTGAAAACTGACAATCTTTATCTCTTGAAGGCATATAAAGTCTTTCAATTTAAGGTTATCACACAATTTGCTCACCAAATACTTTTTATCTAGCATCTCAAGGCCTCTCACATTCCCGTTGCGTATGTGCATCATTTAGATTGTTGTAACTTGGAGTTATTGTATAGCCTGTTAAACCAATCTAGGATATCTTTAGCCGATTTCTCACTATCATTAGAGAGATTGTCTCTCAATTATCTCTCTCTTCTTTTTTAGAGGATTTATTAGTCACTTCAATAAATGGAGATTCATTCAAAGTTTCACTTTCTGCATTATCTACATTCTTCTCAATAACAGATTTAAGAGCCCTAGTTAGGGTGTCATCACTCTTTAGGGGACCATTAGGGTCCCTCCTAACATACTTTGCTCTCTCTTTAATGGAATTGAGAGCAATTTGTTGTGCATTTAACATAGGTGGGAGTGAAGACTTCTGCGCACCCTCTAATATGTTTTTTTTTCATTACTAGGATCTAATTGACAATCATGTAGTGGCTTGGTGGTGCCATTATCTGAGGCCGGTACCACCTCAAATTCATCCTCAAAAAGAGGATTATTCAAACTAACAAATTTCCCATTATCAATTATTTCCTAAGAAAATTCAACTTTGACAAAATTATCAATATTAACATTTGTACAGATATCCTTATTTATACATCACACATTTTTTGTATTAGGGTTAGCAACATTCTCTACACTGTCAAACTTATCAACTTCTTTTGAGTTAGTGTTAATGTCAAACTTAGGGTTTTGAACATTTTTAGGCCTAGACAATCCTTTTTGTTATGTCCATTCTTTTTACAATGAAAACAAGACCCTAAATTCCCTAAAAGCGAAACCCCAAATTCCCTAAAAGAGAAACTTCCCACATAAACTTTTCTTCTTCTAATTCCATCAAAATAAGTTGAAGAAATTCAATCTCAAGAGCTAAAGCAATCAAAATTCTAACATTAAGATGGGGAAGTGCATGCTTTAAATCTTCAATTTGCATAACTGACCCAAGAGAGTGAACAATCTAAGGAATGAAAGGCCAAAATTCAGGCTGCAAGTTTATAATTTCAATCCAATGTGATGAAGAGCAGGCTACAAATTGCTTTGCATTCCCTTTAGCAGACCATTGAAAAGCCCTAAAAGGGAACGACCCACATTCTAGTAACCTTTCTTCAACACCCTATCCTGTATACCATGAGACTTTTAAAAACAACAAATAAGCCCTTTTCAATCATTCTGCAAAAACAAACTTGAATCCCTAATTTTCTTCCCCAAATATCCAATCATCAAAAACTTACGAGAAGGAAGAGACCACTTATCAACTCAGACAAAAAAGCTACAATGACTCTCAAACACAATTGTTCTTTTCTAATGGCTTTAACCATATCCTTGTTCTAGGAGAAAGGGAGAGAGTTCTAAGGTCATGGGGAGCAAACTTACCATCTCCAACATTTTTGGTGGCTTCTCCTTCCTTTGTTGCTCTCCCACCCAGTCTATCTCCATCGACTGTGGGTCCTCCAGAATCATGTTCTTTCCTACAAAGAAGTTCATTAAATATAGTCAAGGGAGAGCACTCTAGTCATGACTATTCAACAAGCACCACCTTGTATGAAGGTTTGACAACAATCGTTTCAGAAACCCCATTTTTCTCAGATTTATTAACCAAATTCCAATCATTCTTCCTTGCTTTACCAATGTCCATACCATGCTCGGCGTTTCCATCATTATTTGGCAAGGTCATCCCTTAAACAAGTGAACTAGGCTGGGAGCCGAGACAACACAACTCCAACGACATAGAACCCCCAACTTTTTTAGCACACAAGATCAAAAGCAATGAACCCTAAATCATTGAAAGGAAAGGATAGAAATGAAATCATAAAACAATAAAGCACAAAAACCAACTAGACTCTAGCACAAAACACAAGGCCTCACAATATACGAAGGGAGGCCACAAGGAGTCCTCTGCAAGTACAAAAATAGCAGGGGCAAACACGTCGCTCTCAGGAGTCGTATAGTTGCAAAATGCTCCTTTAGGATCTTATTATTTCCTACTTCTATATTTTAGTATTAGTTTTAATATGACTTTATTATCATTATTTATCTGTGGGATGCATCCCCTAGGTTTTTTTACCTACAAGGACACGGGTACCTCTTTTTACCGTTCCCTATGCCATGTCAAAAGGCTAATTTTGGGTATTGTCCCTGAAATGAGGTTTCCAATTTGCCAAGAAATGAAGGCACAAAAATCCGTACTGGGACTCCATTCTCATCCCTTGACCGTCCTTGATACTTGTTCTTGTCCCCTTTTTCCTAGAATGACTACAATAGTTAAAAAAATAAAAAATAATGTTTTTTAGTTCTCTCCCATCTGCGCGGGCCTCACGTGGACGTTGAGGAATGATAAAAAAGCATACCGTATTTTGGCTTAATCACAAAAGACACAAGTCTTTTCTTCATTTGGAGTTATGCTAGGTAGGACGAGAAAGAGAAAAATACCAACAGCAAGAGAGAAGTGCATTTTGGAGGTGCAAGAGGAGGTTTTGCCTTCATTCCAAGTATGTATTTTATTTTGTTTTTGTTTGATTCAAACTTTATTGTTAATTGTTGTTATTTTTCATTTTTTCATCACATTGAGAAGGCATGCTGAATGAAACATTGAAAAAAAAATCAATAACTTGTAGCAGTATAATACATTACAAAATCCAAAAACATGAGTAGCGGTGGGGGTGAGGGAAGTAGTGATAGCATGGATGTTGCCATGCAAGAAAATCAAGCGTCACATTTACAAAGACAAAGAAAAAGACTTAAGTGTTTCTTTTGTTGATCCAATGCCTAATCCATTTGAGTGCCCTTAGAAAACCCTCAAAAAATATACCAAAGGCCCATACAACCATAAGAAACCTCTCCTACAATTTGCCACAAAAGTAGACAACAATAAGAAGAAAATTTTGGGGGGTAGTAGGGAATGGGAGTGCCATATATGTAAGAAACATTATTTTGGAAGCTACACAAGAGTGTATTGTCATCTTTTGTGGATAGGTGGGCAAAGGGTGAAAGGTTGCAAAAAAGTTACAACTGTAGAAAAACTCGAGGAGAATAGGTTGCATGTGGAGGGCAAGACATCGAAAGCAGGGGGACAAATAGGTACCACACCCACACCCACTCTCACTCCCACTAGCACTACTAGTAAAGGGAAGGGAAAGGCCAAGAGAGAAACAAATGTGGATGAATTATTTAACATACAAGCATAAGAGAGCTGAAGAGTCCATTGGCAAATTTCTTTTTGCTCATGGTATGTCATTCCATGTTTCTCGTTCCTCATTCTATACACAGATGTGCAAAGATATATATGTTGTTGGTCCCTCATTTATACCACCAAGAGAGACTAAATTACACACCACTATCCTTGATAAAGAATACTCAAAAGTAAGCATTTTGATGGAGGATATGATAAAAACATGGATGAGTGATGGCTACTCTATCATCATGGATGGGTGGACAGATATCAAATATCCGCAACTCATCAATCTTATTGTCACTAGTACAATAGGGGCCTATTTTCTTAGAGCTATTGATTGTTTAGGAAAAAAAGGGATGTTAAAGAAGTGGGGACTTCAAATGTTGTGCAAGTAATCACTGATTTAGCCTGGGTGTGTAAATCAGCTCAATTGATAGTAGAGGGAACCTATAGACATATTTTGTGGACCTCGTGTTGTGTACATGCATTGAATAACACCTTGGAGGACTTTGGAAAAACTTGATTGAATAAAGGCTACGGTGTCTAAGGCTAGAGATGTGCAAATGTTTATTTGCAATCCTCACACATCTCTTGCATTATTTAGGACCTTTTCGAAGAAAGAATTCCTCAAGGCTGTGGACATTAGATATGCTAGCTACTTCATTTTTTTGGAGAGGATGCTTGAGGTCCAAGAGGCCTTATGATCCATGGTGGTCAATATAGAGTGGAATAGATGGCATGAATCAAGCACCCCGGATGGAAGAATTGTAAAATAAAGAATCTTGGATGATAACTAGCGGACTACAATGAGGTAAGAAACTTAAATAATTCACAACATAAATGTTATTACTGATTTCATGAAAATATTTATGATTTAAGCATTTACTGATTTTTCTAAAATTATAATGTTTCTCACTTGTAATTTGCTTTCATTTGCAGATACATTTGCTCCTTCATTGACCCTATTGTGCAAGTCATTAGATATCCTGATCCTAACTCAACTAGCCTTGGAGAGATTTATGAGACCTTTGACACCATGCTTGGGAAGGTGAAGCAAGCTATTAAAAACAAGGAACCTACTTTAAAGTTCTAAGAGGAGCATCTTAAGCCCATTGTGATGAAAAGGTGGAACACTATGAATACTCCACTACTTATGGCAGCCTATGCAGTCAATCCTAAATGGTATGCACCAAGGCTTGGAAGAGTGCCTCTATTTGTTGATGAGGAGGTGAGTCTAATCTATGTTCAACTTTTAAGATTTCTGATTTTTTAATATGTTTTTAAAATTTTAATTTTATATGTTAAGTTTCTAAATTCTAACTTCTAAATTTTTGTTTGTTCGATATAGGTGAAGGAAGGCTTCTTCAAGGCCCTTACAAAAATGTATAATTCAGAGGATGCTACAAAAATTCAAGGCCAATGGCTTGACTTTGCCATTATTCATGCTCCAACTTTTGGTAGACCAGAGGCGGGGACTAATAGAGCTACATTAGCTCAAAGGGACCCGATTGGATGGTGGACATGGCATGGTAGAGATACACCTAAGCTGAAAGCTCTTTGCATTCATCTTCTTTCACAGGTTGCAAGTACCTCTACTGCAAAGAGGAACTGGTCTACATAAAGCTTCATCCAATCAGTCATGAGGAACAACCTTACCTCTAGATGATCGGAGAAGCTTGTGGTTGTTCACCATGTATTGCGACTACAGAAGCGGTAGTCTTAAGTATCAGTAGACTCTAGCACTATGTTGGGATGTTAATCCCGAGGATGCATTGCAGATTGATGAGGATGACACACCTCCAAGGCTGCTTGGTGTTCCATTGGATGAGGACCCTCTACCTGCCCCTGCCAATGATTTAGAGGAAGAGGCTGGCGCTGATCTTGATTTAGATATAGATTTAGATTCGATGAGGACAGCCATATATTTGGCTTTCTACTTTGCAGATACTCAAATACATTATTGCTTTTGATTATTATGGAGTTGGACATCTCATTTAGACTTCTGGTATTTACTTTATCATTATGTCATTTTGATTTCATGCATGATAGATTGATATTTATAGGCTTTGGGGCATTTTTTCTATATGTATGCGTATTCGGATATATCATATATCGTATTGTCATTTGAATCTTGATAGTTTTCAATTTTCATGTATTGATCTTCTAGAATGTCTATGACTCTATGGTGAATGGTTTATCAATATTATGCATATTTGAATTTTGTCTCTGATAATATATATATATATAAAATCCCCTATGTTTTTAATCATCGTCCCTTGAGATCCCATCCCCTAAATTTTGGTTGTACCTGTACCGGAAATGCGTCGCCATCCCCTAAAACATCCTCGTCCCGGAAACTCCATGGAGCATAGTTATTTATTTAATAATCTTGTACTATCTAATTATTATTAAAATTCTACCTTAAAATGGGGATATGACATAATGTCTAAAATATTTCTTATCATAGTCTCAAACTTTGTATCTCATGTCTTTATATTTTCTACTACATGTATGATAGCACAGATGGCATAAGCTGCAATTTCAGCTCCATTTAGGTCAAGTGGCCTAAATGCCTCGTAAGTCTTCTTTGAAAACTCCGATAGTTCAAGCTCTTTTTGCATCATCTCTAATTTGGGGATCAAGAGACTTCATAAAAATGCAAACCCCCCCAACATTCTCTCCCTCTCTCTGCAACACGCTAACAGCATCATATGTCTTGCTTACTATCTTGTCCATTTTTGTTACACTTAATTCTTTTTTGGCAAATTCATTTGCTAGCTTCTCTATCTTTTCTTCATCTTCCTTGATACACTTGTTTACATCTTCAAAATACTTAGCTGATTTGGTGCATGTGATGTAAACTTTCTTACCATGTTGTACACAACTTCTGATATCCTTAATACATTCATGTATCACTTGTAAATCATTTGCAATATTGAAACTGCTCCACTCCAAATTCCCTTCCAGCTCTTGCCTTAGCTGATTCTGCCAATGTAGAGTAATAAGTATCAAATTCCTCAATTAACTTGGTTAGATTTTCTGCAATATTATTACCTTAAAGTGTCTTAGTGCTGGTAGGGTCTTCTATAGCCTTTCAAGTGCTTGTTCCAAGATTCTTGCATGTCTTTCTAATTTCTTCTTTGATTGTTCTTTTGCTTTGGCAAACACAATAAGTGATACACTCATGAGTGTGTTCTCATCAATATCTTCTTTTACCAAATCGGGAATATCTTGACTAAGATGACTTGCCAACAATGACAGCAATGATGAACTAGGTGTAGTGGGTGTTGAAACAAGTTCCTTCTCTGTCATAACAGTAACATTCTCTTGTATAATTGTCCTTTGTTCTTATGTAGATTCTCCACTTGTGTGTTAGCATTTGCTAAGAGAAATAAAGATGTACCTTCATTTGCTTGATCCAGTTCCTCAAGTGTTGCTTCATAGTTGCTCTACAAATTTGTCGAATCTATTGTGAACTTCCTCAAGTTGTTAAACTTCTTCGTAATTGTGCTTTGATGCCAATTGTTAGAAATAGGGAATAGTGATGTAATGTCCCTTGGTTGTCTCCTTCACAGAAATGATGTCAAAGACCAAAAATGCTCTCGCCTTACAAGTTTCAATCACTAGACTTATGCTACTAATATCATTTGTAGACTTATTTGCACTATTTTAACCTTTGCATTAATTTAATACTTGTTTGATATTGTATATATAATACCTAATTTGAATGTCTTAGCTCTATAAAAGTCTCAAAATAATAATGATCATGTTTGTGCTTATAGTGTCTATGTTCCAATACTGGATCTTGAAATTGCTTCAAATCAATATTATCTTATTTCTTCTTTCCAACATCAAGTACATGCCACAATTCCTCTTGTAGCTTCCAATTTCTGCAAGCTTGGAATTCCTCTCATAGCACGCTACTTTCCTCTAGATATCGACATATGCTTATCTATTAAATAATTCTAAATATACGCAGCTGATTAAAAAGGTTACCATTAAAGTGGATTAAAATTCAAAGGAAGATGCTCAATTGAGCAAAAATTAAATTGCAAAAGGCAAGTAATTAAGTCCTCAATTTCTTGATGATGATTATCTATCGAACTCTTAAACAAATATGATGTTGCCGTTGTTCATTTACTTCTTACTTCCTTTGTAATTATGGTTGATGCCTACTTCCCATCTTCTTCATTGGTGTATCCTTGACAAATAAATTTGGGAGATTACAATTAAGATTTTTCTTAATTGGTTGTATCTGGTTGTTATATCCTCCTCCTTATCATCTAGAGCCGCCATCTATCTCAACGGGAAATTACCGAAGATATGAGTTCAAGTTGATTGATATTCGCTGTCCTTCATTATTGGAATGCCCTGGCTTCTCTCCTCCATGTCATTATTGTCTGCAAATATGAATACTTTTATCGCTTTTGCCTGATATCCCATGTATTTTCCTTTGACTGCACTTAACCTTTTGTTTTCAATCTACGTATGTGATTTATGACTGGATCACCTCTATGTGCTCATCTTATTTGTGTCGTTGCCTATTATATCTATGATGGAGGATTCTGGCTAATGAACTTTCAGTCAACATTTCTAGTCCTTAATGCACACAAATTCCTTCTTAATCTTCAAGGTGCGGTTGATATTCATACCAATTAGTTGATGTGTATTTGGTCTCTCTCCGTATACAGTGTTCTCTTCTTTTTGAGTTCCCTCTATTTTATATGTCCATAAGAGACGTGGGGTTGTGTCTCTTCATTATCTTTGATTAATAATCTTACGAAGGGGTGTATGTTAATGGTTCATAGATATTAATAGCTTTGAATTTATGCATTTCACTATTATAGTTTAAAACTCAATGTTATTGCCCCCCTTAGTCGTCACAAATATAGGGCATGAATCATTTTTTCATTCACTTGATATTATCGTCTCCTAGCTAGCTAGCATTGGGAATCTTGTTAGGTTGATGTCATGTCACTTCATATGATCATGCTATTCGTATGCAAGAGTAAGTAAGTTAGATTCTAGCTCAATTCTCCGTCCTCTAATATTGGCCACTATGTCAATATTTAAGAATTAAGAATTATGTTTTCTATTTTTTGTCCTTCACACCTTATGGAGTTTTTAATTATATATATTTTATTTTATATAATACATGTGTTCTTATGAATAGGTTAAATATAATCTCAAGAATTGTTTAGTTTTATATGTATTTTAATTATTATTTATCTTACAATTATCAAGTGTATGTAATATCATAATGTAATTAAAAATTATATTATAAATATTTTATTATTATTTATATCGTTATTTAATAATTTGATTTTATTTAGTTAATTCTATTCCATATGGTCATTGTAATGATATGTCATTAAAAGTATCAATTATTTATTTGGTTTTATCTTTCAATTTTAATCATTTAATTCCTTATTATTATTATAATTATATTATTCATTTATTTATTTATATTTATATTCTATTATATGGGGACATTAGAACTGAGGGAGGAGGTAAATCAGTATTCCAACACTTTTTTCCCAAATATGGATTTTAGCAATTAACCATATACTTGCATAAATGAACAAACTAAAAAATAAAGTGCATAACACAATGAAACTCATAACACCATATCTTGCTAACTAGGGAAACCTTGGCTAAGGGAAAACCCCACTAGGGATGGTACCCACAAAATAATGAACTAATTAAAAATACTTTGTAAGGAGTGTTGACCCTGTTAGGAGTTTGTTACATACATTTTAGTACATCAATCCTTGTTAGATGAGTAAACCATGTTAGAGGCCTTAACCTTATTAGGAGTTGTAATACAAAAGGAGCTCACTTCTCATACAATGGATTACAATCTAAAATAAGATATAGATAATGTACCAAAACTGACTACACTGATATCTTCAATATATGATTAGTCCTTGCGTAGGAGTCAACCATGTTAGAGGCCTTAACCTTATTAGGAGTTGTAATACAAAAGGAGCTCACTTCCCATACAATGAATTACAATCTATATAAGAGATGTATATATTGTAACAAAACTGACTTGACTAATATCTTCAATATCTGATTAGTCCTTGTGTATTCCTCGCATCTAATCATGCCCATAAAACATTTGCTCGCATCTGACCATTAATACTTATCTATACCAACATAAATTAAGCTTGCATAATATAATCATAGCATTGTCATGCTTCGCATATCCACAATGCCTTCTTATATACCCTTTACATTTACTTTGTCCAATTGGCTTGAATAACAAAACGTGTAAACAGTTATCAATGCTTATTATCACAATCTACAGAAGATTAACATCTAGGATGTCGTCCCTACATTGCTAAGTTCTTGAATTGTCAAGACAATCCAATTCCTTAGCCCAATTGCCCCTTATTTGCCTCATTCTCTAACTCCACAATAACAAACTGACTTCATGCTTTCCAACCAAAACCCATTCCAACTGACATACTAATATTAGCAAACATAGATATATCATCTATAGACTCTATTATACCATTTTCCAAATTTGTGTCCATATACCTACTTCCAGTGAAGCTTCCTGACTAAAAATGTTCCTCCAGTGACAGTTATCTTCTGTTATACTAAAACAATTTCTTCATCAATGCTAACCAATATTGTACCTTTACTTTATGTGAGCTTAACTGATAAGAGTGGTTCCATAAATGATGACATTCATGAATCCATACTAGCCAACTTGCCGACAAGTGCAAATTTGATGCGACTTCACAAATATATACTATAAACATAATATAGAAATTGAGAGTTCCTGATAGCCAAGAAAAACCAGAGAATAGTGTTGAATATTGTTAGTGTTTAGCCCATAAGTAAAGATAAACAACAATATGGAATAAAAAAATAGGTACAAGAGACATGAGACTATCCTGGAAAACCCATCCATTTGAAGGTGAAAACCCAACCACACCACAAAAGTATCACTTATATTGATAATAAAATGTTTGAAGATTACGCTTCATCCTTGATACAATATACAAAAAGAATAGAGATTTTTAATTACATAATTGAAGGCCTCTTCTATTTCCAGATATAAAACTCTTCCCATGACACATGTCTCTACATATTAAATTATCTCAAATATTATCATAAAAGTCTTCTTCAGCTGAAGATGACCATAACGATCATATTACTATTTCATAAAATCAGAGATAAGATCTCTATCACAGCTACCATCTTCAACATTCCCTCTCAGCAAGAGAGATCTTTAATATGGCATGCTCACACAGTGGCAACTAATGATGTCAATATCACATATATTCTCATAAACACATGTTCTAATTACTTCATAAGCACATAAAATTAAAGACATGGACTCACAGACATGACTTCCACCATGCCTACTCCTAGAGGGCAGTCCACCATACCTAGCCGCAAAGGATGGAGCGAAGGCTTTCATCTCAAACTTCTCCCGGAGAAGAATGTATTCCCACCATGCCTACTCGCAAACGATGGAACAAGGGCTTTCGCCTCAAATTACACCCTTAGAGAAATACATTTCCACCATGCCTCATCGTAGAGGGTGGATCCAGCATATATAATTGCAGAGGGTGGAACAAGGGATTTCACCTTGAACTTCTCTCATAGGAACTCATTAACAGCATGAATTAGGAATGATTAAGGTTCTCTCTCGACAAAGTCTCTCTCTCAACAAGGACAACTTTGATCACTATGATAAGATAGCTGATGTAACCTCCCTCAAAAGCCAAAAAATCTCCCTCTAAATGCAAAGCAATATTCATCTCATTGCTTTATCCTATAATAAAGAGAAATCATAAAATCAACCCATCATAGTGATTAATGATATAAGCATAAACGATTCTCAATGATATAATAACAATTCATCAATAATACTTATCTCTAATCATATCAACCAAATCTTTGAGTTCTATCTTTGATGAAGCCATCTGAAAACCAATCTACAATCTTTAGAACCTCATCTCTACTTCAATGGTGACACCCATGCACTCAAAAACCCAGTCGTGAAGAACCAATTTGAATGGTGGAAGCAACAGCAAAAGCACTTGATGGTGGGAACGTGATGACATTGTTCAATGTGCTTCCATTAATATCTAAGACCTACAAAATATCTCCAACTTGAGTGCCAAACAGAGGGGTTTTCTCTATATTAAATGTTCCTTCTCTACAGACCACATCATCCTCCATGTCATCTTAGATATCTCATAATTGATAAAATATCTCTACAAGTTTTTCAAACTCAATGGTCATTAATTGATCAGAGCCACATTCATCTCATAAAGAGAATAGAATTCTTGTAACAAACATAACAGAACTAATATATGAAACAAAATAAACAGTCTGAATCTAAGTCATACAATAATCAAAACTTTAACCCGATAAAATTCTCAAATACAAATGCATAAATCTTCATCATATGGCAAGAATTTTAAGAACTCCCTTAAAAAAAATGAATGAACTAGTTGCAACTCTAAGATGCCTGTCGTATATGACTTTCACACGACTATTTTGTTACTAAAGAAAACCGCACACCCATACTAGCATATTAAAAAAAATAACAATGACCAAGAGAATAAGACATCATTTCACAAATGAGAAACAACTACGGGTCCCAACCGATATTGGCTACACATCAAGGAAGAAGCTCTCAACACTAGAATAAGACAAATAGATGCCAGCTCAAGAACGAACCAAAACTGATAATAAATAATAAATACACGATTATAGATAATATTGTGAGCGCAAAAGGTAGTTGATAAATGCCAAGTCATGCAGACTGCCAAGACATATTGAAAAACAACAAAGTTGTTGCCATATCAATGAGGTAATAGGGTCCTCATAACTTGCTAACAGAAATAAACAACCAAAGGAGATGATAATGAAAAGATATACAAGACATTTAGGAGCAAAAAAGATACATAAAGCTCATGAAGATACAACTCCAGACGTCAAGAGTTAACAGGATTTGATCTCAATCACAGCTATATTTTCAACACACAAAAAAAGAATCACACTGCAATTTTGCAACAAAAGGAACCAACGTCAAATCGCCATACCAAGAAAATTGATGTTCTGAAATTTCTCACAACAATCCTAATTCGATACACATTCAAAACCTATGAACAGTCATTAGCAAACAAGTTTGAGCCTAAATGAATATTCACGAGAAGGTTTTGATGCAAACCACTCAGAATGATCCAACCGATATACAAGATAAGACAACTCTAAACGGAAACAAAACAATACATGTTTACCTTCAACTGATGAAGATGATCATGCAAGACTCCATACAGTAACCTTAAAACTTTCAGAACAGTCATTAAGAAACAAGCTCGAGCCTAAATGAATATTCACGAGAAGGTTTTAATGTAGACCACTCAGAATGATCCAACCAATATACAAGATAAGACAACTCTAAACGGAAACAAAACAATACATGTTTACCTTCAACTGATGAAGATGATCATGCAAGACTCCATACAGTAACCTTAAAACTTTCAATCATAAGACAAAGACAAGAACCCTTAAATGCTTTCATCTAACCTTGCTTTGATACCATGTCAATGTTTAGCCCATAAATGAAGATAAACAACAATAAAGAAGAACAAAATAGGTACAAAAGACACAAGAGATTATTCTGGATAAACCCTTCCACTTGAAGGGAAAAAACCAGCCACACCACAAAAATATCACTTTTATCGATAATAAAATGTTCAAATACAATGCTTGATCCTTAATACAATATATATGAAAACGGAGAGACATCCAATTATGTAATGAAAAGTCTCTTCTATTTCCAAATATAAGACTCTTCATATTTCCATATGCATCCCTCTTCACATGACACATGTCTCTACATATAATATTATTTCAAATATTATCATAAATGTCTTCTTCAGCTGAAGATGACCATAACGGTCATAACGATCATATTACTATTTCATAAAATCTGAGATAAAGATCTCTATTGCAACTAAAATCTTCAGCATATGTATTGCTAAATGACCTAAGTTGCCGATGCAGGTTCTAGTTCAGGTACCGATACGGGGTTCGGGTACATGGGTACGACAATTTTCCCTCCTTTAAGGATTCAAGTTTGTCCATATATGTATGTATTTATGTTCAAACATCAAAGTTACAATAACCAAAAGAAGAGTGATACTCATAAATCCATATTGGCCAATACAATTATAACTAAATAATTGTATTACTATATAGTTTCAGATTACATGCATTACAAATTGACATCAATCCGAACATGATCAAAAAACATAACTATTGGCTGGGTTATACAAATCTATCAACAATAATATACTTAGATCTTAAAATAAAATAAAAAATCAATCCTTGACCTTCAAATGAATCGAAGTGGGTTGTTGTTTACTACTGTCATAATTACATAGACCAATTTTAACTTGAATAATATTAGCAAGTTGTTGCAAGACACTATCTAAAGCTGATACAAAGAGCATGTTGATGAACAAATCAGAAATACATACATAAACTAACCTACTGCCTTGGGGTACTTCCTAGGTGCTCATGTTCGTTGTGTCCTTGTATGAAGGACCCATAAGGAACCCATGAAGTACCCCGGAAGAACCAGTACCAGGACCCAAGCCTAAACAACAGTACCTGGCAATTGAGGTTAATTCCAAAATATAGTTTGCAAGCGAGTGGAAACACTCAATTTTAAAGAACAATATTCATTTCAAAGATCATTATTGGAAGATAGTCGTGGGTGAGAAAGAGAGGAAACTCACAATCAACAAAAGAGAGATGGAACTTTGGTGACGAGGTACAAGAAAATAAATAGAAGGTCAACATCGAATTGAAAATTATGATTCATTATTGTTATAAAGATGATGTTATGACAAATTTGACATACACACTATTATCATTGTAATTTACTATCAAAGGTAAATAGTGGTGTTAGGATGGTTGCCTTTGTCTCATCCTCTTTACATGATTTCATTGGCTTTTGATCTCTTTTAACTTTTTTATGACACCTCGCATCATAGTTATTGAGGCTTGTTTATAGAAAAGAACTCATATGAAAGCCCAAATTCTCAAAAATTGTACAAACCTTAGCCTACAAGACCTTTACTAGCATCAAATTCATCATAAAGCCCACCATAATGAAAAAAAATTTTGTGCATCTAAAAATGGAGAATTTCCTACTAAGATTTTGGTGAGGTTTTGACTTTGATATTTTGATATTGATAGAAGTCAATTTTCTGGCACTTTTCATCTTCAAATCTCAACATGATGCCAAATTTGAAGAGCTTACTTTTGGTAAGGGAACAAGACAAATTATCCAAGAAAAAAACCAATGATATTTACAAATGTCATACTAACAAACAAGTCATGATCTTATGCCAAAGAATTTAAGCCCCTATGCAAAGAGAGTAACATTTCGAGGAAGATGTGGTGAGTTGATGAAAAGAATAGTCTTTTACAATAACAAAATATTGCAGCAGCAATATAAGATCACAAACACAGTTACTAAGATCAGTACCCTGAAGTAGTGTTCAATCCAATGATACTCTTCTAGAAGCTAGCAAAAGATACTCAACACAGCTTGAGAGAATTCTTATGAATGGTAGTCAAGATCAACACAATGATAGATAGAAAGAAAAAAAAAGCTCAGACCAGAAATGACAATGGTATGAACACAATAATAGTCGAATAGAGCAATGAAGAAAAGTTGCAGCCTATTGTCCTTGATTTTGTATTTGTGAAATTGGACAATCCTATGAAATTTTTTGTAAAATTGTAGCCCAAACTCTATTAAGTAGGCATTCCAAAGACGCCTTTCAAAGGCAATTGGTTATACCTTGAATTGGCCTGAGTTTCTCATCCTTCAAATGCCATTCTCAGATATTTCCGTCAAGTTTTCCTTTGTTTTTCTTGCAAAAATCGTATTTTTCTTTGGTGACTGCAAGTGTTTGATTTTTGGGGACCTCAAATCTTAGATTGATTTTTCTTGGATGGTTTGTTTTTGGTCTAGTTTTCATCCTAGGCCTCTTGCTTTGTGAATCGCCATCATTTTGAGCTATTGCATCCTTGATTGTGAGCTATATTTTAAAAGAAGAAAAAAGAATTAAGTACAGTGCAAGTGGAGTTTTAAAGCCATACTGCAAGTTATCTTTCTTTGTTTAAAAGCTTGTGATGTGACCAAAAGTCCACCATAGGTTTAATAAGTCATTTACTTGTGCTTTTTATAAGTCATTGCATATTATCTTGGGTTATCACTTACAATCAAAGAATTGAAGTCCACCATTACACATTTTAAAGGAGATATGTAACAATAATGGAATTTTACAAATGTAATTAGGCTTTCAAAACCTGATTGCATGACTTCTCTTGAACTTAATATGCTGGTAAAGATGCATATAAAACCCATATATACTCGTAAACGCTATTTTTACAAGACATCGCAAAATGTCTTTAAGTGAAATGTGTGGTTGTAGCGTCGCTTAAAAGCTCATCTACAATGACTTATTATAACTTTTAATACTTGCAAACAATGTTTTAAAGCCCGTTGACATTAGAAAAGAAACTTTATAGATATTACCTATGCAGCATCATTTTAAAGTCTGACCATGTGTTTGAATCTCTATAAAAAACATTATTGCGAGATTGTTGTTACTACAACAATAAAACATTGCCTGAAAGCTTGTCAAGGGCATTTATCGATGATTTTGAAAGAGCAAAGGCATTCATTCCAAGTTGAAACATTCCCTCTAAAGCCCAATTTTATGCAAAAATCATTCACTCTTTTTCTAAATTGAAACTTGATTCATTAGTCCGTGTGTTCTTCTTGAAAAGTTGTTTTTCGCAGTCTCTACAAGTCAACTTGCAACAGCAAGTATGAGCCACGTGTTTTTATGTTTGAATCAGTCTTTCAGCTGCTATTCTCGAGCATTTTGGTTCTTATTCATGGTCATTTGTCAAGGAGATATCACAGACTGAGAATGCATAGATTTTTGAGAGGATTTGGTCAAATTCATTTGTCTATATAGCTGCAGCTTAGAGATCTATTCTTACATTTGAATCATCACCGATTTGGGCGATTTTTCCCAAGTTCAAGACTTCTTCTGCATTGCATTTTGTTTCTTCCGAAGTGGATGACATTTTCTGTATTTATTCTTCATTTTGAAGAGTATTTTATGAAGTTTTTCCTCTTCTTTCTGCAAAACACCTAGGATTTGAATGTTATTTTTGTATTGTATATATGTTTGTGTTTACAAATCATTTTCAAATTTCTAGAGTTTTGTTTAAGAGTAATGTTTTCAAAAACAATGCATATTTTTACCAAAAATGGTGCAAGCTGAAATGCAGGACCTTCTCCCGAAGAAAGTACTCCAAAATTACATAATTTCCCCACTTGCAAACAGAATTAAAAACCCTGTTTGTGAGTTTATTTTGCTAAGAAAGGGCTAAGTTTTTCCCCTTACTTGCAAGTGGACAAGTGCTTTCGAATGTATAAATGATGACTTTCTCTAACTTGAAAGTGGACTTTAAAACCCCACTTGGAAGTATTCTTACTGAAAATGGTGCAAGTTGAAATGCAGGACCTTCCCCCAAAGAAAGAACTTCAAAATTGCATAATTTCCCCACTTGCAAACTGAATTAAAAACCCCATTTGTGAGTTTATTTTGCTAAGAAAAAGCTAAGTTTTCCCCCTTGCAAGTGGGCAAGTGCTTTTGAATGTATAAATGATGACTTTCTCTTACTTACAAATGGGCTTTAAACTCCACTTGGAAGTATTTTCCAAGCACAAATGAAGTCTCTTTCCAACCTGTAAGTGGGCTTTATAAACATGATTGTAGGTAATAAAGCTACTTAAGTTGACTTCTAATTGGATTTAACACCCAGATAAGATAATAATATTAATGTCCAATGAAAAACCACGAGGGTTTATGGGACTAAGCATACAAACAAAAGAGTCGACCCAAGCAGCAACACCAAAATGGTGATAGAGAAGAAACAAACAAAACAAGGAGAAAAGCAAGGTAAGGACTAAGGATCCTTCCTTGCCACAAAAAAATTAGTAATAGAGAGACAAGACAATGAACGATCAAGAGCCCTAGAATGCCGTCGACAACCACTCAATAAATGTCTCTACCTGGAAAGACTAGTACAGTGTCTAACTGATCTGGAATGAGGAGTACTGCATGGCCTTTTCAATCCCCGAGTAGAAGGCAAGGGAGAGAAAAAGGCGGTGATGCGCTGGTCAGAAATATGACCCTTAAGGTATGAATGACTGCAAGGTATTCTCCCGAAGCTAGGTAGCCTCCTAGAGATAAAGTACAAGACACCGCTGGTCAATATAGCTGAAGAACGCTGAAAGAGAGAAACAATCTCTGAAAAGGCAATAAAATCTCCCTCTGATCTCGTAGTAGATAGGGCATCGAAATAGAAAGTGGGTCAGTCTTTACTTCTGCTAAAGTACACAGCCAAAAATCCAATCATCTCTATCCATATGGTGATCGGTTCGAACACGAAGCCGGTGAGAGCCAACTCTGAAGGAACCCAAAGAAAATCGCAGAGCGTGGCTCCAGTGCCGATAAAGATAAGCAGGACGAACAACAAGTCCATTCTGAACCTTGAGAAAATGTTCAGCATAAATAAGAAAGACCCTCAATTGTAATATATGCATTTGTGCATCATTTTGACATCAAATACTTGCATTTCATTCACCTGTAGAGCCCCAAAAAAACCCAGAAATTCATCTTTTCCCTCAATTTCATTCATTTTTCTCCAATTTTCATTACCCTAAACCCATTGTTCTTATTCTTGACATGTGTAGCTCCATATTTCCGAAGATCAATCTTGGAAGAAAGTTCCACAGTTTCTCATGTTTGCACGTATAATCTACCCAATCAACAGATCAAGGCATTAGTCATACGTCGTAAACCAATCCCAATACTAAAGAATGACAGCAAGCAAGAATAATCAAATGGCGGAGCCATTCAAAGAAAGGGATAAAGGATGGAATAATTAAGGGCATAGAATGCTTTCAAGACAGAGATGGAAAGAAACTTTGAAAGGATGCTTTTCCAATAAAATGATAAACAATGCAAGTTCGTGTTTCAGTTTGAGATGTTTCGACCAAATCTAAGCATTTAATCATGGGGCATCATATAGCAGCATGAAGATTTTCATCAAGCATTTATAATTGGCAAATTACATGTAATTGCAAAACAAGTTGCAATTGCAAGTGAACTATTCACCTCTAATATCACTACAAGTAATCAAAGTGCAAGTCAAGTACATTAGAGCTTGCAATTTGGATAAGTCAATGTTAGTTAAGGAATAGGTCAAAGTTTATTGGGTTTCTCCCACCTTTTTCTCTCAACCTCTCACCCATCAATAAAGGAGGGTGCTCTTTGTATTCTTCATCTTTTGGCAAGGAAATAGAACTCTGCCAGTTTGTATATGCACTCTAAGTCTTTGAACTTACATGTAAATTAGACTACTTTCAATAAAAGAAGTAGGCTTTTTTTGAGACTTTGTGCCAATCAAAATTATTATGGGACGAAATTTTCTTGAGTTGATTGTGAGTTTTGTCGCTTAGTCAATCTTGTTGACTTTGAGCTGCATATTGCATTCAAATTTAATTTAATTTCAATGATCATGTGAACTTTGTGTTGATTAACATAGGACGCTCAAGCAAGGACTAGCTTACAAACTTTCTGTTGCTTTGTTTTCTTCGTTTGTGCATGCAAGGTTAAATACGTGTTGGAGACTTTTGAGATGCGCATGGATTTCATTCTTCTTCTCAAAATCTCATAAGGAGCAATTGCGCTTTCATGCTTCTTAGTTACATAAAATGCTGGTACGTTAAAGGTTATTCTTACGTCTAATCTTTTGTTCATCGGAATTATTGCTCCAACAAATCCTATGTAAGTAAATTGCACTACTACTTTAAGATTGTATTGAATAGTACAATCCATTCTGAAATAAGAGAACATGATGAATTTCTCACCCTAATTCCAACAGAAATAAGAGGGGGGAACCTTCATTGAGAAGTAGGAGAGATAGTGTCTCATATGCTATGGCTAGAACCACCATCTTGCAATTGACCCTAGAATTTATCGGTCGCGAAACATTCACAGTTTTGTAAGTTGTGTTCACAATGACTTACAAAATTTCCACCCAATACACCAAATGAAATATCCCTAACTAGATATTTACTCGATTTCCTTTTCTCCGAATAGCATTCAGAACATAAAATTGTGAAGTTGCATTATAAAACCAGTGATATAAAACCTAGGAAATATTCCCCAGATATTTACCCTGTTATTTCCTCAAAACTGAAATTCAGAACTTAAACCATAGGCATATGTATTACAAACAGCAATAGAAACCAGTAGATTCTCCAATAAATATAAACCCGTTCTTTTCAGAATAATATTCAGGATTTCAAGCATATAGAAATGCATTACAGACCCACAAAGATAAAACTAGCAAACTCTCATAAAAGTCCTTAAACAACGTTATTGCATTATACAATAGCAATACAATAACAAATATAATCTTAAATACAGAGTAACAATCACATTCGAATACCAAAATAAGAACCTATAAACGCATGTGAAACACCTAAACTGATGTCTCCCCAGACAATAGGTTTGCGTCCACTATCTGCTGGCATGAGGGGCTACATCCTCATACTAGCTGAAAGTTGAAGCTTTCTGAATAACTCTCACAAGAGAGAAAAGTGAAACTGAATCATAAAACAAGCATATCAAATAAAGGAGTCCCTTCTCCTTTTATTCTCACAGTTGCAACTCTTCGACTCCCTTGTCTGGCTTTTCGTCTTATCTCTCTTTGTCCTATTTAGCCAATTTTATAATATTAAATTAACCCTTTTATAATTTGAGTCTACGCTCTCTAAGTCAATTTTAATATTATACAATTATGTCTTTAGTTTTTTTAATGTCCCAAAAAGGGACATTACAAATCTCCCTTCCTCAAAATTGCTTGTCCTCAAGCAATTAATACCAGGATCCCATATAAATCTATAGGTAGCTCTATAGCCCGATCTGAGAACACGTCCTGCCATACTGCAAAGCAAGGTGTCGAGCTACAATCCATCCATCAACCAAATCCCTAGCTCCCATGTTAATCGCTGCACCTGAGGGCTGTAAAACTCTGAATGTCATTATATCCAATCTCAAACTGAATAAGAGTACAACCAAGTATTCAACAAACCATAGGTACAAACAACCAACACCTAGGTCCCAAACACTAATGGCATAACCGGTTGATATGATGAGATAAAAAAGTATCCAAAAATTATGTACACCCCAGTAGATGGTGACGACCCATCCAAAGTAGAAGATGTGGGAAACGAGTTGCCCACAAGCCGAAATCAACACCAAGGGCACATAAAAGATAATACTGCCATTATCACTCTAAAGAATCCCTAAATACATAGGGGTCATGAGAAAGAATGAAGCAGAAAAAGCATTCCCTATTATCAACACATAACTCTCCTTAATCCTCCACCAGGATTTGTTTAATTGCTGAAATAAGAAATTCATCCAACCTATATAAAAGTTAGAATTTGGAGCCATCTAAAGGATGTACAAAAGAGGGGTAGCAGTAGCCACTTCACCACACCAATCCTATGACCAAGGTTTGCTGTTAAGAACTATAGCTTGACCCGAATCTCTGAAGTCAAGGACATCCTCTTCCTGGAAATCAAGAGGAACTCTCTCCTCTACCTCAAAAAGTGGGTTATCAGAAATCCAAACAGCATCTACCTCAAACAAAAAGTTGTCTATAAACTAAAAGAGATCTGAAGTTTTGGAACTTGGTTGCTTGAGGCAATTATCCAAATCATACGTCTACTAAATGCTATTAAGTTCATCAATTACCTCAAGGAAAAACTCCTACCTCTCTTTATCCTCATGTTCCCTAAAATGATTTGTGCTTTGAGTCTGATTATCTGCTTCCTGAAGAGAAAACTGTGTATCAACCAATGCCTCACGAACATACTTAAGCTCCTTAATCTCATTCATTTCTTTATTCAATTGGTCAATATAGGATCTAACAACCTTAAGAGTATAATCCCTGTCACAAAGCAAACATAAGTAATCTAATTTCATAGTCTCAAGAGTTGTTTTGATCACCTGCAAATCAGCAACAAGCCAATCTCCTTTCCCTCCCTTTGTGCCCTCTTGTAGAGATCCTCAACCAACTTGTGAGTGTTGTGATAACATACCAATGACACCACAACCAAGTCTTCACTAACCTTCAGTTGGTTCTTTAAGGTATGCATTTCATTATTGTCCTATTGAAGCAGTCCATCGTCTTATAGTGTCATCTTAAGTTGTTCCTCTAAATTCATGTCATGGGTATCAGAAATATATGGTTCATCATACAAAGATTCCAACCTCCTATTACCTTGTGTGCAACCAACATCATCAACCTGCTTGTCGACACTAACCTCCGATTCACCAACATAGAAATTTGCACCCTAAGAAACATCCTCTACATGAACACTAGAATGTTGTAAATCAATGGTAGTTGATTGTTCCTCTTTTACAAGAACCTTTAATCGATGATTTTGCTCTAGTGGAAATTCCTCATACATATTTTGTCCTGGTCCTTTGCAAAGAGATCCTGAGCCAATTCCAAATACTTTCTCTTTGCCACCTTAGTCTTCATTTGCTGCTCTAGACGAAGATCCAAGTAATCACTGAATGATAAATCATTCTAAATTCGATTAAGAAGTGTTTGATACTCCTTGTAAATGTTGAGTACTTTTGTCCTTATATCTGCTGATTGTGGCACCCACAGTCTAGAATATTCAACTCTTTCTATATCTCTTTTTGTGTCTTTGTGTTTCAGACTGTACCATCTATGTTCATCAAATTCTATGCTACCACCTCTAAACCTTCTTTACACTAGTATTACTTCTTGGTGACAATCTTCTTGTATTTACATGTCTTTTGGAATAATTGTGAACTTCTTGCTTTGAAATCACTTCTTCACACTTATGATTTTCTAGAGAACCCATCACCGCAGGCTGTAAACATGAATGGGTTATAACATTTTTTTGGTTTGTTTTTTCTTTTTCAAAAAACTGATTGGTGCCATCATTTTGTGTCTCGAGCTTCATCTGGTTCTTGAAACATACCCAAATCTTTGAAAATGTCATTCTTCTGTTGCATAACATTCAAGGACCCATATCCCAATCCTACCATATGTTCATTCTCTGCATCGCTTAGCATTGCATTTGGTAAAAACCTATGGGATCTCATATGCTCAGTCTTGTTCTGCATATTTCCTCTTGTAAAGGCTTGAAAATGACTGTCCATGTATGTTTGTTGTCCATTACCAATGTCACTGCTTGCATTTGCTTCCATTGCAACACTTCTCTATGTTCTTTGGACATCCTCGGTAGTCATAGATCGCAAGAACGGGGCCTTTATCTCCTCCACGTCATTTGGAAAACTTGTTTTGGAAAGCTCTAATGCACTTGTCCATGTAGGTGGATTGCTCTCATGCCCATTTGTCACTTGTGATCTATTGCAATATGGTGTCAAACTATCGCATGAACTCTGCCATTCTCTTTGTACATGCAACCTCTCGACATGATGCTTCATGTTGCTTCCTATTACTTTATCTGCAAAAATTTCTTTACTCGTTTCTTTACAAGGTAGGTTCTGTCGTCTGTCCAAAACCGGCTATGGTGACGTCAATGACAACCAACACTTCGACTCACGAGATTGCTTCCAAAGCTTGTACCCAAGTCTTACCTTTACATCCGATATTTCCTGAACCGAATTCCAACCCAAAAGATTCCTTCAATTGATTAAGGTTTGATAGAGGAGATTAACGGCAATGACTACCTTAGTGTAAGCAAAAAGGTGATAGCAAAATTGTTCAACGAAAGTCACCTCCTTTAAAAGTGATGACCAAGCAACACTTAGAACGTGTCCTTGGTCAAATATTTTACCGTTTGGTAATTATCTCTAGCCTACTGCTGATAAAACCTCCGTCATGAAAGACGACCCCCTGGAAACTCAATAACACTCAAGAATTACAAACTTTGCTGGAAGAAAGAAACGGACAAGCCAGTAATCTTTAATAGTTATAATCTTTTGATTCCCAGAATTAAAATGATAAGAATTGAATGATATTTAACCTGTCGTGTCATTCATTCATAGTAATACCTGAAATAATCACCCCAATTGACAGAATTTATTATGTTCATCCTAAACTTCAACAGGTTGTATAACGGTTTGAATTCAATGTTATTTGCTTCCTCTAACTTTTGAAACTGCCATCTACCTAGAGCCATGGGGCTAGCTCATACATCGTTGTTACCTCTTCTTTAAAACTGTAAATTAGAACGAGATGGCTCCACATGATTCGAAGTCATAAAAGTCACTCTCCCACCTTTCTCAGCAGTAAGGTATCTAATAATTTTGGTCAAAATCTCATCTAATTCAACTACAACATGAAACAAGCTATTTCCTACAGTAACTTCAACAACAGTGAAAAAAATTTCTCATCGCACTCCAGCAATTCATAGAATGGACCAAATACACTAGGAATATTGTGATCTCTGCAAATTCTTCTTATTGAATTAAGGCCCCGTCTTATATCACGTAACTTCAGCAAGTATATTTCTTTGAATAGCGATTCCAGTCTACAAAAGTTGGCATTCGGTTTGCATGGTACATGATCACCTTAGATCCAATCCATCACCCCCACACTGGAATGTTACTATTCACATTGCAATACTACCCCAATCCACACTATCCTGATCTAGATGTTACCCACAACAGTCCCAGTGATTGGAAATGGGAATGTTATTGTGTGATGAGCTTGTGGCACGAGTATGGAGACTCTACCGTGAGTCTTGGGCCTATATGACCACCGTTTGTTACCCACGACTCATGACCCGTCAAGTACCAACATTTAACCTTGCCACTGGTCACGCGATGTAGATATCAATTTCCTCTTGCTGCTAGTATCAAATTCAGCAAACACCTCTGTATCACTCGACTCCACCTGCAACTCTCACCATCATCCTCCAAGGTCAAGCTGCTTCCTAAACACGTACAATAGACAATAGTCGGCCGAACAGAAGCTTCTCCGCTATCGCTCTATACTAACATTGTGCAATCTAACTAATAATTTTTCTTCAGTCATACTTGACTATCTTTCTTCGGTTGGTTCTCCCTCTCTGATGACTCCTACGTTTCCCACCTCGCTTATACAGAGAAATCTAACGACTGGGCACCCCTATTACCAAGCAAAATATCACTCCACCAATAACATTGTTGACCTGAAAGTAGTCTCCAAGAGTAGCTGGGATTCATCCAACTTCCCTTACTGTTTCAAGGGGTGTTGTCCTCAAACTAGCAATCACATTTAATAACATATATTCACCTTTGATACAATCTCACAAGCTGACAGGAAAGCTAGGCTCTGTTATAGCTCCACAGGCTGGCAGGAAGACCAGCTTTGATACCACTGAAATATCCCTAACCAAATATTTACTCGATTTCCTTTTCTCTGAATAGCATTCAAAACATAAAATTGTGAAGTTGCATTATAAAACCTAGGAAATATTCCCCAGATATTTACTCGATTATTTCCTTAAAACTGAAATTCAGAACTTAAACCATAAGCATATGTATTACGAACAACAATAGAAACCAGTAGATTCTCCAATAATATAAACCCATTCTTTTTAGAATAATATTCAGGATTTCAAGCATATAGAAATGCATTACAGACCCACAATGATAAAACCAGAAAACTCTCATAAAACTCCTTGAGCAATGTTATTGCATTATACAACAGCAATACAATAACCAGCACTAACAAATCCAATCTTAAATACAGATTAACATTCAGATTGGAATACTAGAATAAGAACCTGTAAGCGCGTATGAAACACCTGAACTGACATCTCCCCGAACAATGGGTTTGCATACACTATCTGTCGGCACAAGGGGCTACATCCTCATATTAGCTAAAAGCTGAAGCTTTCTAAATAACTCTCACAAGAGAGAAAACTGAAACTGAATCATAAAACAAGCATATCAAATGAAAGAGTCCCTTCTCCTTTTATTCTCACAGTTGCGACTCTTCGACTCCCCTTCCTGGCCTTTCGTCTTATCTCTCTTTGTCCTATTTAGCCAATTTTATAATATTAAATTGACCCTTTTATAATTTGAGTTTACGCTCTCCAAGTCAATTTTAATATTATACAATTATGTCTTTAACTTTTCTAATGTCCCGAAAAGGGACATTACGCCAAATGTGAAAAAGGACAATATTATTTATATCAATTATATGTTCTAAGGAGAGTAGAAAGAAGAAAAGGTTATGGCTAGGAGACCAAGTAGAAGATGATAGTCCATTACACCCAAAAACAATAACAATTCTTTAGAGTACAATCACTATATCAATCCATAAGTATTTTGAATAGATTTAAGAAAGTATAGCGTGGTTTCCTACCCTATAATATTCACGCAATAGTTATAGTTGGCATTAGTTTTCCGCATTCCATTAGATTACAGTTAATAGCTTCTCATTTGCACCATGTGTGAACTTTTGCTCAACATTTCGGAACACATTCGATGGTGCATTGTCAAGAAGAGGAAAATGTGAATAGGATTGTAAAAGTAGCTTAAGAGGAGAAAAAAGATGGGAAAGGAGGTGAAACAAAAGAAATAACGAACTATAAAAACTAAACAAATTAATAAACAATAATGACAAATAAATAGTAAGTAATAAATAATAAAAAGGAGAAGAGAACAAAAAAGAAAGTAAAGGCTAAATGAACAAAAAGAAGTATAAAAATACAAACATACATGTGTATATATGACTATATATACACACATATGTATATGAATTTATATATGCATGTATGTGTATGTGTATGTGTATATGTATGTGTATGTGTATGTGTATGTATAAAGCTACAAGAAAAACAACAAAAAAGAACAAGAATAGACAAGTGGGGTAAGTAATAAATAGAAAGCAAACCAAAAAAACTAAAGACAAAAAGGAAAAAACAAGGGGAAGGGAGCAAGGTTAGTGCCAAAGATACAGAGGAAGGGAAAGGAACAAGACAAGGGGAAGGAAAAGTCTAGGCTAAGGAAGCCAGGGAGTAAAGGGGAAAAAACAAAGAGGAAGGAGGAACGAGCCCGATTGAGGTGGGGGGAGGGTGAGGGGGGTCGAAAGTGAAAGAAGAGATCACTAGGGGGAGGGGCTAGTAGTTTAAAAGAGGTTGTCAAGCAAGGTCAATATGCTAATTATTATCTCTATTGAGATTGGTTGCATGGCTTCTAATAAAGATAGCATCTTAGAGTTTTCACTAAAATAAATTGTCTTCTTTGGCAAGAACTTGGATAATTCTAGACAAATGCGGTGGGAGTTCTCAGGCAACCCAAATTTGGAGATTCTATCATGTTGAATGATAGCACTATGTTCCTTGATCCTAGTGTTGATGGATCTCCAATGTAAAGGGTGTCACAAGAGCAATCAATCTTTTAGACCTTTGGATGGATGAGCGAAGGTAAAGGGTCCTTCGTAGTGATGGAGCCTAATTTTTGCAAAATTTAAGGCCTCTATTTGAGGTAATATTGAAGATTCGTGATTGAAATATAATCATTAATGCCTAAGGAAAGCAGTATTCTCATGGATCTCAAAAGTAAAGATAAGGATTATATTGATGACAAGCATCAAGACAAGACTCCCATAGGTGATGATTATATTGAAGCATTCTTGAGAAGATATGAAGCAAAATGAATATAGTAAATACCAGAAAAAATATAAAGATATGGAGGGATGCAAAACTATTTTCAGTTTATTCTCTATAGGAGTCCAATCAAGACCAAACAGCAATGATGTATGAATTCGTCAAAACAATCTGAACTACAAATATACTTTCTCTTAAGCACTGGTTATTATGATGAAACTAAATTAGTAGCACAGTCCTCTAGAGTCTGTCAAATGTTTTCCCTATAGCTTGCAAGATGAATCTCAATCGGACGCATAGTATTTCTGGAAATTCAACAGTGTTTGTGACTCCATGTTTGTACTATTTGATGTTGGACTTATCGATCTAATACTCAGTCAGACCATTTTCTTGCTTTGGTTGTGCAATTCTGTTTGCAAAAAGATGCCTAAAACAGTTGAAGGCCTTGAAGCTACTATGCAAAACTGTCACTCAATAAGATTTTAGTAGAAATAAATACTCCAAAGGAAACTTGGTTACTGACATTGAGGGGTCTTGTCACAAGGATCAATGAAACTTTTGGGAAGAATCTTCAAGAGATGGTTGTACCTGGAGAAGTAACACTTGATGAGCATAGCATGAATTTCGACAAATATGTTATTCTAATCAAGGTTAAGTTCAGAAAATATCATTTTTTGATAGGAGGCAGTCGTACAGGATGTAATAGAGTTTCTTAGAAAATGTAGCAAGACGATTACTACAGCAAGAAAAGGGCACCCGAATAAATAATCAATTTGGAAAGATGTATGAAGTTTTGAATGCATGTCCATGCTAAATGGAGAATTATCACACAGACGGAATTTTCATCAGTGGTAATGTAAGGTCCTCACAATAAATGAAGACAATCAACGGTTATAATAATTTATCATACACATATCATATACGGTCAGCAACATCAATGGGAAAATATATAAATCAATGTTAGGCGGAAGGCAATAAAAAACATCATTGCTATGCAGCGATTTTGAAGGAGAATACCATGTATATTTACAGTAGCAACCTAAGTATCCTGTGTGCAAGAAATAAGAGTCTCATGAGTTCGATAATTATTGTGATTAAACAACACAATGAATGCAATCAGAGTATTTTGGAAAATATACGCAGCCAAAAGAGATAACCACAATCGACTTCATGAGAAATAGGGACAATTGATATGGTCAAATTCATAAATGGTGCTTACATAGCAATATCAAATACGTCTGAAGATACATATTTTATTGAATCCTGCAAGCATTGTTCGTGTCAAGCGCCGAAGACACAGCGACAGCTTTCAGATTCGTAAAGAAATGATGTGAATATACACAGTGATGTGATGCAATCCTTATCAAGCAAACACAATGATCCCTCAGACAGAAATGGTTCGTATATCACCCAGTTTCTATATGTATATGATGAAACAATCTCAAACTTAATAATGGAATCACCGCATCGAGGTGTAGTTATGAAACTTGCCACTCAAATATTTGAAGGAAGGACTAAGCTAAAGTATGGCGTAAGGTAAATAGGCACAGATATATCAAAATTATTATTGCCAAAGATATGTTCGATAAGGAAGCAGCGTATTAAGATTGCAAGGATGGTGATGAAACTTCAACAATATTAATGTTTGCCGGCAAAATACACGAAGCCCAGTAATTAAGCTGAGAGGCTTTCTACAGTGGCAGAAATCTTCAATGTAAACATTTTCCATTTTCAAAAAAATTTGACGTTCATTTACATGTCAAAAAAACAAAATAGAAATAGATTAAATATAATTATAATTAAAATTGTGAAAATTACAAAGAGGAAATGGAAGTAAAAATGAGGCAGATCAAGAGTCTCGAATCATTTCCTCACGCCTCTTAGACTCACATAAATATGTGATGATGAAAATTATGGGATTATGAAAATAGGTGCCTCAAGAAAGATATCTCTCGACTTATTTTTTATATATATAATATACATAAGCTAGTCCTATTTTGGTGATATTAAAAAAAAAAACTCATAAACATTAAGGGGTAATGGGTATGTTAATTAAAAAGTGTAAATCGAAGAGATATCTCTTTTCCCCAACAAACACATCATTTACATGGAAATAAAGACATAAATAAGAGAGGGTAACAAGACATATTCCAAGACACATTTGAGATTCACATATTCTGAAGAGAAAGTATTTTATATTTATATGTATGGAGGAATAATGAGTCTCAATATGACTTTGTAATATGAATTTATTTAATTTATTCTAACTATAAAATAAACGGTCCTTTGTTTATTTTTATTATAGGCATGGAGATTTAAATTGCAAATTATAATCATTTTTTGAATTTTGCATACAATTTAAATATAAGATAAGTGGACACAATCATTTAGCATCTTAAACTCGATCATTACAGATATTGTGAAATATCAAATTGTTTCCATATCAGTGTCCAATTTATCTCCCTACCAGAAGCATTAAAAATTCAATTTGGACTAATTTAAGATTGCATATATATTTGATATGTCGCAACTTGATTATTTAATTATTGGCAGTATAAGTGCATAGAACATTATAAAGTTGTACGTGAAAATCTTCACTGAAGTTGACTCTATTGCTCGAATGAGCAAAGGCACTGGTCTTTTTATTATTAAAGTCAAAAAATCTATATCTTCCTTTTTACGAACCTCAAATCTATTATTAACAAAACTTTATACATAACATTCAATTCAAACACTTAGCATTCAGTTTTATTTTAATTGAGTTCAAGAACTTTGCCAACCAAAGAACTCCCAAGCTTAATTTCGCTATAGAAAAGCTCTTAAGCAAGTGATCAAGTTCGAGGAGAAGGTCTACCCGCCTAGGTGTAGCGAAGCTTGAAGTGCAGGGAATCAAGGTGATTCTCGTTCGTTGGCCAGAACTGATTGCTGAATCCTATCGGAAAAGTGGCAGGCTCTTGGATTTCCAATCTACAGTTTTGGGAACCAACAAGTAGAAGGGTTCACCTTCTTGGTGGTGGATAAGGGTTTGAAAGCACAAAAAAGCCTCTCTTACGAAGGATTTTGGAAATCTTGTTACAGTTGAGGGGTCACATGCTTGGGGATAGGATTGACATGAAATTTAGCATGCTAAAAAAACTCTAAGGATGCTCTAGTGTCTATAACCATTAAGCTTGAAGACATGGTAAAGGTGGGATAGTTTTTGGTCAATGTGGTCTTCATCACAAATGCAATAGGCCAAAGTGGCAAGAATGTTGAGGATCCCAACTTTCAGGGTTGGGAAGTGTTGGGAAGGGACCTCAAGGTAGAGATCAATGTGAGTACTTTTTTTATAGACTTTACGAGCAAGGGAGCCATCTTCTTTTCTAATGAGGAGAACATCAAGGAAAGGAAGTTGGTGATTGGATTTCAGCTCTTTGGTGATTTGGATACTATTGACAAGGCAAATTAAGTGCGAGTGCAAAACTTCAAGTTGTTCATGACCATGTGGCCAACAAGCATGACTATCATCCATGTAAGGCTTCCACCAATGAGGTTTAAGGGTGAAGGATTTAAGAGCTACATCTTCAAGAATTTCCATCCAGACGTTAGCTATGACAACAGATAAGGGGGAGCCCATGGAAATTCCATCTATTTGCTCCTAGACCATAATCTGGAAGGTGAAGAAAGTGGAATGAAGACAAAAAACAACAATGGATGTGATTTCAAAGTTGGTTTTTTACTTGAAAACCTTCACAACATCTTGCATAGGAATTTTGGTGAAAAGGGAAACCACATTAAACTTTACAAGGCTATCAAGATCACCAACTTCTTTTTTATCTTGGATAAAGATGATGAAATGGGTAGAATCCTTAATGGTGGATTTTTTTGCTCTAGGTGAGATCAACTTAGCAAGGTCAGTTGCCAAATAATAGGTAGGGGAGCAGGACGTGCAAAGGATGAAGGGCAATGGCAACTTTATAGATCTTAGGGGCTCCATAAATACAAGGAGTGACCTCTCTATGAGAGAAGATGTGGTTTTAATGGAACAATCAAAAGAAGAATGAGAGATGGCAAATTTGACTTTTTTGGTGTTCTTAGAAATGGAGTTGGTTGAGACGGAATTATAGTTGTCACTATTAGAAAGGTGGTCAATCATTTTGGCAACATAATCTTGCTTGTCAAGGATAATGACCACATCACCTTTATCAACCTTCACAATGACACTGTCATCATTTTTGTGAGGTTTTTAAAGGATAAAATGTTCATCTTTAGGGTCATTGAGATTAGGAGGTCTAGCATGTCTGAGAGTGATCCCACAATCCTTTCTAGTCTCATCAACAAGGGAGGAAGGAAGAAATGAGATAGCTTTCTCAGTTTCAAGAATTATCTTGGGGAGGGAAGGGGGAAGAAAGGCAAAGCCCAAATCATGTTTTAAAAAATCTATGGCTAAAGAATCAATGTACGCACAAGAAAGATTAACCATGAGCTTGGAATCCCAATCAATGATGGCAATGGATTTGAAAACATTAGAATGGAGGTCATTACCACTACTATTTGAATGGGGGGTCCAACAAGAAGGAGACACAAACGTGGGAACCTGATGAGTGGAAACATGGATAGGGTGCATAAGTTGGTGGTTGAGATAATGGAGAGGGGAAGATTGGAGAGAGGGAGAAGAGGTGCCCACGTGGCAAGAAGGGGGAGGGTTGTCATGAAAGGATGATAAAGAAATAGAAATATGGTCTGAAGATACATTGTTAGAATCACAACCCAAAGTGTCGAGGGCACAAAGAGCAATGCAAGAAGGTTGTGTGAGAGGAAGAAGAGAAGAAACGATAGGTTTTGGGCTCAAGGCAAATGGACGCGAAGACAACGAATAAGATTGAAGAAAGAGAGATACGAATACAACAGTTATTTATGATGATTGCTCTCAATTTGACAGTATGTTCACAGTCTTTTGAAGTGTATCTAGTAAGGGGAATTTTATTTTGAAGATTATCAACATTTTTTAACTACTGAATCCAGCAAATCTGTCATATCAAGTGTAACATTTATGTGCTTTAAACATGCACAAAAGGGAGAAGATATCATGTAACCTCCAATGAACAAGACCCTCTCACCACAAGAAAATAATGATTTTGTCAATATGATGCATGCAGATTTTTTTGCTAAGTTGAAGTCTTTGGATCAAATCATTGGACAATCAAAACAAAATCACAAAGAAAATTCCATGGGATGCAGTCATTGGGTGCATGACATTCCAAGAGTACCAAGATAGCGACATTCATAGGGATGGTTGTGATGGTTGCAAAGAACATAAAGATTTTAAGACAGCCCAATACAGAAACCTGGGTTATGAAGCCATTAATGATGAATGGTTGTTAAATGAAGACATGAGAAGAGTGATAGTAGAATAAAGTGACTGTCCTAAGTCATGGTAGGGTTCAACAATGAGGTTACAAGTTTATGGACAGTTTAATGGTGGTGACAATCCCTGTGAAGGTAAGACCGTGCACTGAAAATAGATTCAAACCTATGCAAGTACAGACCCCGTGAAGACTGCTCAAAATGGTTTCAACAATTATATAAACTTTGTTCATGATGAAGAGCAATGCATAACTATAATGAAGCTAACAATTTTATTTGAAATATCATAGTGTTAAACACAATAGGAAGCACCATCTTCATTGTATGATGAAATGACTATAACACTCTCAAAATGTAGAATCATGAATTGAGGTGTGTGATGGTCTTTTGAAATGATATGATGGTGGATGATGATAGTATTCACAAGAAAGAGTAGCCGTGATGACAAATCTCTGACAGGCTAAACACAATAATAAGAAACCAAAGACAGCCATGCAAAGATTTTGAGCATTGTTGGTTAGACAAAATATGGCAGTCCAAGCTGGAGATAAGACTTGAGATATGATGGAAGGCAACAAGGAAATCAGCCAAATGCTAAATGGCATAAGATTAAGACATACAAAAGGACGGCTATATGGAGTCTAATGAAATATTGCAAACAGAATAGTCACATTTAGAAGATATAATTCCAAATTTGGATTGCATTCTTGAGACTTTGACATGTGTAAAGACCCCTCAAGGTTAAGAGGTGTTAAGAGGGGTCAGTTTCAAGTTGTTAGAGGACAACTCTAAGGAATTAACTATAGGAATATTGAGTCTGATCCTATTGGAGAGTAGTTGTTAATTGTAGGAATATTAGTCTGAAAGTGAATCAAAAGTTTCTTCGTTTGAGATGTCTCTTTCTTTTCTATTTTCCATGTGTCAGATACCTGTTTGACTATTCTTCAGTGTAAGAGATTTTTCTAGAGAAATTATGAAAGAAGAACAAGAAGGACAAGATCTGTGGACTATGTGAAGAATTTATACAGCTTAGCCTTCTACTAAAATATTGACACCGGATGATATTGTTGTAAGAGGAAAGGCAGTCATCAAATGGACTAGATCCATCTAAAGCTACCATTTGATATTGTTGAAAAACTAGAATTCCCACTGTCAAGTATGCAAAAATCATGAGTAAGTAACTGTCATGGATTCTGGTCTTGTAAATCATGCAAATCCCCATCATCAAGTATGTAACAATCATGAAAAATGAACTAGCATCGACTCTCATCCAATTAACTATGCAGGTTAGCATCAATTTTGAAATGCATTTATTGCAACTGCTTTGAAAATTGCATAAGATGAAGCACCATATTTATCCTTGTAGAAATGTGAACTAAATGATGCATCCAGTGATCAGAAATTTATGAGAAAAGTTAGTGTGAAAATGCTAGAAGATGATTAGCATATGCAAATGAGACAAAAAAAAAATATGAAATAGACGAACCCCACAATATGAAAAGCATGCACAATTGAGCATCAATTGTCATGGCAATTTTCACAACGGGGGAATATCCATAAATATAGTTCAGTTTAAATTCCTCTGTTAATCCAGATGCAATAATCATAACATATTACAACAGATGGTACTGGAACAGGGAATTCAAACTCATTGGTTGGAGATTATTTTCTTCCAACTTTAAAAATGTACAACACCACTAGCAAAGAATCTATGAATTATACAGCATCAGTTCTGATATACGGATGTTGCAGCTATTTTAACGAATGCATAAGGTGACACAGTATATTCAATCTCAGAGAAATGGAAATTGAAAGAGGCATCCATTAATAAACTAATTTAAAGAGAAAATTTTGGAAAATGATGTGTACGTATAAATTAGAAAGAAAAAAAAACTGAAAGTTAATCAGTCACAGTATTAACAAAAAGGGAAAATCTACATAAACTACTACAGTTTTTATTCCTCTATTACTCTAGCTATTTATCATGGCTGATATGCAATGGATGGTATTCAAGAATTCAAACTCATTAGTTAGATACCATTTTCTTCTTGGTTGAGAAACATATACTGTGACTTGCAAAGAATTTGTGGATAATTCTATGGAGACAAAGTGGCAGTTGGATCACCTTGAAAAAATAAACGAGGAAAACAAGGGAATGAATGTGATAGGGATTATGGGGTTACTAATGTAACATTACAACACACTATTAAGGAACAATTGCAAAGCTATTACATAATAGGTATTACGAGCCTCTCTTCTGTTAACTAGGACACTGGGTTTGGTGATACATTATACAACCCATAGGTTGATAAACAATAGAAGACTGGTTGATGCATAATGAGCTATGAGATTGCTTTGATGCTTTGGAAGTTTTGATTTCAGATTAGTCATGGTCATCTATCCGAAGACATGACACTAAAAGACCATCACTAGCCCTGTTGGGAACAAAGGTTGAAGCCTTGCTGACCTTGTTATGGTTCTCAATTATAAACTTGCTTCTCAAATTATCTTCCATCGTATTGGACAGGATAATTTTAGCAGTTAAATGGATATTCTGACCCTATATGTGTGTGTGTGTGTGTGTGTCTGTGTGTGTGTGTGTGTGTGTGTGAAAGGACTATAGCTTATAAACCAGGTATAAATTGTTGAAGTTAATAGTCTTTGATCTAATATATGGACTATTAAATGATTTTTGGTAGGTTGTTCTTCAGTTTTTCACAACAGTCACATTGTTATGGTTTCTAACATCTAGATGAAATACTTATGCTAATATAGCATGAATATTAAATGCACGGGCGGGGTTTTAGGAAAGAAGTGCAAATAAAAATCCTAACAAAAGCATAAGAATATTATAACTCCACTTAAACACGAGATATTGGGAACATCTATACATTGTTTCTACAAATTGAATTTGATTAGCGTGATAATTTGCATATAAACGTTGAAAAAACAAATTATGCTAAAACCGACCTCTGGAAGTGTTGTTGTGATGCCCTGCAGAGTGGGCCGCTTGATGGACATCACGGGCAGTCAGTGTGTGGGACACAACATCACTTCACAAAAGATTGGTCTCAAGAAAGATGCGGATAAGTGATGAGGAGCACCCAAGTCAACAACCCACTAAATCCTGCAAAAAGAAAACAACCTAATCGTAAAAGACTACAATTCCTCCCTTCCTCGGCTCAAATCTAAATTAATTTCAAACATGTAATTCAAAAGCAAACAAGAGCCAATGAAAAAGGCCTCACTCTAAAAGAGCATACATTTGAGTCCAAAATTACCATTCAAACAACTACTCCTCTCTCTCCTTCGCCAGAGTTCCAACAAGTCAGAAAAATGAACAGTTAAAGAAAAACAATATTAAGCTGTAGATAGAGTGATGCATAAGCATGGTCTTTATTTCAGATTGTACTAGAATTCTAGAAATATATATAGATGGTGTCCTAATTACCTGTGTGTGTTTCCATTCATCATCATCCCCGCACTTTGTTTGTATTCTGATACAGGCACGTGTCTCAATTCCTTACGAACCCTACCACCTATTTTGCCTTCTGACAGAAAAATGAAGAGAATTATAGCTGGATGAGACGTAGAGGCTCCAGTTTTTATTACAATTTCAAACGTTCAACTTCTTCTTCTGAGGCTCTGTCATTCAAATTCTGCATCTCTGAATGCAAGCTACGATAAAAATGAATAAAAGCCAAATGAAAACATGGAAACCCTCCTAGTATGCAAACAAGCGACGAGCAAAACCCTAAGAAACTGTAAGCGTGATGTTTACATTTGCTAAAACAAAATCTGCTCACAAATTTATAGTGTGAATTTGCCATTTTGAGGCAATAGTCGAGGCAAAATCTCAAATCCACTGTATCTCTACAAGAAATTTCTGGTTTAAAATCCATTGAGCTATGAAACTACTCTTTTCAATTCGTGATACAGAGAGGAGAGCTTCTCTGTCTTATAAATAGCAAAACTAGTCTTTACAATCCACTGTGCTATGAAATTACGGACGAGAGATTTGCATGGCGCATGGCAAATTGAAAAGCAAAAATCAGAAATAAGGGTTGCACTCGTGCTTTTTCAAACGGTAATAAACAGAATAATAGTCGTTTTCTCGAGAGCCGTTGGCGCGCTGTCCGCTACAGCTCTACCTACTCTATCTTGAGTTCAAATTTTGAACAAAAAAATCAAAAAAAAGTGTTTCACTAATTAAAATCACACTTAAATATAATTTAATCTCACTTTATATTGTTTTCAATGCGAAAATGGACATATGTCATTAAAATCTATAATCCTCTGTCTGATAATCAATACTCTCTAAAATGCAATATTTGGGATTCATTCAATGTAGTGAAACATACAAAATGATTAGTAAAGATTCAACATGGGGATATCAAAGTTGGGCGATGCCTAAATGTTAAACTAAAATGCATTTCTTACCAAGGGGACACAGTTTTTGTTTCTAACTCTCTCATACTGCCTTTATACATATTACATTTTAGTTTAGGATTTAATCACTACCTCAAAGTTGTGCGGACCTAAATGAATAATATTATTGATAGCATGGTCATATATATCAATCAAGCATCATTCCTTGGTGCCTTACAATATGAATCATGTTACAAAAAATAGTTCATTAATAATGGTTTCTTTAGTTTTTTGTTAAGCTATCATATAAGACAAGTACACGAAGAATAATGGAAAATCCCTTTCGAAGAAGTGAAACATCATACATTACAATTAAGGCATCTTCCCATGATAGAAATTAGGTAAAATGAACTCGAGATGAAGATTTCATAGCCATTTTAGGCATGTGGTAGGCTTGTCATCTCTAAGATAAACAAGAACCATAGATATGAAGAGAAGCGTTAAGATTTGGTCCAACCAAGAAAGGAATTTAGAGTACAAAACACATGGGAGAATCAAGGTTAAGAATGAAAAAATGATATGGATGAGGGCCTAAAATGAATCCTAGAGTTATAAATCAGGCAATAGGAAGGGAACTTGAAGGGATACAAGAAGAAGAAAAATTGAAAAAATGTGTGTAACAAAATAGACGTGATGTTGATAGGTTTCCTATAAAGACCAAGGCCCAATTTATCGAGATGACCCAATATAGAGGGTGAAAGAAGGATTATGTCTCAAGTGGTAATAAGATCAAGGATGTGATGAAGAGTATAATAAGCAGTCATATTGAGAAAAACAAAGTTGTGAGGGTAAGGCGTCAAGAGAAACATGGACCTAGGTTTCAAGGTGCTCATTCCACCCAGGGGGTTGTACCCAAAGAGAATGGAATTAAAGGAGATGGAAGAGGATTAGAAAGCTTGAGAAGATATGAGGGATGAGGATCTTTTGACCTAGTTCCAAGATCTTAGGTGACTTGGACAACTTGTGACCTAAGAGAAAAATAAGTGGTGGAGAATAAGGGGAAGTAAATACTAAGGGCCTTGGAATCTAAAGCTTTGGTCATCAATCCCAACCAAAGCCCAAAGCTTGACAAAGAAAAAAAATACTAAATAATCACACATATAAATATAAACAAAACCAACCACAACTAAAATCATAATGATTCACATCAACCACAAACCAAAACATATCCCTCCAAATAAGTATACCAAGGGCCTTTGATAATAGCATGTTGATTGAGTTTCCCTGGGTAAAATGTAGAACAGGGATTCCAAAGATAAATTTTCATATCCATTATCAACTATGGGTAACTAGTGCTAGAAGACACAAAGGAAAACAAACTTGAGTAAGTGTAGAAATTATCAAGTTGGAGCTGAATAAAAGTTCTAACTGTGGACATGTGTTTCTTGAAATACAAAGAGAGTACAAATATTTAAAATAAAATCACAAAAAGAGGATCACAACCATGCACCTAATCAAGATCAAATAGAGATCGTGATTGCACAGACATGTGAACAATATGATATATTCAAGTGAGTCATCCTAAAATGTTAGCACCCATAATTGGACGCTCTATTGGGCCTCATTTTGGTGATTTTGAGGTTCGATGTTCATTTTGATCAATCCTTGCAACCTTATTCTTCTTTTCCCACATTGTTTTTTACCATCTCAACACCCTATCCATATTTTATCATGAAATCCAAGGTACATAATGTTTCAAATGTATGTACCTAGGAACATAATGTTTAAGACATTATGTTCTTTCTTATTTTGACCCAAATTTGGTCCAAAACCCTATGTTAGAATTTTATTGGGAAATCAAATCTTGTGGTTGACATAACTTATTTTTGAATCTTGAAATGTAGAATAAGGTTTATAAACACCCCATCTCTCCTAATTTTTGCATTCATTTTCAAGTGAAATCAATTTTTCATAATTATTCAAGAGATCAAGTGCAATCAAGAATTCAAGCAATTGGATTCAAATTTGAAGAGAAATACTAAAGATCTAATTTCTTCTCAATCATCCAAGTCAACTTCCATGGAAATCTTCTTCATTAAAGCTCCCATGATGGCCAAGCAGAAGAGTTCTCAATTTAGCTAGAGGATCCTTCCTTCCATCTGTGTTCATCTCCTCTTAATTACAAGTGGTTATCAAATATGTCTACATTGAAGATTTAGGAGTGGTGTCCATATATCCATGCATTTGTGAGGGCATCCTTGACTGTATTCTACATTCCAAGGTCAACTCCTTGAATTTAAGCACATTCACATATTTACATGGTTATGAGTGATTCCTATGTTTGTCCATGAGATTTTATGCAAAGTAAAACAAATATTTATCCTTTACATGCTTTCCTTTACGTGATTTCCTTTCATTTTCAAGGTTGATTCATCAACGAGGGTTTCACCAAGAAGAACTCATTTTACCCAAGATTTTGGCCAATTTTCTATGTGAATAAATTACTTGGTTGTTGAAACATTTTTGGGCATATTGGGAATAGTAGAAGAATTCCCAAAATTTTCAATCAAAAGTGCCTCAAACAAAATGTTCAAAATATTATGTTCCCAAGTATAGAATGTTTACAATATTCTACATCTTACAATATTAATCCAAACTAAAATCCCAAGCCAACACAACTTCTTAGAACCTGATTCAAATCATATCTCATTTCAAACAATTAGTTGTGAGTTATTTATTTCCTCTTTTGTCTTCATTTATCTATTTTTCCTTCAACAATGTGTCTTTCCTCTTTCCGTTTTAATTTACACAGTTTTAGCAAAGGATAGTATTCTTATTCAACACTTAGACCGACTTGAGCCTATTGAGACATTTTCCTTCCAAGTGTGCAATTTGGAAAGGGACTAGCAATCAACCCTTTTCATCGTTTCCCTTTCCCATTGTTCAAATGGAAATGTATTTATCCTTGAATATTTTACCATATCCTCTAAATGTTTATTTCATTAGTATTGTTGCATAAGATAGAAATGGTGTCTTCAAACATTTTTCTAGTATCTTTGAGAGTCTATTTCATCCTAAGTATCTATGTATGATATGAAGCAACAATCCTATATTCTATTTTGGCAGTAGATAAGTACATTGAATCCAAGTGCATGTTTTTCAAGTTTTAAGCTATTCTGATATAAGTGGGGAAAAAAGGGGCATAACATGTTTTTTGTATTATGTTTGTATCCTAGGAGTTATAAGGAGTTGATGTAATACAACAAACAAAAGATTTTTAAAAAAGATTTTGGAAAAAGAAGACAAATGTTTATTGAGGAAGTATATGTATAGAGGGAGTTGTACTTATTTCTACACATATTGTTTTTGCCACTAATGTCAAAGGGGGAGAATGTTACTTCCATATATTACCATGTTGCCAATTAGTGACAAAAAGCCAAGTGAAAGTGTTGATGTTTTGTAGCTTATGTCGGATAAACCTATATATAATAATATATGAGATATAATTGATATATAGAAGTTTATTTTTATATAAGAGAAATATATATATATATATATATATAAACAATGATTAAATGTTGATTATATTAATCATCTAATTATTGAATAGACATGTTCCATCCATGGGACATGTCTCTTCATGGATTATTCTCAATTTATATGAGAGGTCGCTACCATTTGGAAAACACATACCAAACATTATGGTAGTGCAAATGCATTTTCAACGATCCTTAGAAAACCCAACATGGTATTAGAGCCAAGTTGCAAATGACAATGATATTGGGTGTTAGAAACAACCAAAAGCACTTTAGAATGAGATAAGGCAAAGGTTACATGTTCTGTGTAAGTAGAAAAGTAAGAGTAGGTGGAAGACGCAGATCATAGTAATAAATTCTACATGTAGTTTATTAGTATATGAACTTGACAATGCTCACTATTGGAGAGAGAGACAAGGGAATCATAAAAGGGTATAGATGAATATGTCCCTATCAATGAATGCAATTGGATGGAAATAAATCAGAACATCACCGAAGGTTTATGTAAGTGAATGATCATGTTGGAGACCTTAAAGGATTGTATGTTAAGCACTACAGAAAATCTTATTAAAACGAGAAAAAAAAAAAAAACACTTAAACCAAAGTGGAAGGAATACACTATTAACTACCAAGCACCCCTATCGAATGGAAAGGACATAGCCACTAACATTAACATACTCAAATCCATGTGCAAGAAGGGTTAAGTGCCCAATACAAGCATTGAGGTAGTTTTGTGAAGTCTAAGACAATAATCAACAAATGAAATAAAATAAATATCAAATCACATCGAGAAAAGTGAGTGGTCAGGGAGGTACAAACAAGTAATTCAAAGGGAATCTCAGATGTTACATTGACTACACTGATGCATATAAGGAAATATTGACTCTTCAATCAAGGAAAGAGTAATATCACCTCTGCATGAAAATCCAAGCAAGGAGAGATAAAATGGAAAATACAAAAGATCATGTGCGATAGTAAAATATTATCTATATAAATTAAATGATAAATAAACTCATTCCTTGAGGACAATAACAATAATATGAGAGAATGTGCAGCCTTAATGTTGATAGACGCATCAATCACACTATCAGGGTCAACTAAAGTCTGATACAAGGAAGGAATACGTAGGTCATAGATATATAAAAGGACGCATCTCGACCCATCATTTTTACGTGTGATCAAAGTTGAAAAATAAATAAGGTTGCTCAATTACCAATTAGTACCCCACGTAAAAGGAGATCAGGTGTCTATGTAAATTTCACACCCATGGTATGTATATTAGATACCACCACCCGTGGGATGGGTCACGAGAATTGAGGACCCACCATGAACCAAGTATAAGGGAGTATTAATATCAATATATTTTATTGAACATATATTATTATGTATAAATACTATATTACGAATGTGTATATAACGGAATTAAAAATAATGATAATGCAATTTTTTTTATTACAATAGATCTATAATAAAATATTAAATAAATTTGATATAATGTTTGCTAACCATAAAAAAGATTCATTATGAGAATATAAAAGGTAAAGATGAAGTATAGTTATATTCTGACTTCTAAACATCACTACTATTTGGATTGCGGATTTGAGCAGGAATTGGAATTCAAAATCCTAAAAAAATCTTAATCCATTGTTTGGGTCTGCAAAATGGAAATTGGAATTCGGGGAAATGTGGATTTGGTATCCCCATTTGTCCCCTACAACAAGAATTTGTTCTCCCCTCAAAATACTTGTTATTTGGAATTCTTGTTTTAGTTCCCATTTTAAGTCCCATTTTTTGAAAATGGGGATTTTAACTTAAAGTGAAATTTAATTGGGTTTGACATCTGGATGTCTATTTGGAAGCACCTATTTTTGCACATATTTTTGAAATTTAATTGAATTTTAACTGAGAGGGTGGGGCATTTCAAGAAATGATACCCTTTGCAATAATTTCAAGTACCCTTTGAATGCTATTTTGTAAAAATTAGCAGGTGTTGCTTGAAGAAATTAGAAAGATTATTGCAAAAATTCATGCGAATACAATTTTTGTAAATTGGGGGAAAATTTTCGGTTATTCACTTGCTCATATGTTTGGATTAAATATAATAACTAGTACCATACACATCTAATTTCTTTCATCTTTTTTGTTTTTACTTTTTCTTGAAATTTTATTTTGCAATGAACATCGACACGTTCAGCATGTGTGGAGTTTGAAGCACTGTAAATAGGTCCTTGAACAAATTGGAGATATTAATCGTCTTTCTCACTGTAACTTTTATAATCATTTTTTGAACCATATATTCGTATTTTGAACCAAATAGGCTTGGAATAACAAATTTTGAATATCAAATATTTTTGAGTTTGAACCAAACAGTCCCTAAATAAATTCCAGAAACCATAATATGGCTTTCAAGTTCCAAAATCCTAAATCAAGGATTTTAGATTCTAATTCCTAAATCATATTCCAACAACCAAACAGGCCCTAAGTATTTATGTTATCACATGAGTTAAAATACTAACATGTTATTTGTATTTCTAAGTGTACTATTAGATTTATTTGCCTTGATCTTTTCCTCTGAGAATGTTATTATAGGAAAAGGGAGATTGAGATTCAGAGGGAGACTGACATTTCATTAGAGGCAACCTTGAAATATAGGAGTAGATAAAAGATGTGATTTAGTCAACCTTCAATGATCTCAGATGTATTGGTTTAAAGGGAGTAAACCACGTTGAGATGGGTTCTCTAGTGATCAATAAATTGTAGCTGACAAGAGGATTGTGATCCATGAATACACCTCATGACTATGTGATTTTAATGAACCTACCCTTGTGTACATTACAAGGAAGTGAATATATATATATAGATATATATACATGTGTGTGTGTGTGTGTGTGTGTGTGTGTGTGTGTGTGTGTGTGTGTGTGTGTGTGTGTGAATGCAATTATAAAAGGTAAAAATGAAGTATAGTTATATTCTGCCTTCTAAACATCAATAGGTATTTATGTTATCACATGAGTTAAAATAGTAACATTCTTATTTGTATTTCTAAGTGTACTATCAAAATTATTTTCCTTGATCTTTTCCTCCAAGAAAGTTATTGTAGGAAAAGGGAGATGGACATTCAGAGGGAGACTGGCATTTCATTAGAGGCAACCTTGAAAGAGAGGGAGCAAATAAAAGATGTGATTCAGTCAACCTTTGGTGATCTTGATTGTATTGATTTTGAGGGAGTAAACCATGATGAGATGGATTCTCTAGTGATCAATAAATTGTAGCAGTCAAGAGGACTATGATTCATGAATATACCTCGTGACTATGTGATTTTAATAGGCCTACCCCCTATGTACATCATGAGGAAGTGACAACTTTTGAATGATGTCACTTGTATTTGCAAAAGTTACTGTAAGGTGACGATCTTACAATAACTTGTATTACATGATCAAAACAATTGAGTATATGGCAAATGTCTTGCATCTCAACATTTTGGGAGGCCATTACTCAAAGAGTATTTGGTAAATATCATTAATATTTTGGGAGGCCAATGCTCTTGATATCAGATGTGATATCAAACCTTATTTTGAGTATTTAGTGAATATCATTGATATTCAGGGAGACCAATACTCTTGATACCATATGTGATATCAAAACTTTTTTAGTACTTGGTGATATCATGTGTTGATATTCTAGAAGACCAATACTCATGATATCGAATGCAATATCAAATAGTGGAAATCTTCTGAGATATCCTTAATCTTGTCATCTTGATATTACTTTGAGGTAATATATGTGTTTACCTCCCTAGCTAAGAGGGAGTGTTTATGTTTGGTAGCTTATGTCAGATAAACCTATATAATTATATATGATATATAATTGATATATAGAAGTTTATTTTTATATGAGAGAAATTAATATTATATATATAACAATGAATGAATGTTGATTATATTAATTATCTAATTATCAAATAGACATGTTCCGTTCATGGGACATGTCTCTTAATGGATTATTCTCAATTTAAATAAGAGGTCACTACCATTTGGAAAACACATAACAAACATTATGGCAGTGCAAATGCATTTGCAACAATCCTCTGAATACCCAATAGAAAGTATGGATAGTAACCGTGTCATCATATTTCTCGAGCAATGAAGCAGGAGATGAAAGAGTGTTACAGTTATACTCGAGCTCAGTATTTACCAAGTGACAATACACCTACCAAGCTTAACAAAGTATACTAAGTAAAGACTACATTGGGCAAGTTAGAGGTCACCGAGAAAAGAAAATACAAAGTAATAGCACGTAAGAACATTGCATCTACTAAGTGTTACAAAGGCTACATAAAATCTTGTATTCACACAAAATTTGATGTGACACAATCACATCGAGTCAAGAAAATGGTCTATACAATTCAAGGAAATGACTTGGTAAGATTTCTCGAAGAATGTGCATTGATCATTTTATGATTTCAAGGCATAACATCCAATGCAAATAAAGATTGAAAAGAAAGGAAATGATGGATGATTCTAGAAGTGTTGATTCAAACTTGAGAAGTATTCTAGAAAGATCCAAAACCCTAATTAGGTCAAATCTCTAAGAGATGAATAAAAACTACAAAAGGAGTAGTATAGAACAATTTTAGAGGTTAGAAGGTTGGTTGAGAACTATTGTTGAGGAGGATGCTAAGGTGTTGTTATGAAGTAAAGTATTGAAATAGAGACCAAAGATATGGACAACTTTATCAGAGATCAAATATCATAATTTGAGCAATGAAAGAGAGGAATTGCAGATCTATCATAGAAGCTAATAACTATTGAGAAGAAGATGGATCTAATCAAGAAAAGTAAATTTCTATTGTAAATTTCATTTTGTGTTACTTTCTCATCATCATAGTAGTTTAAAATCCCTATTAAAGGTAGACTTAATAGTCTATTGTAAATCTCTTAACCAGGGACACACTCGTAGAGTTTTGTAAAATCCTTGGAAAGGTAGATCCTTGCAAATCTTATTGTATACTTCTAACTAAATAAGTCACCAAAAGTGACAAAGATTATAAGCCTAATCGAGCAACCTCTTACTAAAGTAGTGATGGATTTGTGGGTTCCATCCCCACCACAATTTTCCCTCTGACCAAGGGTTTCTATGATACGAAGTGAATGTGTTATGTGTTATGAGTTTATGGTTATATTATTATGTTTACATGGCTTAAGAAAGCTAGATTAGATATAGTTACTTTAATTTACAAAATATTGTCATGAATTTTATGCGATTACCGAGTTATGGAAGGGAAAAAAGGAAAGTAATAAAATTGGTTTGAAGTAGAAAGTTTTTGAGGATACTGGTTCACCCCCTCCCCCTCTCAGTGTCCTACTTCTCCTAACATTCTAATAGTTAGTACTACACACTTTTCAATGCTATTTAGATTTTTCACCATAAATTGAAGATTACTTTCACCTATATTTCTTGTTTCACTAGTTAGTTTACCAATATGTAACAACTTATTGCTTATTATGGAAATGTAAAGCTTTCAAAGTAATCAACATGAAACATAACCATTCTCACACATATCACATAACTCAATATTTTGGTCTCGCAAAAAACCCTTGTTTAGAGGAAAAAATTGTATTGGAGATGGTACCCACAACTCATCACTATAGTAATACGGTGTTCAGTTAAGAGCTTACACAAATGTCATCTTCTAAATGACTTCACCTTTTTAGGAGTGATAGATACCTTGTTAAAAGTATCTATATTCATGTTAGAGACTACTCCTCTGGGAGATTTTATCCCACTTGTACAATGTTCATTCGATTAAAGGATTTACAATAAGTTTTAAAATAGAATTTTTGTCTAATTAAAAACTACCCAATTACAGGATTTCACAATCTTGTTGCTAAATTGTTAGGAATAAATCAACAAGAGTTTTGACCCGTGATTAGTTTCTCCTAAAGCTTGTCAAATCATTTCTTCTACTCTTTTATTCTACAATCCCTTTGCTCTTTGATTCCATAACTCTATTTTTCTTCCTCTGGTTTTTGGTAATGCATAATTCTCTCGTATCACGCTATCTTCTTTGCTTCTAATCAATCACATTTATTGTTAGAGAAAAAGGTTAAGTTAATTTCATTTATTAAACTACCTTTTCTCCCTTTTTAAGATTTCATTTTATGCACCTTTGCATTCTCATTTAATAATTATTTAGTAATTATTAAATAACATTTACCTTTTAGGTTACCCTTTTCGGGTTTCAATCTCCTTCTATAAGGATAGATTGTTTCTAATTATCTCATATCTTTTTCATTTTTGAGAATACAATTTGCATATTTTCAGAGCAACCCCTTGCCTCTTCTTGTCTTTTTCTTCCCTATGATAGGTTTTTATATGCAGGAATTCTTTGGGCTTTATGAATTTGTATTGCGTATTGCTCAAATCCTTCATGGTACTAGAGCCAAATCTGTTGTAGCTTGTTCAGTATTTGGAGAAAAAGGAGAAAGAGGGTTTGACAAAACAAATCTGACATTTTGCAGGCATTTTTCTTTGGTTTTTGGAGGTGTGACAACGACGATTTAGAAAAAATAATGATAGAAGTGATTTTCCAACAACGATATCTCACTCATATGGACTCCTTTTTTTGAGCAATTTTTTTCTAATTTTGGGGTAGAATTTCATGATCTACAGATTGGTGTAGGTTGTTTGTGATCTTTATTTCTGAATTTTCCTAAAAATCACAAATCCTGATTTTTGCTTTGTTTGGGCTCATATCGACACATATTTAGGTGCTATTTTTTTTTTGAAGTGCATGATTTATTATATACTTTCCAGATTTGGTATCGGTTTGGAATAATATTGAGTGGACATAGTACTTTCAACATTTGGTCATTTTTTGGCTTGCAAAAAATAGGTATTTGTGATTCATATCTAAAGCTTTTTTGCTCTTCTCTCATTTACGCATTCCTTCTAATAGCTAGGGTTCAATGTTTTGCATTGTGGGGGGTGTTTTGTCATATTTTTTCTATTATTTACTTATGTAAACCAGAACTACATTCAAAAACAATTCAACACCTTCTAAAACAATGGCCGAGATCTCTTCTCGTCTAGAACTTCTGACCCCTCATAATTATCACACATAGAAGACCTTGATGACATGAATTCTTCGGTCAAAAGGGTTGTGGTTTTGTTTAGATGTAGTGTAGCCAGTTTTACAGAGGCCTTTTAAGGTCATGCAACATAGGAAAAAGATGGATGAGGCAATAGGATTGATTTCTTTATAGGTCTTTGATAGTCTACAATTTCATCTTGATGGGTGCAATACCCCTCTAGCTATGTGAGCCAAGCTTGAAGGCTTGTTTGGTAGCACTTCAGATTGAAGCAGAGCTCGCCTCACTTATACCAGATTCTTTTCCCTCAATTGAGGACTTCTTGATGAAATTCAAGTAACTGAGATCTTTATTGTAGGCTCATGGGAAAACAAAGACTAACATTGAGTGTATCTACCTGATTCTTTCTAAGCTTCGTGGAAACTTTCAAAAAAATTCTTTTACCTTCTATTCCACCAAAGATTCTTTGGGTAATAGATTTTCCATACCATCCTTTGAGGTTTTTTGTGATTGGTTGACTCGAGAGGAAGCTAAGCTCTCTTAGTTGGATTCTCTCACAAACTCACAGAGTCCTGCATTGGTAACTCAACTATCTTTTGGGACAAAGGAGAAGACTCAAAAATCTCATTCTATAGAGTCTCTGATTGATTCTAGCACTCACAGTTCATCAAGGCCACCTCCTCCTAAAGGGGGTAAATCAAAGCCAGAAACACCACAATGTGCTTATTGTAATAAGCCTGATCATGATGAGTCACATTGCTATAGAAGAAGTTAGATGGCTATGCCAAATAGGTTTCAAATTTGATATGTCTCCTTCAAAAGAGCAACATTGATATTCCTTCTACTGCTCACAAGTCTTCATCATCATCATCATTTCAATCAAATGGTAAAGATATAGGAAAGGGTCATGCACTATGTGCAACTACTATTCCTCATTCTTCTAGATGGTTACTGGATTCAGGTGCTTCACACCATATGGCGTCTTCTTAAGATTTGTTCTCTTCTTTTGAGGCTTCTCCTACTCCACACATTTGATGGGGAACAACATTGTTATGACTGTATGCGAGAAAGGTTCTATTGACATTGATGATGGTACATTTCATGATGTACTTTTTGTTCCATCTTTGTCCTCCAGCCTTCTTTCTATTTATCATATTACACACAGTGGGATAGGGAAGACAGTTGAGTTTGCACAAGATTCGATGCACATCAGATATAGTGAGACATGCAATATTATTGCTATAGGGACTGATGATCATGCTGCCAACCTATATTCCTTCTCACATTTTGGTCCACCGTCTCCACTATCTGAGACTCACTCTCTTTTTTCACGAGAGACTACTGAGGTGAAGTCAGGTCACTTGAACTTATGTGTTGTTCCTAAGAATAGTTTCGTGACTTCTACACCTCCACCTCCTATTCAGATTCCATCTTTTACAGAAGATTACTCTACTTATTGTCTACTATTACAGCTCTAGTCATTGAGCCACCTACTGCAATTGTTGAGGATATATAAAAGCACACACATCTCCTCTTAGATAAAAAGATTCAATACACCTATTATTCCACCTCCATTGGAGATTCTATTTTAGGATTCTCATGCTTTCTCCTTTGAGCATCAGCTAGGACTTCCAGCTGCACCTTACATACATGGGTTTTATCATCCTTGTCCATTGCATTTGTTCCCTTCAGATTGGAGCCATATTGGTATGTTCATCAACACAAATGTTCTGCCATTTTGGGGAGGCCTATGGAGTCTCGAACTTATATCATGCAGGCTTTCATTATACTTATGGTCTTGAGAGATTCTCTTGAGATGTTTCATTTGTGCATCCTTTTTTATCTTTCTTTGGAGTAGAGTTTTTCCCACTAGTTTTTCTCTATTTATCCATTTCATAGAGAATTGATTTTGATTGGGTATCTCATCAGGCCTTATTATTAGGACCCAAGTTTGCTTTCAACATTACATTGTAGTTTCCTTGCTCTTTCTACATTGTTTGTAGTTGCATTGTTGCTCATCTTAAGGGTCAGTGTTAGAGAAAAAGGTTAATTTAATTTAACTTATTAAATTACCTTTTCTCCCTTCTTAAGATTTTAGTTTATGCACCTTTTGCATTCTCATTTAATAATTATTTAGTAATTATTAAATAGCATTTACCTTTTAGGTTATCCCTTTTGAGTTACAATCTCCTTCTATAAGGATACATTGTTTGTAATTATCTCATATATCTTTTCATTTCTGAGAATATAATTTGCATATTTTCAAAGCAAACCCTCACCTCTTCTTGTCTTTTTCTTCTCTGTGATAGGTTTTTACATGGAGGTATTCGATGGCTTTGTGGATTTGTATTCCATATTGCTCAAATCCTTCATTTATATCATTCCTTTTTTCCTAAACACTTCCCTCAAACTAATTAGGGTTCCATAAGACTTCTTCTTGAATCTTCCATAAACTATTTTGAACTTTAGATGTCATCCTTCAAATCTTGTGTTGTTGTTCTCGATAAACTTTATCCTCATGTGTTAAACTTTCCTCGAATATTGTACTCAAATAGGCTTACCTCTTTCTATAATTTGGTTTCCACAATTCCTTGACTCATGTTCTTCACTTTATTCTTTATCCATATTCAATGAATCTCCTTGGACAATAATTGTATCTCTTATTTTACTATTTACCATTTTATTATTTACCGATAGTGGGCCTTTGTTCTGATAGTGTTTCCTTTGTACCTATTAGCTCTATTCATATTCTATATATGATCAACCATATAGTTATTTGATAATGATTTCCTTATTGCCTTTTTCTGATAACAAATTTTTGTAATCTTAAGCAATTGACCTACATGGTTTTCCAACAATGACAACAATATCAAAATCTTCGTTGGTAACCTATAGAGGCATTTGTCAAGTAACGATTATTACATCAAATAACCTCACTTCACCTATATCTATGTAGGGGGGTTTAAAGGAAAACATTTGAAATTATCGAGATGCACTCCAGAATTATTTGTTCTAGCTGAGAAATGACACTAGTGATTAAGAAGTATTTACCAAAAGATTAGTAGTTCTTTTTCTTTGGGGTTAGGTTATTATTCGTGCAAGACATTCTCTTATGAACTAATTATTGGGTATGATTTGAATAAGTTTAATTTCAAATATTACAAACCCAAATAGTGTTTTGATAATAAAGAATTTTCTCACCAATATTTGAAACTTTATATTCAAATTCTCTCTATGCCCTATTTGGAAAATTACTGGGAAGATTTCCTAGATGAATTTGAAGTAAGAAAGAGGCATTGGAGAAGGTTCACCCTTTAGCAAACATGAACTCTTGACATGAAAATTGACATAACTGATCTAAAAGAGGACGAAAATGGTAGGTGATCCAAATTTTGAGGAGGTAAAAAATTGGTCCCTTTCTAAAGTGAATTGGGTAGAAACTGAGAACGGTGATATAGAAATGAGAACTTCAGGTGTTATGTAAAGAACATAAGATTGGCTCAAAGAAAGGCACATAAAGAGGGTTCCAAACACTAAATCTTTAGGGTTCAAGAAGACTCCCAAACTTATTCCCCAACTTTGTTTTTCTGAAGATAATATTGCACCTTGTGATATAGGTAAAGCTAACCCAAAGCCTAACATTCATCAAGTACCAAGGAATCAATATGTCCAATCATTGCATGGCCTTCCACATGGGTAGCTGGATCCAAGTCAATGACTAATATAAAATAAAAATCAAAGGTTGAAGTAGTGGTAAATACGTATTCCAATGCAGAAAGAGAAGCAAAACAAACCCCTTTTTGAAATGTGTATCAAGATCAACTAATATATAGCTTCCTAGATTTGGATTCAAGGGCATTAATCACCCCTGCTTCTGGGAAGATTGATATTGTAGAGGACTTGATAAGAGGTATTGCAAACTAGTTAGGAACCAACTTTAATAAGAAACGAAGTATAGTTCTAGTATCCATCCCCATGGATGATATGGTAAGAAAGTACGGTACTAAAGATTCCAAACTAAAGAAATGAAAGACCACTTCAAGAGTGGATATAGATCCAAAAACTGGGAATTGGGTCGTTAAGGCTACTAAATCTACAATTGATGGAGATATGTTGAGTCTCTCTACTAAGGATTATGTCATTGAGAAGGTAGATCTTGGTACATTGTGCTAACTTAGTAGAGTACCATATCATTTGATTCATGAAGAGGATCTGAAGAAAGTATGATGAAGACAATATTGATAAGTATGATGTTTAATGGGTACATGAATGAGTTGAATAGTGATAATGTATTATTGGTTTGATTGTTTTACAATCATGTATTGTTGCAATGTATTGAAAAACATAAGCTCAACCAAGTGACAAGGTTAACGAAGGGAGACTGTATTCATCGGGTGACTACAGTATTGCTCGAGCAAGTCAGTACTAACTAAGTTCTATATTGCCTGAGTAAATGTTATGTTTATAGAGTAACAACTGGATGAATAATTTTGGAGAATTGGAATCCAAGATTGACTTTTGATAAAAAAATTGGAAAGTTTAAGATGGTCTAAGGCACAAGTCAGAGTTTGTTACAAGATCAACGATTAGGAAAATTCAAGAAGGATCTAATGGAGATTGAAGAAGGACAAGGATGGACACAAAGCTATATAGAAGTTATATTTTCCAAGTGTCTAGATTCATTATATGCAGTTTTGAATTAGGAAGTTTGGTACGAACCTAAGATCAATGACTATGATTAAGCATTAAAAGATGGAAGAATCTGGAAGCTTAGAGATGACTATTTAAGGAGGAGACAAAGATAGTTTTAGGTTGCTGATTTGAAGTTGATTATGTTGGTTGTTGTTGTTGATCATATTGTTGGAGTGATAATGCGAAGTTGAAGAAGGTGAAATAAGATAAAGTTGAGCCAAGAGAACTAAGAAGAGTTGAAGGAAGAAAAGGTGTTAATTAGTCAAGTCAAAATTATAAAGTGCAAGGAGATCCAAGAGAGAGATCGAACAATGAAAGAGAAAGGAACATAGATCTGAACAAGCAAAGGTAGTTGCTATTCTTAACAAATCATTTCTATTGTTACTTTGTAACCACTGTAGCAGAAAATCTTAGAAGTATTGAGTGGACCTAACAAGTCTGTGAGATCCTATATGGTAACATCGATTAGTGGTGTTTATAAGTCCTTTAAATTAGGCCACTCTTTAGTTATGCACACGGATTGATAAGGTCTAGATAATATTTTAGTGAAATCATCTAAAAAGGCCACATTAACAATATGTATGTAACCTTTACCAAGGTTGGCTCCTAGTAGACCTCATTTCAGAAGAGTGAATTATTTTGGGTTGTCAGTCCCAGGTTGTGTTTCCTTTCACAAGGTTTCCATGTTAAAATCATGGTGTCAAACATGTGAATGTTATTTGTGTCACAACTTGTTTTACATGTTTTACATGTTTTACAATTTACTGCAACTTGGTAATGACTAGATAATAGCCAAGATATTTTTTTTGATACTCGATAATGCAATGAATAGTAAGTTTGTAGTTCGGAATATATTGGTTCATAGAGTTAACTAATGATATCATCGAGTGATTGTTGTTAAATTTTATGGAGTTTCATTAGTACTGGAATAGTTTGAAGGGACTTTATCGTAACTAGATATAACGGATTCACTCTGCACCCACTCTTAATTATCTAACATATGTTTTATTGTTATTCGAAAAATTTTAGGAGATCAAAATTGAGCACATCTATCGAGAAGGGAATAAAGAGGAAAATATATTAGCTACACAAATGGTAAATTTTTCTTTATTAGGAATTATTATAGCAACTATAAATTGATAGAAGTTATAAAAAGAAAAAAAATTCTCAAAGAAGACTTTCATGGATATCAATTAATTTGTTCTAATTGGATACATACAAAGCTAAATAGGGGGTATGTAGTGAAATAAGGTCTATTCATAACCCCTGTCTAGTTTATTGGTTATTCAACTTTGTCTTTTCTTCCTAAACTTCCCTATTTGACCTTTACACATATTCATAGTCAAAGTCTTGTGTTCTATTTAGAATTTTCCTTTTCTTTCCAGTTATTTTAATAGTCCTTTGAACTTTTACTTGTATTTTCATGAATTAATGACTATCAAGACAAGTTTAAATTCTATTAATTTAGACATGGGCTTATTGAACAAAATAATTAATAATAATAAAGGCTAATTCAAATAAGATAACATAGAAAACATAAATTTCTTGTTATATAATTTTGTATAATATATACTGACAAAGATCTTAGCTAAATGGAAAAGATAATTAATTTAAATTAGGGTTCATAATTGTGAAGGTATATATATGTAAAGGTATGTGCAAAAATTTGAGAAAGAAAGGATTTGAATTAGAAGGTTAAAGTAAGATTTCTACAAGAATCAAGTATTATAAAACTTTTATAGTTAAAATGTAAGATAGGGTTTGATTGTTCAAAATCTTGTAAATGATGCTAAGGTGTAAAAAATGCATCAATTTTGATTCACATGTAAGAAAGGGTATTCCCTCTTAAGACCTCAATCAAGTATTTGAGGCAAATGTATTAACATGTAGACATTATAGTAACATCCTAGGAAGGGTTGGGAGTTTTCTTCCCTATTATTTTCCCCTTGATGCATGCACTTTGAATAGGGAAAAAATGCAATTTAAAGTAAATAAAAAAAAATTGACAATAACCTTTTATTGACCAAAAAAACTCAAAAATTCCTTCGAATTGTAAACAAAAATAACCTTTCTATTAACACATTCTCATAAACAACTTCAAAAACCTACTCAAAAAAGTCTATTGGAAAACAATAAGTCTTCATAAAAAATAGCAAAAATAAAAATTAATGCACTCATTAGAGAAGAATAACCCTAACCAAAAACCTAATAATATTCTTATCTTAAATGCTTGTCCTAACCATAACAATAATGATATTCTTGTGATAAACCCTAATACCCAATATAAATTGTATGCTTTAAATCCTGACCCTAACCAAAACCCCAACCCTTATCATAACACTAAACATAATGTAAACCATTACCCTAATTATAATTCTAATTCTAACTTGAATCAAGACCTTAATCCCATCCATACTATTAACCATGATGTAAACCCTATCCCTAACCATTAACCTTAATTTTAATTCTTTGTCTAAATATCAAACACTAACTTTAACCATGATCCTAGTTGTGAAAAGATCATAACCCAAACTCTAAACACAACCTCACCCTAACCATGATAGAAACATAATTTGCTATCCTCACCCTAACCCTTACCTTAACCTTAATCAAAACCCATACTCTAAACATAAAGCTAACCATGTTGTAAACCCCGACCTTGATGATAATCCTAGTTCTAAACCTAGTAGTACCATAATCCTACATGTTATCCTAAATCCTAACCCCAATAGAACCCTAACCCTAACCACTATACTAACCATGATGTAAAACTATGTCCCAATCCTAATCCTAACCTCAAACCTAACCTTAAACCTAATACTAATCAAAATTTTCATGCCAATCCTTTAATAATAATATTAAACCTAAACCCTAATGCTAATATGAACCTAAACATAAGACCCTAATCTTGAAATAGATCATTACCCAAATCCTAGATCAACCCCTAAATCTAACTACGACATAAACCTAAACTATTATCTTAACCTTAACCTTAATCAAAACCCTAACCTTAACCATAATTATAATCATGATTTAAACCCCAAATGTAACCACAATCTTAATCCCAAACCTTTATCCTCCTAGACCCTAGCTCTAATGATAATACTAATTATAATCATTATCCCACCTATAATTTTAATCATAAAACCTAAGACATCAAGCTCACCCTAATCTTAAATCCTCACTATAACTATGACTATAACCATGATGCAAATCCTAACCTTGATAGTAATTCTAACCCTAAGCCCTAAACTGTGATCCTAAGCGTAACCCTACTACAAAACTAATCCTAAGCATAATCACAATCCTAAATCCTAATCCTAGTCCTAATCATGTACCCCAACACTAATCATATTCCTGTTATAATGTAATTATATTAATTTATTAGTACATAAATATGTTTCCTATTATTGCTACTTACTTATATATATTTTGAAATATATAAAACACAAAGAAAGATATCCTTCTCGGAACACTTATTTCAATAGTTTTGTTGGTGTAATAAATACCTTGAAAATATATTTTTTAAACATGTTTTATATAAATTAATAACTATATAAGCTACTTCATATTTTCTATCTTTTATGAAATAACAAGAAAATATTAAATGTAAACTTTTGGAGCTCTGCAACTAGTGTGGTAGCCGAACACTTGCGTGCCTTGGCTTCTATATCGGTGTACTCTAGCACCCTTCCTCTTCATTATTTTTTGTGTCCTTGCGTGGTCTTTTCTTTATTTCCTTGTTTGTGGGTTGCAATTTTATTGTATATTTGGCTTTGCCCTAGTTTATTTTAGTGGGTCTTTGTTCTCCCTTTCTGTGCCATGGAAAAACCTTCACCTTGCCATTAATCCTCCAGCCTAGATCACTTGTGGGAGAGAAGATGGCTAAAATCATGAAAGATAGAGGAGGAGGAGATCGTTCTGTAGATATGATGAATAAGGATGAAAATATAAATAGTGTCAATGATCAATATGTTTCATAGACTAAGGCAACGAATATATGTGAGAAACCAACCTATAAGGTCATTGTTATTGGGGAATTAACAACTTCTTGTTCACCTACTACCTGTTTCTTTAGGATAATTTGCAAGGGTTTTACAAATGGAAGATGAAGCAATGAGTCCCCAATAGATGGACATGGACACAGAGGTGTAGAAAATGCCATAATTGGTGATGGTGGAGGAGAGGAGGAAGGTAAATCTTCATCCCATGAACTGAATACCCTTTTTGTCTTATCGAATGAGGATATGGTAAGAGCCATTAGGGAAGAACAATTGCAGTTAAAGAATATTGCAATGTTTTTTACTTGTTTGTATAGAGATTTTTTACGAACCCACAATTTTTTTGATTAATGGATAGCTAATGTTTGGGGGGGAAATCTTGGAATTCATGTCTCATTGTGTAAAATGATTTAAAAAGTTATTTTTGTTCATTTTGTTAAAACCCACAATATGCAGGAAAGAATTCTTAATAAAAAGTCTCGAAATGTTGGTAAATCTCTCTTTCAAGTTTTTCCATGGTCTTCTATTGGAAATGTTGAGGAAGCCTCTATTAGGGCTTCACTTAATTAGGTTGAAATAAAAAATTCAAATGTATATTTTTGGCCCTTTTTTCATTAGTTGTTAAAGCCCATCTACTTTATTTTGTAGATGGAACAATCTAAAATTAGCCTTCATCATTTGAATGCTAAGGTGTTGGTAGCACTTGAACCAAGAATTTCATTTCTAGATGTCATATCTCTTACCAATGATGATGAAGTTTTTTCATGGAAGAATTTGTTACGATTGCCAACCCTTTGTTTGACTCTAAGTTACTTCCTCATCTTAACAATACCATTCCTGGCTCTAAGGTCATTGCGACCATTCCTAACTGATTACAAACAATCATTTTCCAATAGGGAATGTTGAACCAGTGCCTTTGGTCAAAGCCCCTACCTAACTTAATGACCAACAATTAGCCTTCAATAGTTTGGCTGAGAGGCCATAGATGGTTAAGATTACCAACCATTCACTAGTTGGGAAGAATATAAATTTGGATTGATCAAAGCCTACAGGGATGGAAATATATGTTGGGAAGAAGAATGAATCTCTTTTTGTCGAAGTTACTAATAAATGAAATAAGAAGAGGAAAGGTAATGATAATAAGAGTTTAACTAACTCTAATGGTTTCAAAGGTAACCAGGGAGACACCTCTGATTATTTTAATAGATTGTATAATAGTGGTAAAAATACCCCCAAAAACCATGAACATGATCAACATCCATAGTTAGAATGTTAGAGGCTTGGAGATGGCTGAGAAGAAGTACATTGCAAGGAGATGGTTCAATAAAGTTAAACATAAGAACTTCTTATACCTTCAAGAGATCAAATTTGTTGGATTTCAAGCTCATATAAAATTGAAAATACTATAAGATCAAGCTATTCTCTTCTACTTTAATCATGATAGAGGTAGGGTGTGTGTGTGCGCATGCGGTCCAGAGGGGTGTGTGGCTATCCTCACCACTGGGCTGATTTCATTGATAATAGGGGGATCTCTCCTTGTCACAAAGCTATATGGATTGCGATTAATAAGAATGGACCAACTTTTGGGATATGCAACTTCTATGTAGCTAATGATTATAGAGATAGGGCTTCATTATGGGATTAGGCCACAACTAATATGCATAATGCTCACTATATTTTTGTTGGTGACTTTAAGATGATTGAATATAGAGAAGATAAAAATGGAGGTAATTCTTTTCACTGGAAAGGTAATGAACTATTCTCTTGGAATAAACTTAAGAGAAGATTTAGTGTTGTAGATCATTTGGAAAGAAGGAAAGTTGATTTCCAAGACATATAGTAGACCTAGTGTAACTATCAAAAAGTGTCCCAAAAGAGTTTATTCTTGGTTGGACAAAATTTATAATAAGTCTTTTTTTTGTTCTTTCAACATGAACCTGACCAATCTCCCATCTTTGTTAATCTCGCCGCTCTTTTAGATCATTCTCCTATCTCTGCTAAGATTTGTTTTCAAAATGATGAACCAACTCCTAAAAAGACTACATGCAGACCCTTTAAGTTAAATTTAACTCTTCTTAAGGATCAAGATACAATTGGTGCTCTTTAGCAAGTGACCATTTTATTTAAGATAACTAATCAAAACTTACTACTAAGAGAAATTTAGGAAGGTTTGGTTGAGTCATGGCAAAAAAAATCTTTCAAATAATAGGTAAAAAAAGAGCACAAACATGAATTTTGGAGAAACTAGGGCACAATCTAACATTAACATGATGAAAATGGAACTCCAAGTTAGAATTGAGGACTTAGAGCTAGAGATTGCTTTGATCGAGACAAAAAATTCATTGAGAAAGATACAATACTACAAGATTCAATGTTAGAGGACTAAGCCCAAATTGAATTGGGTTCATGAAGGAGATAGAGGGTCCAAGTATTTTTTTAATATCATTGAAGCCAAAAATAAGAGGGAGCTTATTAAAAACATTCATATCAATGATGACTACACTTCAGATCCTAAAACATTGAAATCAACTTTTTTTAATTATTGCTCTCATCTTCTTTCCTCTAAAATGTCCTTTGTTAATCATGAGGCTCTTGATAAGTGTCTTAAACTAATTCCCATGAAAATTTCAAGTGAATATTTTACAAGACTCAACAAACCTATCACTCTAGAAGAAATTAAATGGCCTATTAACTCCCTAGCTAACAATAAATCTTCCGAAATTGATGGACTCCATGTTGAATTCTACAAATCTAATATAGATTGAATATCTAGTGATCTCTTAGCATTGTGTGAAGATTAATTCAACAAAGAATCTTTAGGTGTGAATATTAATAAATGAATGATTAAGTCAATTCCAAAGCTGGTGATAAATCTCAAATAAAAAGTTGGAGGCCAATTACATTGTTGGACATCTCTCATAAGATCATTGCAAAGTTGCTAGCTAGAAAAATTAAACACATGCTTGATAGGTTCATCTTAGTCACACAAATATGACTTATCAAGGGAGGGCACATTTTGGATAATTTGATAACAAGTTGGGAAGCAATGCATTGGGCTAATAAGAGTAATCAAAATGTGGCAATGATTCTGCTTGATTTTGAAAAAGCATATGCCAGAATAGAGTGGCCATTTGTTATTGGAATGCTTAAAGCATTTGGTTTCGCTGAATTCTTCCACAATTGGATCAAGATGTTGTCTAGAGATTCCTCTATAGTTATTGATGTGAATGACAATGTTACTAATCACATCCCTCTTGGGAGATCAATTAGACAGGGTTGTCCCATTGCCCCTTCACTTTTTTTTTTAGTTGTTGATGCCCTATTTTATATCCTCAGAGACTTCTCTCTGGGTCCTCTCGTAAAAGGTTTTCTCCTTCCTAATGAAGATATCCCGATGAACTCTCAGTTTGCCGATGACACTGCTTTGTTCTTAGAATTACAAGAAAACAACTTCTCTAATGCCTTGGATAGACTTGAGTAATTTTGTCTAGCCTCAGGTGCTAAAGTAGCTCCATGCAAATCCTTTGTCTTAAGTTGGTCTAATTCTCCCCCTAATTGGATTTAGTTAATGGGTTGGCAATGAAAAGGTCCAAATGATATTGTTAGATACCTTGGTATCCCTTTTTCTATTAGTCCTTTGACCAAAGACATGTGGCAATGGGTATTTGATAAAATCCAGAATAAAGCATATCAAATGCAAAACCCATCACCCCTCCCTTGCTCGAAGGATTCAACTTGTTTAGAAGGTATTTTCCTCTCATCACCTCTATTTTGCCTCTACTTGGTTGATGGAAAATTACCAAATGGACAAGATAGAAAAGATCTTGAGAGATTTTCTGTGGTTTGATAAGATGGGAAACATAAAAGGCATTGTGTGAATTGGAATTGGTATTGTAAACTCCAAAAATATGGAGGCCTAGGATTGAAGGATCTCAAAAAGCATGCTATTGCTCTTGATTCTAAGTGGATATTAAAGGCTATCCATAGAAACGAGCCTTGGAAAGTTCCAATTAGACATTATATTCAATGCTCCACTATTTTCAAGGGTAAACACTGGAGGAATATCCCATTTTCTGATATGTTGATGGGGGATTTTAAAGTTAAGATACGTGGCTCTAATGTTTTTGCTACCTTGCGAAAGCTTGGACCCATGCAAAGATATTCCTTCCAGTCAGAGTTGTTGTTGGTTTTTCTTCATCTTATATTGTCTCTAATAGGCTAGTTTGGTGGGGTTCGTATTTAAATGGGAAACCATTGGGACTTACTCAAAGTTGTTCAACTAAGCATTGGGATGATCTTGGTAGTTCATTAATTAGTGACTTAATGATTAATAGTCAATTGGGAACTTGGGAGGAAATTAGAGACATGTTTGGCATTCCTTAGACTCATAAGAAACTTATACACTGATTATTAAGGCACTTAGCAATTGTAACTTCTCTAAGGTAATTGATTCAGATAACTTCCTCAAGCAGATGATGTGGTGTGATGGAATAATGCTTAATGAAGTAACTCCAAACGCTTATTTCTACCAAAGAGTGATTAAAGGTTGGGGTTTTTAATCTCCATTCTGTGATTGGTGTTTCTTTTTTTAGTATTTTTGGCAATCAAAAGTTGAACCAAAGAAGTATACTTCAGGTGGTCATTGTTACTTAAAAAACTTTCTTTAGGTTCCAATATGGAATCCTTAGGTCTTAGTCCTGAGCATTGTAAGATTTGTGATTCAAATGAATCTTTTGAACATGTCTTTATTCAATGTGATCTTGCCATTATGGTTTGGTCAAATTTTTTAGGTAATTTAGTTGTGTGGAATCTAAAACCAGTTCTTCCTTGGAGTGAAATTTTAACAGGATATGTTAAAGTCTTTGATTCTAAACTCCACCTTTATTGGTATGTTCTTCCCTGTGAAATCTTATGGTTCCTATGGAAAGCGAGAAATGACGAGGTTTCAAAAGAAAGATAGAAGACTTGCTGGGTTTACATGTAAACTCACCCACTCACATGTCTCTCTTTCCTTGGAGCTTTCTATGGCCCAATTTATGATGTTGGTTCGAGATGGTATGCTGCTTATTCACAAAGAAGAGGTTAAGGCCTTCCAATATTTGGATCAATTCAAAGACATGCTGGACCCTGCTCAAATAAACCAGATTGAGAAGATGATGGAATACCTACACATTTCCAATAATATTTAGACTTTTGATACTGCTATTAGTGGCAATGAAGAGTGTAAAGAACAAAGTATATCTAAATAATATATTCTTGCAGGCTAGAATGATGAACTATTTGATACAAACTTTTTGCAATCTTTGACTTCTAATGATGGATGGGGCCCGAATGTAGAAGGAGCACCAAGTTTCTAGATAGTTTCGAGTCTTCTTATTTTGTGATATACCTGAATTTTATATTGCTCTCTGAGCTCTTCGTACTTTTTTATACTCCCATTTTGGATATATGAGTTACTCATATCATATGTAATCAGATGTATATTGTTGCTAGAGTTAGTTGTTGATGTAATTGCTCAAGTTTTGATACTTTATGTTGATCAATTCAATTAAATTGATTGTATATAATTTCTAATTTATTCTAATATCAATAATTAAATCCTAAAAGACTATATATTAGAATGTAAAAAATTAATGTTTAAAAAATAAGACATCACCATAATTTTAAGAGATTTCTCTTACAACTCTTTCATTCTTATTGAGGATCACAAAATTTGATTCTAATTGGTGATGGAAAAAAAATTAAATTTAATATATATTGAACTAGAAAGTATTACATTAAAAAAATATTAATTTTTCAGAATAATCAAACTATAAAAAACTTAAACAACATATACTAAAATCTTCCACCCAAAAAACGAGAGCGAAGAAAAAAAAAACAAAAACGACGCTACACTTCACAACATTATAAGATGAACATAGATATTACCGGTTTTCAATGTCAAACATTAAATTTACTATTTTATGATTTCGATCCTACATTTGGGTCTCCTGGACGATCCTCAACCGCGAATCCAGAAGTTTTTTTCGGGGGCGGAAATAGATCAAAAGAGTGCAACTTTAATCATAGCACGGAGGGATCATAAATATGCATCAGGCCATTTTTGTTTGTTTGAATGGAATTATCCAACTTGCTGGGTGAGGTCAGTATGGGTTCAAGAGTAGACACCCATTTTTGTTCGATAAGCATGAACAAACATTACTCGCTAACCCAGCTGGTCGTTTTCAAAACTTCTTTTAACTTAGAAGTCTACAATCTATGAGCTATCAGAGGTAGTAAGGGCATTCCATTACGATCATGGTTTGGCTGCAACAATTCAGAATTCAGGGGCCAAGTTTTGCTAAATTCGTTTAAGTCTTATAGTTTCACTATGCAGTCAATCTCTTGAATCCTCTAATCTGTTTTCTATAGAAATATAATCAGATTACAATGGGTTTACATGGTACTGTTCCACTGGCATATGGTTTCGACTGCTTAGAACAAGTTCAGCTCCCTGGATCGTTTGCTTCAGTTCAGTTATTCTATGGCTACTCGGTTAATAGTATTTTTGCCAAACGTAGCTCAGTATCATGCACTCAATTTAATATATCATTCAAATCAAAGAAGTCAGTGTGTTGGAATTCAACTCGGTCAAGTAAGCCTTGTTCTCCAGGGCCGAGATGTCAAATTCACCCTATGATTGCCCGCAAGGGAAAAATGATGTTGCAAGATTTTCATCATTGTTTCCATATTAGTGGGGTGGAAAGGAGGAGACTTATAACCGCCCGTGCTTCCGTAGCAGAGTCTTCGATAAAAGATCTGGACAATGAAGAAATTCCACTAGAAAGTGGCAAAGAGGATAATGCTAATGACCACCCTTTGCCATATGGATTAAATCCATATTTAATGCCAAAACATGTAGCGATTATAATGGATGGAAACTCTCGGTGGGCTGAGCAGAGAGGGTTGCCATCTACTGAAGGGCACGGAGCAGGTAGGACAACACTCACCGAAGTTGTCAAACTATCCTGCAAATGGGGCATCAAAATTCTCACTGTATTTGCCTTTTCAACGGATAATTGGCGTCGACCAAAGGTAAGCTAGATGTCTTGACGCGAACAAACATGTTCATTGCCCCTGCGAGAAGTTTTTTAAGAGACAAAGTAATTAGCAATGTTTCTTTACTGTTTGGTATAGATTATAACAGTGTTTGTGAAGTAGGATATGAAAGAGGGAAACGTGGAACGCGACGAAACTGAGAAATGGGTTTTTAAGGGTTTAGTACATGTGAAATACTTTAGGGTTTCTTATGCATTATTAAATTTTAATTATTGTTTTTGAGAAATAATTCATTCAACTTTCTGCAAATATGCTCATATATCGTTTACGGATTCAAGAATTAAATCTTTATACTTTCCCAATATTGATTATTGTTTTCCAAACAGATGAAGGGGCAGAAACATATATACATATATTTTAACAGTGGAGTCTGATCTTATGCAACGTCCCCAACTGCGACTATACTCGGTTTACTCTAATAAAATTCCCAACTAGGGTTTTTACTGCCTCAGAAATGATGATTTTGTAATGTTCCCTACTAAGGAGGCTATCCATTCCCAATGATTCGAATACAGCAGTATCCATTTAAATTATATTAAATTAATAAATAATTAATGATTAATAATACATTTACATACTTAAGGCCCAACTTCTCTCCTAAACATCAACCCTAAGGAGAGTCAAGATTTACTTGTCATAGAGCAGCTTGGACACCAAACTACAAGTAGGCTCTCTTAAGGCATTGAGATTGTGTGTTCAGACCCATCTCAGGTCTTTCCCCTGAAACCATTGGAAATACAAATCCTTTCCCATTTTGGAACTTAACTACTTTCTGAGGATTTACTCCGTCTCTTATCATTACCACCAACTTATCATCTTAAAGGGCTATTCGAAGTGATTAAGAAATGGTTAGAGTATGCTAGTATCTCTTGTATTATGGAATGTATGTAACAGTAGCAATGTATAATATTCTACTTCCTCACAAATGAGAGAGCAATCATGCATTATATCAGTATATAAGTATGTTGGTTGCCTTATAGCAGTTTTAATTGCTGCTTATATTCAGATATTTATCTCTTATTCCATTTGATTAAATATATTATTCTCTCCTCTCACACCTGGATTCTTATGGATTAAAAGAAGAGATAAATTTCCAATTGCATTCTATATTGACCCTTCTTCCCCCTTTTATCTTTTGTGAGGAGGAGTCATAGCACTTTACCATGTTTGCCCTTTTCAAAGGTTACACCCACCTTTTGGAAGGGTCACAACCCTTCATCACTGCTGCCCCTTTGGGTGTAATATCTTTGTCATAAAATTAATTATTAATCAAACTTTTGTTAATGGGCCGATTGATTTAGTATATCTCGGACCCATTTTTGTTTTAGTTTCTATTGGTAAGCGTTGCCATCAGCTATCTTTGTACACCCTTGGAAAGGTTTTTTCCTAACGGGTATCTAAGCACAGCTTGTAGGTAGTTGTAGGTATGTGATTTGGGATTATATCTTTGTATTGTGAATTTTCGTTGGGATTCTTTGTTGTTCGTGATTTCGGAAGTAAAAGACCTTCCCTATCTGGCTATTTCTGTTTCGGTGGGATTCAACCCTCACCCTATTTCATCGCTTGTAATACTTCGCTCAGATTTGGCGAATCAAAGTGCCATCTTTTGGCAAATATTAATTGAAGGATTATTTGTCTTCAATCTCCATTCTTGTTTGGCTTTGTCTGATGAATTCGGGTTTATGATTTATGGTTGCATGATTGAGCATTTTGCCTTCTATTCGTACACCATCCACTTCCCTCAACAATTGCAACATTACACTCACTGTACAGATTTTGCATTTTCTGTGGCTTCACCATACATACTGTATGGCTTGGACAACTCCACAACTGTACGACTGCTCTAATCCCATCGTATGGCCTTACACTATAGGGACATCCCTTATCCCACCATACGACCTTACATTGTACGATCACCCCTCATCCTCACCGTATGACCACTGCTCCATCAACCCGTACAACCATCTATATTTCACCATAAGGACAACAATTACTTCTCTCCACAACATGTACGACCCTCACATAGCTACCATACAACCTCCAAGCATCTACCGTACGGCCCAAGCAGTCAGTACATCACCCTTGTTTAACCGTCTTCCTCACCCAAGTTATTTTGTACATTTAGTGTGACGCAGTGCACACGTTTGTGTGGAGTTAATCAGATTGCGGGATCATTACAGTGGTATCAAAGCTTTAATGAGAGGTTATAGTTGGAAGAGAAGAAGATCCCATTCGGTTGATAGAATGGTGGCAGAACCAAAACCCATGGTTGCCGAACTTGTAGCGCTACTAAGAGAACTTGTGAGGAATCAGACATATATCAATGATACTTAGGGACTCATGGAAGAAATTCTCAAGAAATTGGTAGACAATAAAGTATTTGGTGAACAAAACGGTCACAACGTGGATTCGACATTAGGTAAAGCAAACCCTCATCCAGCACGCTCATGACCTTCCATGCTGTCGTTTCCCCCAAGGACGGAGGCACCACATGGATGGAAGCAGCCAACCTTTGAGGAAGTTCAAGAACAGTTGAGGGAAGACTGGAAGAATGTGAATTTTGAGGAATGAGATATCCTTACAAAGACTACATAGATTTGAGAATGAGATATTCGGGAGGCGGAAACTGAGGATATTTTAACGATGATTTCAGAAGGAAGTTGAGTAAGTAAATTATTCTCCATTTGACGAATCCGGATCCATATCTATGCAAGTGTGGGTAATGAAGGCCAATACTTACTTCCAGCTTAATCCTATGCCAGAAGAAGAAACAATTAAATTTGCGGCCATACACTTGGATGGAGTAGCGCATGAATGGTGGCATCACAACACCATCACATTGGGGCATGACGAAATAAATACCTATGCGGAATTCACTGAGAGATTGATAGATCAATTTAATGGTAAAGATCCAAAACTTAATTTCAAAGAATTGGCACAACTGAAGCAAATTGGATTGGTTGACCAGTACATTAAAGAATTTCAGAAACTCTCTATTTTGGTCATGGACATTTTCGGAAAAAGATGGATAGTGCTTTTCATGGATGGACTGATAGAACCATTGAAGGGTTGGGTAAAAGGGTTCAATCCTGCCACCATGTCGAAGGCCATCAAGAAGGCTCGGAGTATGGCATCATCATCAACGTCATTTTCTTGAGGGTACTCACATTCGAAACCACTGATGTTTCTGAGGGACAAAGATAATAAACCTCTGCCAAAGAAGCCGTTGTTGGACGAAGCCACCAGACAGGAGCTCCGAAGGAAGAAACTATGTTTCAACTGCAAGGGACCGAGGGAACTTGGGCACAGATGCCTTAGGAAAGGAGAAATTCACTACATTGAAGTCATGTCCAACGATGAGGACAAATAGGAAGGTCTACCCTCTGAAGACAACCATCCCCACGAGGACACTAAAATGGTTAGTTTGAATCGTACGGAGAGAATTGTAGCATTGGTACAACGCGGAGGAACTACCACCCTTAGCTGGGAGCCCGAGGTGCACGGTGTTTCATGTATGGGGAGGAACTATCAACCTATACCAGAATAGAAGTGGGAAAGTATCTCGATGGACTTTTTTACTGAGCTCCCTAAGGTGAACGGGAAGGAGTGTATCTTCATGGTAGTTGACAGACTGACGAACTATGCACATATCTTTGCCATTCCCTCAGACTTTCAGGCCGCATAGGTAGCCAATCTATTTTTTAGAGAAGTCTTTCATCTAGACGGGTTACCCTAAAACATTGTTAGTGATCGGGATGGACAATTTATTAGTATCTTTTGGATAGAGTTGTTTCGGTTGGCAGGAACATAATTGTTGCCAAGTACTAGTTACCACCCTCAGACAGATGGACAAATGGAGATTGTGAACAAGTGGTTAGAAGGCTACCTTCAGAACTACTTTTTGACACAACAATTGGCGTGGGTCAAATCGATGCACCTCGAGGAATATTGTTACAGTACCACTTAACACATGTCCATCGGAGTGACACCCTTCAAAGCACTATACAAGTATGAACCCCTTTCATTCATTGACATAGTATTGGGTGATAGTTGCGCACCAAGGGCGAGGGACTGGCTTTAGGAGGGACAGGACATTCTGAGATGCTTGAAGGAAAACTTACAAAGGGTGTAGAATTAACAAAAGATGCATGTCGACAAACATTGAATTGAGAGAAGTTTTGAAGTGGGCGACTTGGTCTATCTCAGACTTTAGCCATACTGATAGTCGTCATTGAAAAAAAAGGGGAAAGAATAACTAAAGCTATGATTTTATGGCCCTTATTATGTAGTTTGCCGCATTGGAGAAGTTGCCCATGAGCCGGAACTTCTAGAGGGGAGCCGTATTCATAACGTTTTTCATGTCTCCTGCCTTAAGAAAGCTGTGGGATGGAACATCACGGTAGCTGCAGACCTTTCGCTGCTCAATGAAGAAGGGAAGCTCATATTGAAACCGATCGAGATCATCGAAGTACGTGAGAAGACCTTGCGGAACTGTACAGTAAAGAAATATTTGGTACGTTGGAAACACTTGCTGTTGGACGATTGGATGTGGGAAGGTGAGCACATTCTACAACATCTGACATCGCATTTGCTTGAGGACAAACAAAATTTGGGATGGGAGGACTGTAATATCCCCGTCATAAGATAAATTATTAATCAAACTTTTCTTAATGGGCCAATTGATTTAGTATATCTTGGACCCATTTTTGTTTTAGTTTCTGTTGGTAAGTGTTGCTGTCAGCTATCTTTGTACACCCTCGGAAAGGTTTTTTCCCGATGGGTATTTAAGCATGGCTTTTAGGTAGTTGTAAGTATGCGATTTTGGATTATTTCTTTGTACTGCGAATTTTTGTTGGGATTTTCTATTGTTCGCTATTTTGAAAGTGAAAGGCCTTCTCTATCTGGCTATTCCGGTTTCGGTGGGATTCAACTCTCACCCTATTTTGCTGCTTGTAATACTTCTCTCGAATCTGGCAAATCAGAGCACCATCTTTTGGCAAATATTAATTGAAGGATTATTTGTGTTCAATCTCCATTCTTGTTTGGCTTTATCTGATGAATTGGGGTTTATGAATTATGGTTGCATGACTGAGCATTTCCTCCATTTGTACACCATTCGCTTCCCTCAACAACTGTTACATTACACTCACTGTATAGACTTTGCATTTTCTATGGCTTCACCATACATATCGTATGGCTTGGACAACTCAACAATTGTACGATTGCTCTAATCCCATCATACAACGTTACACTATACAAACATCCCTCATCCCACTGTATGGCCTTACACCGTACGGTCACCCCTCATCCTCATTGTACGACCACTACTCCATCAGATCGTACGACCACTGCTCCATCAACCTGTACATCCATCTGTATTCCACCGTATGGACAACAGTTACTTCTATCCACAACACGTACGACCCTCACATAGCTACTGTACAACCTCCAAGCATCTACTGTACGGCCCAAGTAGTTTGTACATCACCCTTGTTCAACTGTCCTCCTCACCCAGGTTATTTTGTACATCCATTGTGACCCAGTGCACATGTTTGTGTGGAGTTAACCAGATTACAGGATCATTACATTGGGAGTCTCTTCTTTTTCTTCCATTTATCCTTCCTCAATTCTTATGCTCCCTTTGTGCAGATTAGAATTGTCTTAATATCTCAGAACAAAACTTACTATGATTAACTTTCTTATGATTATCCCTTCTTCCATGTGTTCAATAACTTTCGCTTCTATTTATATTTTCATGATGGGAGAGTCCCAACCTTTCATTATTACAATCTTTCAAGAGAGTCACAACCTTTCATAACTACAATCTTTTGGAAGAGTCACATCCCTTCATCAATTCTTCCCATAGTCATTTTTTTCCACTACTCCTTACTTCCCAAGCTTCTTTTCAAATCAAATGAAATTCTTTCTTTTTGTTGTCTTGCATTTTGTCACCACAAAATGTTAGTAACAGCACGAAACTTTTTTCAAGCTAGTTTTGCGTTTCTCTAAGCTTGAATTTGATATTTAATTGTTTAATGTTGATCGATTGATCAATTTCAATTCAAATATCAAATTGTTTTGCCGAAGGCCTTCTTCAAGTGTTTTTCGTTTTGCTTTCTGTCGAGCCTTTGATTGATTTTTTAAGCCTTCATCGGCCGTTCTTTGCTTTTGAGTTTGCGTTTGCTTGTTTTAGTCTTTTGGTTTTGCTTATGTCATGCCTTTTGTTTTTCCCTTCAATTCGGTCTAACTTAGAGGTCATTTGGAGTTGTCAATCAAGAGTTATGTCCGTTTTAGTGTCTCAAAAGTGGACATTTAGGTGCAACAGCATGAATTAAAAATATGATGTTATATTTTCAAATTGACATTCACTTTTTGAAAAATATAACATTATATTCACTTCTTGTTATGTTTTTAAGTTACTTTTACTTTAAATTTATAACTTAAAGTGACTATAGTGCACTTTATGTTATAATTTTAAGTTGAGTTACTTTTTAATTTTTCACTTAAAGTAACTATATAACTATATAGTTTCATTTTAATTTTTGATTTTAAAAATCAAATGCTTATTTAAATGTTATTTTAAAATGATGTTTATGTATTATATTTCATAATATGATAAATAAATATTGTTTATAACCCATTTTGTAACATTTTTATAATTTGAAGTGAATTAAATAACTTAGTCTTCATAAGTGGACATTTTATATGTAAATGCATGAAAAATCCATCAAAAGTGGACTTTTTACATGCCATTGCATATAAAGTTTACTTTGATGGACCTTTTTGATGTCATTATATCAAAAGTTCATCATAAGTGGACCTTTCTGATGCTATGACATGAAAAGTGAAGTTTTCGTGTCTTTGCATCTATAAAGTGAGATGTAACTTAAAATATGCAAGTGACCCAAAAAGGTCCGATTTTGATGACTTGCATGTTTTAAAACATGTTATGCATCCAAAAAGGTTTACTTGGATGCATATTTTAAAACATGCTATTGATCCCAAAAGGTCCGATTTAACTTGTTGCATGTTTTAAAATATGCTATGCATCCAAAAAAATCCGATTTTCAAAGGAAAGCATGCATTTGGCCTCCAAGAACCCGATTTTGCTTATAACTTGAAATTTACTTAGTGGATTTGCATGAAATCTTCTCTATTGAAGACATTTTTCCTTGGCAATGATCTTCTTTGCATCAAGAATGTATTTAACATGCTGAAAATTGTTTTTGGCCCTCAATCCTAGGGCACGTTTTTGAAGAAAACTCCAAATACCTCCATTTTTGCTCATAACTTGAGTTTTTTTCAATGGATTTGCATGAGATTTGTTCCATTTGAAACCTTTTTTGATGGCAATGAGTTTCCTTGCTTCTAAAATGGATTCATTTAACTCAAAAACGTTTTTGAAACTTTCATAATGGATCACGTTTTTGAAGAAATTTGCAAAACAAATCCATTTTTAATGCATGTTTTTCCTCCCAACCAAATCTATTTGGCATCTTTTGGGGATTACATTGCATTGTAATTCATGTTTTGAGGTTTAATGATCAAAACATTTTGATTTTACAACATGAGAAAAAACGTTTTTTACCAAAAATTTCTTGCAAGCATGAACCTTCAAAAATATTGGATATTGGAGTGTTTTTAGGGCACGTTATGGCATCTTCTAACAAGAATCCCTTGTTTGCTGCCCTCTCCCATTCAAATTTGCAAAGTTGGAAAAGGTCTTACCATTTTTGAAGAATTTTTCAAACATTGGGGCATCTTTTTCCTTCATATTTGACACTTAATCTTCATGTAAGTGGACTTCTTTCTCCTTGCTATTTAATTCACGCTTATCTTGCTGATTTTATGCATGAAATTACTTGATGGTTGCCATTTGTGAAACTCTTTGCCATGGAAAGTGCATTTTTCCTTTAAATATGAAGTTTTTATTCATTTTCATGTTTTTGGTTCTTTCCCAAGTTCCAAATTCGAATTTAAGTGTTGAAGTGCATTGTATCTTGACATGTTTGAGTCTTTTACCAAAGGTATGTGTTTGTTTGTGCTTGTTTGTGTGCTTTGTTCTTGCTTGTCAGTTTTCTCCACTTTGGAGAAGTTACAAGTTCTTTCCCAAGAACTTGTTTTTACTTCACTTCATGCAAAAACATCATCACATTTCACTTCCATTTTCCATATCACAACATATCGCATTTCATTCGACAAATGCGATTACATGTTTTTCATCTCATTCACCATCCGCACATGCATGTAATCCCATTTTCATTCTCGCCTCTCCATATGCATTCATGCCTCCGTGAGCAAATATATGTTTTTCCACTTCTCATGTCATTACATGCTTTGCATCTCTTCCATTTGCACTTACATGTAAAAGCTCGTCCACCATCCACATTCGCATGTCATTTCACTTTTCATTCCTCATTACATGTAATCCATTTTCTGTGCAATGACATTTTGAAAGCGCAAGTCTTTTAGAAATCAGCAATCTCCATTTGCACCCATTCCAATGCACGAAGCACTTTATGTCAAAAAAAAGAAAGAAAAAAGGTAAAGGTGCTGATATAAAGTTGTTTCGAGTTTACATCTGGATCATCAAGAAGGTTTTAGAAGTGTCAGAGAATCTAGTTTGTGCTGATCTACAAAGGAGAATTGATGACAACTTGAGTGAGAAAAGCTAGATCACATCAAGTTTCCACATGACAATGGACAATTCATCAAAGTTAGAGGTTATAAAAAGACGCAATGCCGTGGTTATCAAGGTGAATGTAGCGGTACAAAGCATAGGAACTTCCGATCTTGTGATCCTCCAGGATTGCATCGTCAAGTACAAGGCCCTTTATGATTGTTTCTTTATCTTTTGTCTTCATCTTTCATGTTTGTAGTTGGAGAGGATGCATTGCATGAAGATGTGTAATTACATGTAATGTGAGTTACATGGATATGTAAAGGATGTAATGCGAGTTGCATGTAACCCTATATTTTCTCTTTTAGTTAGACTAGGTCAAAGTTGGTTGAGTTGCTCCCACTTTTTCCTCCACTTTTTTCTCGACTCTTGTGCCTATATAAAGGATTGCCCCCTCATTTTAAAATCATCATTATCTTTTTACGCAAGAGAGCTCTGGAGAAATTGTGCCAACAGAACTTTATTTGTGTTAGCTTTATTTTGAGAGAAAGTGAATACAAAAGAGCATTTGAGACTTAACTTTGATTAAGCGAGATTGTTATTTGTGTGAATTGTAAGCTTTGTCTATAATTCATCCAAGTTGTCTTTGATTCATGTTATCTTGTGTTATTGGTAATTGTAGAGAAAAGAGTTAAGAAATAATTGAAGCTAGAGCTTTGACCGGGAGCAATTGTGGAAGTGTATAACTAGAAGCTTTGTCTGTAGCTTATACTTCTCTCTTAATTCACAAAATAGTTAAGTTATTTTTACTTTTAGGAGTCTTTGTGCCCTAATTGTAAAGCTTTTCATATAGAAATACAATCGGACTTAGAGCCAAACCAATACATTTTTAGCTAGCCTTTGAGTTAGTGAAAGTTTATCGGTATCACTGTTTCCAGCTTTTGATAGAAGTGTAGTTAGAGATTCACCCTGCCCATTACTCGCTCCATGAGTAAGTGGATTCTTTCTTGAAAGATAAGAAGAAAGGATATTGGTAACACCCATTTTATAAAAATCTCTTGACTTCTTGCTTACCTTGAGTTGATGCAAGGAACGGTGAGAAGGGGGAGCCTTCCCTTTAAGGTAGGAGAGACTCTGTCTCACACGTTCTGGCTGGTCATCCTATTTTGTGATTGGATTTTTACCCAAAATTGTCGATTGCAAAATATCCACTCAACACTTTTATATCTTATGTTCGGGGAAGTCAGATTTTTTCATTTCATGCCTTCTGACCATTCATTAAATTTAATGGAATTTTGATCTATGTTAACCTAGGTTTCCGGGACGGATCTTTTTTCTTGGAGCAGGGGACAGTAGGGGATGGCAGTAGGGACATCTATATAAAAAGTAGGGAAAATTTAAAATATACAAGGAAATTTTAAATATTCATATAAGAACATGGATAACGCATGCTTATATAAATTATAGAACCTTAACATATAATGTTTGTGTTAAATAATTTAACTTTAGAGTTCACATGAGAGTGGAAATCAAACAAATTATCAAAATTGAAACATTTTTTATGGGACAGCTAAGGAAAAGGTTTTCGAACGTTTTCGAGTTTTCGGGACGGGGGGACATGGGGACGGGGTCAATTTTTGCTGGAAATGTGTCCTCGGGTAACATAGATTTTAATCATGGTTACTGGGAGACCCATCTCCCCCTTAAAAGTCGCGTCTCGGAGACTGAGACGCGTCTCAAAGACTTTTCGCGTCTCCGGAGACTTAAAAAAAGGTTGGAGACTTCACGACGAAGTCTCTTGAAGTCTCCCGGTCTCCTAATCCAAAAAGTGAAGGCTCCCCGAAGTCTCCTGGTAAAATATAAATGTAAAATATAATATTAAATAATTTTATATATTTTAGCCCTCATTTTAATGTTTTTAATACAAAAATTAAGACCACCGACAATTTAAATGATTAAATCATTTAAAATATTTTATTTAATAAATTAATAACTTTAAAAACATTAGAAAACTTTTTTAAAATTATTTTTATTCAACACTTTAAATGATTAAATCATTTAAAATATTTTTGGAGAGTGATGATTTTTTGGAGAGCATGATAGCTGAAGACCTTGAGATGGATGATCACAACCTTGTGGAATAGATGATAGTACCATTGACATACTAATACTAGATATATTTCTGTTTTTTGTTTATTGTACAAAGTGTTCATTTTTGTTTGCATTTCGGCAATTCAGCTTTAAACTATACTTTTTTGAATTTAAAATTTGAATATGTAATGATAATCTCAGCGATTATCAATCTGATATGATGGTGATCATATGCAATATTTGAAAAACAAATGTCTATGAGATACAATATTGTGATCATGTGAGTTTTGAAATCTTTGACTCTGAGTCTATTTTAATTTTTAATGTGACATTACTATTATTATTTACTTTAGTCTTACAGTATTACTATTTTCAAATTTTGTATTTACTTTTAGTATTAGACTTTCTAAACTATTAAATTTTTTTTTTTTTTAAATTGCCGTCTCCAAGTATCCCCGCCTCCTATTTGAAAAATTGCCGTACCAGTACCAGTACCGGTACCGGAGACCTCGAAGTCTCCCCATCTCCCGGTGACCTTGATTTTAATTATATTTCAACTTCATTCTTTCATATTTTAGTAGATAAATAATTTATGTTTGTATATATTAATATTACTATTTATTATTAAATCCTATTTCAGAAAAGGGACATCATAGTCCACCTTTCTCCAAAATTGCTTGTCCTCAAGCAGTGCCAATTTATACAATTCTTTCATCATGAGTAACTCCTGCTATGTACTTTGATTTAATTAATGCATTACAAGGTTTGCAATTTAAGACAAGTTTCTCTCATCCTCTAGAGAAATGAACCAAGACCATCTTTGTAATTGTATCAAAACTGATTTGGAATTCACCAACCTTGCTAATATTTTGATATCATTGGTTTACTCTAGTTATACACTTGAGAATACAAAATATACACATAAATGCATGAAGACACAAAGAACACACATAAATGTATGAAAACATGGATCATATACAAAGTATACACACAATAAACACATTTTGCTATTCCTTCTCATTGACTAGAATGATTCCTTGTTTCAACTTTTACCCTGTAGGATGGCAGATAAGAGCTTTGATGCCATGCATAATGTCCCCAGTTGGGACTTTACTTGATCTAACCTAAAATTCCCAACTAGGGTTTGAATTGCATTTGGAAATTGTTAATCATAGTAGCTTCGGTCAGATATTAGGGTGATTGATATGAATATATATATATATATATATATATATATATATATATATATATAAATTGCTATGCTCAAGAATCATCATAAATCTTCAAAGTTACTTGAATTGAAACTCAGTGACAAGTATACTGAAATCTGCATTTGCAGATTCTAAACATATTTCATCTTCTCTTGCCATATATCGTGCAATGTTCATTGGTGACTGCATACAACAGATCAAGTAATGATCATATTTCATTTATATTATGAATTGAGCAATGATCCGATACTGTGCACAGCAGTATATTGTGCAATGATTAAATGTAATATAGCAGATCGGTGGCTTTCAGCATTTGGTTATTGTGTTATTACTTTATGCATCCTTTTGTATTTAATTATGTTGTTTGGTAAAGAACCATGCCATTAACAGACACCTTCATGGCATGTCTCTGCATTCATATATAAATAAGAAGTGCTTCAACATCACACCAATAATATACTTTCACATGGTATCAGGGCAAAGCCTGGGTGTTCAATTCAATAAAAACTAATAAATATTGGTGAACTCTTTATTGAAGGATTATCTTGGAACAGGAAAAGGAAGCGTAGAGGTATCAATTGTTTTTATGGAATAATCTTCATTGCACATCCTTGCTTGAGAATTTGTCATGAGTGATCATAGGAGTCTTGTGGTTGATAGCATGCTCATTATGTGCTAAAAAGATCTTTGCGCACAGTAGTATCTAACCCCATCAATACAATTGGGATGTGAGGTGTCATGATTCGGAGTCACTGTTAGCATGCATCTGCTCAAAGAATTTGATTATGGGATTCTGTATGTGAGCTTCATTTTGGCAAGTGCGGTCCTTCATTTTTGTATTGAATCTCATATCCATAAGTTGAAGTGGAGCCATACCACTGTGGATTGTAAGGGGAAACTGATGCCTTTGTCAGTGTGTGAGGTCTGGAAGAAGGTTGTTGAGGATCTGGTACAACCTTTGAAGCATTCCTGGGAAATAATTCTCTGATTTGCATGAGTATATTGGAGCCAATTTTCTGTGGCCTTTGGTCCTGTGTGTGAAGGTCCTCCAGCCTCCTGTACATGACTGCTTTCTGGGCATGGGGAATAATCATTCCCATCGCTTTTACCTTGGCATAAGTTTGGAGGTGGGTACAAGCAGAAAGGAATAGATGAAACTTATAGTCACTGTTGTCAGGTATTGCAACCCACTTAGCAGATTATTATATGTATTTTCTAAGCAAGTACAATGCATAACAATCTGGTTTTAAGAAGGAAAACATGGCTGAGAGGAGGTGACTTATAGGGTGACTTATAGCTGCTTGTGCTTGATCATATAACCACACTCAAGTAAAATGTGAATCAGAAATCACCAGCAATAGTTTTTACTGCAGGAAGCATAGTAAATGTTTGAGCCTTATAATTACTGAGTTGGATTATAAATATTGGAAAGACATGCATTTACTGGGATGATTCTGAAAGATTGCAGAAGCCTTACAGCTGAGGTTGAGTCTGGATATATCTCTATGATGATCATTGTAAGTATTGATCCAAAGTGGTGTAAGTCATATTTCTGAAATAAATATAGTTTCTATGAAGTGGAGGATCAGTATTATCTGTTTACGCCACACATTTATCTTTCCCCAATATTAATATAGCAATACCTATTCAAGAGAACGGGAGTGCCATTGAAGGGTCACTATTGTACATTATTAGGCAATCATTATCAAGCATCTAAGAGTACATTGGTGCTTGAACAAATGGAGATGCCCTGACAAGGATATTACAAGTAGATAGACTGGCTGAGAAAAATATTATGTTCTTGATTTCTGGCAAACCAAGCTTTCTTTATGTGTTGACATGAAAGCACGTTGGCAGAAACTTCAAATGGTTAATTATTAATATTCCAAATGATTGAAAATATTGAAAAGTTAGGGCCCGTTTGGTTGCTGACATAGGAATTGGGAATTAGAGTTGACAATGGGAATGGGAATGGGAATTAGCAATTGCAATTCCAGTCCCGTTTGGTTCACCTGAACTTTGATTGAGAATATGTTAATCCTGTGTTTGGTTGTACAAAACTGGAATTGGAATAAGGTTAAGTTTATATTTTTTGAATTTTTTTTGTTTTAATTTTTTATTATTTTTTGGTTAATGCGACTCTGGTATCTAAGAAAAGGTCATCCTACAAATTTGCATGTAACTTCAAAATTCTATGTAACTTTCACTTGATCAAGAAGTTGAACCCTATCTTCTAACATGCAAATAAAATGAATTATATATTTTTATAATTAGTCAGAGTAGGTTAAGTAGATTATGTAATGTCCCTTTTTTGACAGGTCTATGAGTTGATGGAGTTAGCTCAACATAGCGACCCTCGTGAGTTGACAGGGTGTTTTGGGGGTCCTAGCTGTAGATTTACTATTTTTAGCAGGTCTATTTTTGGCAGTTGCTAATTTTGGCAGTGCAATGGGTGGCTTAGGCAGCTGGTCGTCACCTGCAGTGAATTAAGTTAATAATTGCATGAGCTCTTTTTTATTATTAAGTTGCATTATTATAATAATGACATTAAGTGTATTTCTAAAAAGTGTTGAGTTCTTTTGGGAAGCTTCCACAATTTTTGAAGTGGAGTTTTTTAGGAAACTTTGGGCCAACGAAAGATTATAAATGAGAGCTCATTTCATGGGGGAAAACACGCTTGAATATATATTTGCTTTTTGTGCATTTGTGGCTTTTTCCTGATTTCTGAATTGTATGCCCTTGCTGATGTATAAGGGTTAAGTCTGAGAATTTCTTGGCAATTGTGTTGAAGTATACGATTGGCCAACATTCTCCTACTGTATCTTCTGAAGGTTGGCATTTCAAATTGTTGTTGTTGTATAGCAATTCAGTAATTTCTCCTGCTTTTGTTGGCTGTGGCTAAGGAGAGGACTCAATTTGGTTGGTTAACTGCATTGATTTGGTATTCAACGAATTTTTGTAAGGGCACAAATTGTGATTTCATTAGCGGAAGTCTCCAATCTATCAACAAATCATCCCAGAATTGGAAATGCATCTGCATATTGGAGGTCATGTGTGTAGAAAGGGGAAGGCAATGAGTGTGGGAGAGTTGTGGTTGAACAAGGCCAATAAAATTACTGTCGTTAGGAATATTGAGCATTTCATAGGGATTGCGGCTGAATTACTGGGGCAAGGCGTTAGCACCATACAAGTCGACAATCTGATATGTAATTGTGGGAGCCTTCTTGGAGTTTGGACACTCATTTGCTAGTGGTCTTCATATCCTGTGGGAGCCGTTAATTATCTTGGATGCTGCAACTGCAATTCAGGGATATTGTGGATGCAAGCAAACACCACTCATACCGCCAGGTTCAAATACATATGTAATGATTTTGGAATTCAATAAAATGCAATCTTGATTCAAGTCTGGTGAATGTTCGTTATATCTTTTAGTGGGGAATTTAAAAGCGTTGTTTTTGTTTGAAAAGTTGAAGTGTATATATATATATAGTGTGCATTTCAAAATATTTATCTTATCCAAATGTAATTATCTAAAATTGTAATTTGTTAAAAGTTAAAAACCCTAACTTGTTCCAATTGGGACGTTGATAAAAGCGACTTTGACTTTTTTTTTCCTTTTTGTTTCTTTTTTGACTTTTCTTGTTTTTTGTTTTATATATATATATATATAATATAATATATATCCATTGAATTAATATAACATATATCCATTGAATATTGAAAAAGAAACAAAAAATGAGAAAAGTCAAAGTTGCTTTTATTAGCATCCCAATTGGAACAAGGAAGGGTTATATATATATATATCCATTGAATATTGAAAAAGAAACAAAAAACAAGAAAAGTCAAGTTGCGTTTATCATCATCCCAGTTGAAACAAGGAAGGGTTTTTATAGATTACAATTTTAGATGATTACATTTGGATAAGATAAATATTTTGAAATGCACAGGTCTATAAAAAGTAAAGATCGAATAATTAGAAATATCTACACGAATAAGTAAACTATACGAAAGAAAGTACCCAACTTCATGTTCATCGTCTTTTACCAATTAAAATTATCCAATAACTTGGTCGGCCCAGATGAGGTGAAGATCCCAAATGTTTCAAAATGATTATATAGACTAAACCTTGCAGATATAATCCCAATATGAAAAATTAAACATTTTCCTTCATAAAAACAGAGCATTCGAAATTGGTACAAATATGTCTTCACTGGTGGGTAGTGCTTATAGACAAGAAAATAGTAAAGTAACAATAAATCAGTTTGGACACCAAATTAATAAGGAAGATGTTCAAAGTAGCCGCAGTTTTGGTGGTAATATGAGCTTCAATAGCATTAATGGTGTGAAAAGTACTCTAAGCAAAACATAACCAAGGCCTCACCACCAAAACTTTGCACGTTGGGAGGCCATAAATACCGTATTAGAGAAAGATAAATACTTGTCTCAGAGACACTTAAAATGATACTCACATAACTATGGACTCGAAAAAAGTATTAATTTTCGAAAAGTCAGATTGAGAATAGAAATAGGCAATTCCAATAACAAGTATTTTTGAGAATGGACAAATGCTCATTTTGGGCTCAAAAAGGGAATACACATTCCTATTCCCTATTCCAATTCTGTGCACAAAACAAAGAATTAGAAACAATTTCTAAAGTTCAATTCCTATTTCCGTTGAATTGCAGCAACCAAATGGGCTCATAGGGTGCAATCATCTTCAATCTCTATTCAACTGGAATACATAATGAATATCCTTCTTCATAACGTGAAGGGGTGTGTATTAATCGATTGAGTTTTAGGTTACATATATCAAGATGAGTGTTACATCCTAAATTTTTGATCTTTTAAAATAATATTATAACCATTGGAATGGTTAGTAGATACTCTTGGATATCATGATCTTGTGAAATGGAAGTTATGATTAACCAAATTGATTCATGTGAAAATGACTTGTTGGTTGATTATTGTTATTTCGGCAAAAATGAATGCTTATATTTTAAGATAAATATTAGTGGTGGTTATCTGTTGTGATAGTTATTAGTTATTTTGTTTTCTTAATATTTCAATTTAAATGGAGGAACATGTTATTATTGTGGAATATGCATTTTTGGTTGCAGGAGTAGACGAAGTGGGTGAAGCATTGCTAAATGGGATTAAAGGAATGGGGCACCAATTTAGTCCATCGTCAGACCATCATGTATGGGCTCTAACTACCTTAATAGAAGAATTTACCGGCTACGCAATTGAGTATACCTTGGACAGTCATGAGCTATTGGTCAATTTTAATAACAAGAGAAATATTAAATAGTTAATATCATGAAAGAACTATTACCTCTCTTTTATTTTGAGACTGTGATGAACATTATAAACTTTATATATATATATATATATATATATATATATATATATATATATATATATATATATATATATATATATATATATATATATATATATATAAAACTCATAAAGGCCAGCCCTACTATTCTATGGGCTAGAAGAACGTCCTCCGCCAGGTGAGGTATAGGTGTAGGTAGGGGTAAAGATGCTTTTGCCTTAGTCAATCCACCGGCAAAGTTCTTGGCTGGCATGGGCCTCATGGCACATCAAGATCGAGATAGATGTTTATTGAATTGATCCATGATTGTAATGTCCCCTCTTCCTTGGATGCTGTATCCTACAATCAATTGTTAGTACAATATTGAAATTTGCATGTAAACATATTAGAAGCATTGGGTTAGTAATTATTAAACTCAAATTCTACCTGGACTATCCCTCCTAATCCCTCGGAAGAGATCATTCTCAAACCACCTAACCCTTTGGTGAGAACTATATCTCGATTAGATGATTATCATTGAAAGAGCGTCTTCCTAAGGCCTCTTTGGGATCTCTGGGGATATTACTTGGTAGAGATCCCACCTCTACCAATCCTCTTATCTCTCTGACATATGCATATGTTTGACCACTTCAATATATATATTGCCTCTAATGATTTCACACGAATCCTTCCTTGAATTCCTATTCAAAATCTTAAAATCTATTTGAGTGCCTTTTATTCTTTAAGTTTGCTTTTAATGAAACTAGACATTTACATAAGATATTCTCTACCAAGGTTCTCTTGGTTTTTATGATTTCTCTCTTAGTTGTAAATGATAATGTGCCCCTGTTATTGGTAGTATTACACTCAGGACTATTCACTTTCACTGTTTGGATGTCACAGATTAGATACAAGTTACTGGTGTGTTCCTCTCATCGGTATGATGCTTTGCATCTTCCCTTCTTGCAGTTCAAGTATGATATTGCATATCTTCCTAGAGAAATTGGTCTTCTCGGTATAGTCAATAGCAGGGCAAGTCTCGTGGAATCCTTCTTTGTCCTTGGAATGATGGAATGTTCGGGTATTTCAACTTGACTACCTTGTGGATACAAAGCTCTTAGTGCTTATACATAGATGTGTTTGAAACTTAACTCCGACTCTGAAGTCTGAACACATATGAAGACACTGTGCAATTATGTTTGCTCTTTTTCTCAGTGATGGTATTAATACCATTTTGATGTTTATCTGTCCTCGCACTAGCTTTGTCCAAGTATTATGCGATTGCGTTTGGTGACTCCCGCTCAAGGTTTGGTGTCCGACGTTGATGTGGGTAGTAATCGATAGATAGAATTTCTTGAACTTGATATGCCAAATCCTTATTCGATCCTTTCCCCTCCATTTGTTTCAATGTGAGTGTTTATACGTGACTTCATTGGCTTGACCTGTCACTTCACTTGCACAAGTGACGTTTGGTCATAGTCGGGTGTTCTCTTAAAAATGCAAAGTCATAGATTTCGTATGTTAGTATTATTTATTATTTATTATGATTTATTATTATTATTCTTTCTCATTGCGTATTCAAATGCATCTTTTAATTGTAGAATACTTATAGATTACAAATGTAAAGTAATTATAAGAAAGTATATTTTATTATTATTATTCTTTGTCATTGGGTATTCAAAAGCACATTTTAATTGTAGAATATTTATAGATTACAAATGTAAAGTAATTTTAAGGTTATCACAATGGTACTCTGATAATATTTATGAATTGCACTTATATGTATATGTGTGTGCGTGCGCGTATCTAGAGAGAATATAACGATAAAAAGAAATTATTTGTACTCTCAAAATTACACACGCGTATAGATATATGTATATGTAGGTACAATTATAGATATAATTCAATAACATGATGACATAATATTTATATGTATACATACATACATATATATAAATATATATTTGTTTAAAACCATGGAGAAAATATAAACTTTATGCTTTATTGTGATTCCTAAACAATGAGCGTTGCCACCTTTTTTTATTGGCATCAGTTTTTAAATTTGAATTTATGGAGTTCTTGTAACCAATATTAAGCTCCTTCTTATAATCAGAAGCGAAAGGCTATACCTCCTTTCTCCGTGGCTGAAGGAGTATTCTCATGTTTCCTCTTTTTTGTATGTGATTGCTCTATAAACTAAGTGTCCTCTCACCTTTTCTTTTGGAAATCTGGAGTATAATACCACACTAATTTCTACAATATTGAGTCGCATGGGTGGAAACCATAGCATGCAGAGTGGTTGCTAAGAAATCGCATTAGCGATTGCATTGTTTCCTTTTTTCTCAGGTCATGTATCATTTGCAAGTTATTCACATTATATGCTATGTCTTTTCAATGCAAGAACTCTTTTTATATTCATCAATTCCCAAATGTAGTAGTAACATGAGCTTGATAGCGTATCTAAGAAGCATCAACTCTGCTCTCTTTTCTTTATGAGTGACAAATCCCTATCTATGTACATCGAGTGTATGACCGCAGGGACGAATTTTTTGTAATTCCTTTGGAAAGGAATGCTTAGCAAATGTTAACGCATAGTATTTTTATGGTGTGTAAGATCTACTATATCAATGGCTCGAAGTATCTTCTAATTTCTCTGGTACTTGATATTTACCAGTTGTGGTTAAATTCAAAATGATTCTCACAAACAAATCTGATCAATACGAATCTCATGATTACCGACAGTCTCCTAGGATGTACCCAAGGCTGGTAGAGCGAAGTGTAAATGGGTGAAGAGGAGAGGTATTCTTGCAAGAAAAATAAACTATTTTTCAGTGTTTTAATTATATGAACATTTAAAGGAAGAAATTGCTCAAGTCCAAGTCAGCTCATGGTTGTCCAAGATATAATCAGTTGTCAAGTCGAGCGGTGGTGATCAGGTTGTTCAAAGCCCACCTAAATCCTTGGCCAAGGTAGAATAGAGGCATGCTTGCCACAAATGATCACTAGAGGTCGGGACTGCTAGCTGACAAAGGGAAGGTTGATGGAGGAATTCCTCAGCCTTGTCTGCTACTTGGCCAACACTCTAACACCGGTATACTCAGGATGGCAAGACTATGGTGCCCCAAGCCTAACCCAGGGTAGGGAGGGTCTTTTTCATAAGAGATTGTGTGGGGATATTTTGGGAGGTTAAGCCTATGTCAATGCCTTCTCCTCTTTGCTAGATGCCGAGGCTTGCACAACACACTGTTAGTTATTTCAGTTCATGTATGAATTCCTAAATCTTTTACTTGTACGTATCTTTATATTACTTTGAAATGTAGTCGTAGATATGGTTAAATTGATTTGTTTCTTATAAAATGTAATTGTAAAAGTCAGTTATGGAAGTTAATTTAGTTGCCTTTCATATGAAATGGATATAGTCGTTACTTAAATTTGGATATATATCTTGTATAGTTCAGAAATATTTTTATTTTTGTATGATGTGTTGTTTCTAAATTATTTTTGTGCCATTCCGTTATGATATTCAGTTATAATCTTAGAATATGTTCTTTACTTTTAGCTTAGTGAAAATGGTATGTTATAACGGGAGCACGACTTTTGCTCTATAATACTCATGTGAGTTTCTTTCAAAACTATTGCAATAGGTAGTGGAGTTTGTTGAATTCTAGGATGGCTGCAAATGTACTAACAATTGCCATCGTATTCATTGTGTTCCAAATGCAAATGAAGGCTTAGAAAAATGAGAGGAGGAGACATGTCTCATGAAGAGACATGTCTCTAGGTAGTGGAGTCTGTTGAATTCTAGGATGGCTGCAAATGTACTAACAATTGCCATTGTATTGATTGTGTTCCAAATGCAAATGAAGGCTTAGAAAAATGAGAGGAGACGTGTCTCATGAAGAGACATGTCTCTACGGTTAATCATCACTAATTAACATATTAATATGATAGTAATATAAATAACCACATATGTAATTTATTATTATATTATTATATATAATAATAATATATAATATATAATATATATTATTATATAATTATATAATAATATATATAATATATATTATATTACATATATTATATACATAAGATATTTATCTTAAAGATGATTTACCATTAACAGGTATCTCATGATAAAATCAATCTGACAGAAGCTACAACCTTAACACTCCCTCTTTGCTAGGGAGGATTTATAGAACACATTGTGGTCTCAAGAATATGACAAGATATCATCTGAGTATGATATTCAATTCGCTGAGTCTAAATTTCTCACCTTTCATAATACACAATTTAAGCAATTTCGATAACTTTAATATAAGCTTAAACACCACCTTAAGTATGGTCTATAATAGTAACTATGTCATGGTGTTTGGCAAGATCTGACCCAAAGAACCATAACAAGTTGGTTATCATGGTGTTCGGAAAAATTCGATCCAAAGAACCATGATAACAGGTCTAGTATTTATAAGATCATAATGTTACAATGGTTACCTTTTGTCTATTCGTTATCATGATTTCCAACACTTTGGGACAACAATTTAATGAAGTTTGTCATGATACCAGGTCTACCATTTATATGATTGTCATTTTATAATGGTTACCTTTTGTTTATATATGTCAATGAAAGATCGTCACCTTTCATTACATATCATATTTAAAATAGTAACCACCATGAACCTAGTGAGAGGATGGTACAAAGGTTTTCACCTTAATTTTCTCTCACAGAGAAGAATGGATTACAAGGAATTTCACTTAGAACTTCTCATAGAGAAGATATCATTCACAAAGGATTGCATCTCAAAGAAAAAATTCTCCCTCTGAACAATGATCTTGGGAAGTCAGGTCTAGTGGTTACTCCCTTAGAGGCTCTCTTACCCCAAGGATTCCTGTCACACTCATTCTAAGTCTGATATCAATCTTCTAATTTTCTAGTGATAAGTCAGTATTTCCTCATGATGCACTCAAGAGTAGGCCCATCAAAATCATGCAGTCACACACATGTATTTCTAGACTCCCTTTGAATATTAATCTTCTAATCTCCCGCAGTGTCTTCAAAGAAGTGTCATACTCCCTCTTATTGTAGAAGGATGCTCATAATCTCAGTCATCATTGCCTTCGAGAAGTGTCATACTCCCTCTTAATGCAGAAGGATACTCATAATCTCAATCATTAAAGATATTTGCTTTTAAGAGCTTCACTTTATCCATCTTGATCATCAGGGTCTTTGGAGCTATTATCATTAGATTGAGATTGCACAATATTGGGTAGCAAATGTAAAGTACCAACCTTCTTATCTTGTAAGAATATCCTCAAACATAAAGGAAAAGATCAAAGCAAATAACCCTTATAGTATGTATAGAATTACAAATAAGAGAGACTACAAGGAGTAGATAAATGTAAAAGATAAAAATACTTATCTGCACATGAAGATTCAAAAATTGTCCCTTCAGATTATTTGAGAATGGAACGTCTCCCCTCTAAATAAGGTTCAATTGGGAATGGAACATTGACTATTATTCACCTCACAATGTAAAATTTCCACTCATATTGTTTGAACAATTTTGTATCAAATATGACAACTCTCTTCTAAGTTCCAACTTGCTCTTTTCATCCAAACATTTATTTAGTTTAACAGTAGAAGCGAACATGTCCTTCCATTTTATCAAACTTGTCCACAATACACCAATATCTTGATTAAGTATGATTGTGCCACATGAATGACTCTACAACTCACACATCAAGTTTCATTCATTAAGGAGAGACTCGTAGATAGTTCAAATGAATTCTTAAAAAGTTCATTAACGTCTCACAACAACTCAAATTTCCTTACAGTAACTTTTGCAAATACAAGTGACACCATTTAGAAGTCATCACTTCTTTATGATGTACACAGGGGGTAGGCCCATTAAAATCACATGGTTACAATGTATGAATCATGGTCCTCTTGATAGTGGCAATTTATTGATTGCTAGAGAAATCCATCTCAACATTGTTTACTCCCTCTTAATCAGCAAGACTGAGATCACTGAAGATTAACTACATAACATCCTTAGTCTTATCCCTCTCTTTCAAGGTTATCTTGAGACTTTTACCTCAAGGCATTGGAAATACGCGTACTTACCCATCTTTGATCTTGCTTAACTTGCAAGGATTTACTCCACCCATCCGTACACAATACCAACCTATCCTCTTAAGGGTGTGTGTATGTGTATGTGTGTGTGTGTATAAAACAGTAGCAAGCAACAATCATAGTCAGCCAGATCATTATGTATTAATCAGTATATAAGTATGCTGTTTGCCTTATAACAGTCCAATCGGCTGCTTATATTCTGATATATATCTGTTAGTCCCATTGATTGAATGCATTATTCTCTTCTCTCAATAATTGATCCCTATGGATCAAAAGAAGTGATAAATTTCCAATTCCATTTCATATTGATCCTTCTTCCCCCTTTGTATCTTTTGTGAGGAATGTTTGCAGCTCTTCCCCATGTCTACCTTTTTCAATGGTCTCACTTTTGCATAATTACCACCCTTCAAAAAGGCCACAACCTTCGACCATTTCTGCCCCTTTGGAAGTTTCTTCTTCGTCTTCTTCCATTAATCAATCCTTAATTCCCGTGCTTCCTTTATGCAGATTGAAACTGTCTTATATCTGAAAGTAGAAGTTACTACGATTATTTCCTTACGATGGTCCATAACTCCATGCCGTCAACAAATGACTTTCATTTCTATTGTCATTGATTTCCACTTGGTGAAGAAGCATAGGTTGCTTGCTCTTGTAAACATTTTCGTCTTTTGCGTCTTTTGTCATCAAAGTGATTACTTTGGTTTTTATTTCGTTAGTTTTTCAAAGTTCATTTTTTGCAAAAATGGAAGACCACCATATAAATATATTAATAATAAACTGGTTCAAAGAGCTCCTGATGGAAAGAACCAGAAAGAAAACCCTCATTTGTTACTCATATAATATAGGAAGATAACATAAAAATATTTAAATCTACAGAAAGAGCATGGGAACCGCCCAAAATTGACCAAAAGAGTGTGCGAACAAAAGGTTCCCAATATATCTAACTAATACCTTAAAAAAGGTCCCTGATACTAATCAGCAAAGAGGAGAGCAAATAAATGGCTTTATGATATAGCCATTACAAGAGGCTCCCTCAAGTTCAAATGCTTTTAGATAATACAAAAACAATGATACAATATTTTGAAGAATCTTAGGATGATATACATGAAAAACCTCATAAGGATAAGAACTACTATTAGCAAATCGTGATGGAAGCAGTCAATCTGTCGCCAACTTAGAGCCAAGAAGTATCAGACAGGTAACCAAGAAAAAAATCACAACCATCTCAATACAATTGATCTCAGGCACCCAACATAAGAGTGGTTTGGGAGTCTACTGATGAAATGGAAGTGACAGTTGTTACCAATCAAAGAAACCCTCTGCTGAACCTTCTACCATGTGAAGAAAATCCGACCATCATTGAACCAAACTTGAGACAAGCAGTGGAAAATTTGCCAACATGTAGGGCCTTCAAGCCTGTTAGAATACTGAGATAAGAAGAGCTGAAACAGTTCTCAACATTTCAGCATGCAGTGGATCATTTGCCAATATAAACAGTTCTGATCATATCAGCACACAGAGGAATGCCTGTTAGAATACTGAGATAAGAAGAGCTGAAACAGTTATGATCATTTCAGCATGCAGAGGATCATTTGCCAACATAAACTGTTCTGATTATATCAGCACACAGGAACCAGTAGAAACAGATATATGGATTAGACTTGGAAACAAAGGATATGCTGCAAGAGATACATTCTCAAAGAAGTTAGAACTGCCATCTTCCATGGCAGAGCCTTGAGCAGTTGGAATCTTGGAATAATTTTATTTGAGGAGTATTGTGGCCCCTTAACAAACACATGGAGAATGTGATCAACAGATACTATGGCAAGTCAACTGCTGGTTCGCCTATGAAATCTGAAATAAATTCAATCCCAAAAACGTGAGAAGATGCACATTCTCCTTAGCAATCCACAGAGATTTCTCACCCAAAACTGCCAACCCCTGAGAATGATAGAAAAGTTCCTGCGAAAATGTCATCTGTGAGAGAATGAGAAGTCATCCATCCAGTTGAAATGTTCATCACAAAGTACACGACTTATCCTCAGAGATAATTTGCAGAAGACGAGGATGGTTGGCAAAATTAATAACCATGGAAGTGGAGTCCAGATTAACTTGATCACAGCCCATGTTAACTAACTTGTCAGCAATTTTATTACCTTCAAGGAAGCAATCTGAGAATACCATTCACCAAAGGAATCCAGCAGGGACCAAACTTGATGAAAGATATATGCCAATCTATGATTATGAAGTTTCCTTGAAATACATGTGTTGATAATAACTGAGGAATCTTCTTCGATGTGAATGTGGTTAAGGCCAAGATTCTTTCCCAGAACCAAACCATTTAAAAGAGTCATAGCTTCAATCATATTATTGGTATTGGACTGAACATGTAAAGATTTCAGAACCAATAAGTTACTCAAGGAATCCGTGAAAGAGACACTGATTCTTGACATGCCTGGGTTTCCTCTTGAGCCCTGTCAAAATTGATCTTGACTTGGCCAGGGAAAGGTGGATGCCATTTAATCTGCAATCTAATAGGGCCTTGCTGCTGATGGCAGATTGGGAAAGGGAGAGTTGGAAATTTGACGTCTGTCCATACCTTGCAGATCTTTGCATCCCATGGGGTAAAGACATGTTTTTCATCCAATCTATGAGCACTTGCATTTACTGATTCCACAATTGATTTCTCCAGCTTAAGGACAACCTGCTCAATGGGAGTTGAAATCTCTCTGAAGATCCTTTAGTTCTGCTCCCACCAAATAGCCCATAGAATCGCTGCAGGGGAGCAAAGCCATAATGTTGAGAACATTTATTTGGGATAAAGAACAGGCCAGGATTGAAACATGTCCCAAAGTGAATTAGGTAATTGAAATGAAATGTTGAGCTTATCCATTATATAATGCCAGCATTGCTGGGATAAGGGATAGTGAAGGAATAAATGATCTACTAATTCTGATTCTGTGTTGCAAAGGACACACTGAAATGATCTAGCAATGTTTAAAAGTTCCAACCTATCACTTGTGAGAATTCTCTTCCGAAGAGTTAACCAAGCAAAGCAGCCCACCTTTGGGAGGACACACTTGTTCCAACAAAAAGAAAAGGCTCTATAACTGGGTTTATGTTTTGAGAGAAGGTGGGGCATTTTATAGCCATGTTTGACTGAATAGTTGCCATCTGGAGAGGGCACCCAAAACAAGCAATCATTTCTATTGGAGGGATAAAAAACTCTTTCATCAAAAGTATGTTAGAGAGCTGCAACCTGTAAAGGAGGAACTGAGAGTTCTGATGGAACGCACCAGTGAGCTTTACCTGTGAGTATGTCCACTGAGCACATGCAGGCTACTAAATTCCTGCCCCAACATTTAGTAGCAGCTTCAACAATGGTTGAAAAATGAGGATTATGTGACAAAGGAGGGAATCTGTTCCATGAATCTTCCCAGAAGATAACGCGTTCCCCGTAATGGACTTCTTATGAGATATAATTAATAATAATGCCCTTGGCTGAGACCATGAAATTCCATATAACCGACCCTTCTGGGGGGTCAAGGGCAGTAACAGATTTTCTCTTGTATGATAGTGCACCAGTTATTGTTGGGATTAGAGTACATTTTCCACACTAATTTTCCTGTGAAAGCCTTGTTTCTAAGAGCCAAGCAATAGAGCTTAGCACCCTCAGCATCATATGCAGATGACATTTCCTTGAGGGAGATTGAAGTAACCTTTTTTTCAGCTTCCATGTTGGAGGACCATAAAAACTCTGTGATGATCTTCTTGATTTGGTGAATGACTGATCGCTTGAAGAATAGAAATAAAATAATTTAGGATAGCTATGAGGACAGATTTAATGAGCACTATTTTGCCAGACAATGATAATCAATACACTTTCCAGGCTGAGATTTTTTTCTTGATTCTGTCAATAATAGGGTTCTATAAGCTAACTTTATTGGTACCCGTAAAGAAGGGAATCACCAGATAAGAAGGAAGGTCTGCTTCTGAGAATCCAATGGACTCAATCCTATCAGCAATTTCCATCTTAGTGTTAAAAACAAAAATCTTATATTTCTCAGCACTAATCCTTTGACTTGAAATGCTTGTGTAAAGAGCCAACACTTTTTTTTCATTTGTTTCACCTCCTGAATGTTGGATTGAGCAAAGAGCAAAGAATCATCAACAAACAGAGAGTGGGTTGTTGAGATGGTTGTGCCAACGATTTGAATGCCTTTCCAAAGACCATGATCTCTTTTTGGATTAATGTATTGACAGAAGCCTCTGCCATGATGATGAACAAAAAAGGAGATAGGGGATCTCCATGCCTAACTCCCTGGTAGATGTAAAATAACCAGCTGGAGCCCCATTAATGATATTTGAAAAGTGGGCTCCAAATATACAAGCCTTCATCCATTTACACCATTTTCGGCAAAACCAAACTGCCTGAGCACTTTGAATAAAAAGTCTCAGTTAAGTCTATCGTATGCTTTCATCATATCTAATTTAACCCCACAAGATGGGATTTGCTGCATGTTACTAGTGTGGAGAGTTTCATGAGCAACAAGGGCACCATCCACAGTTTCTTTCCCTGGGACAAAGCCTCCTTGTTTGGGGGAGATAATCTTGCCAATCAGATGTTGAAGCCTTAAGTATATTGCCTTTGAAATAATTTTGTATATTTTATTGCAGAGAGCAATAGGACGAAATCAGCGAAAGATTTAGGAACTAAAGCAATATTTGTGGCATTGAAGCTTTGTAGAATGAAGGAACTCTTTCTAGGCTCTTCCAATACAGCTAAGAGATCAAAACAAATTACATCACAACATTTTTGAAAAAAGAGAGCTGTAAAACCATCTGGCCTTGGTGCTTTTTCAGCTGCCATGGAAAAGAGGACTTTATGAATTTCCATTAAAGTAAAGGGAGCCATGAGGAGCTGATTATGCGTGTCTGAACTTAAAAAAGGGATGCACCCTGATAGATGAGATTCCTGTTCAGGTGCAGGGGAGTATGAGGTGTTAGGAGAAAGAAAGCTCTGAAAGAATCTGACACCCTCAGATTCAATCTCAAGATCAGTAAGCAACTGGTCTGACACAGAATTATGGATTGAGAAAATAGTATTTGTGGCTCTTTTTTGTTTTGCATACGAGTGGAAGAAGTTGGTTTTTGATCTCCTTGTGCCAACCATAATTCTCATGACTTTTGCCATCAATATTCCTGTTCCCTCATACATAATTTTTCCCACTACATTTGGAGAGATTTCTGCCTTTAATAGGATGATTGATTAAGGCCAAATCTGATTATGTCTACATTTATCTCTGCTAGGTGGAGTTACACAAGTTTTTTCTGCTAAAAAATGTTTTTGAAAACTTCCTTGTTCCAGACCTTAATTTGACCCTTGACATTGCAGCTTCTTAGAAAATTGAAACATATTCGTACCATGAATAGGTGGTGAACTTACCCACCATTGCTTTAACAGTGAATGAAAATTAGGATGTCTAAACCACATGCCATTAATTTGAAAGATGATATACGCCTAGATCTGGTTAAAGATGAATCAGATGAAAGCTGGAGTAGAATAGGAAAATGATCAGAGCTAGAAAAAGACATTACCTCCGATTGAAAAGATGAGGATTGTAATTTCCAGACCTATGATAACCTTTCAGCAATTTGAAGAAAACGTACTTGCTTGTTTGTCCAAGTGAAACAACCATTGCTGGGTATAACATCCCACAAATTGTTATTATTTATGAAGTGCACAAAATCTTGCATTACCCACATAGGAGTGCAGATCCCACCTTGCTTCTCACAATCGGAGGTAATAGCATTAAAATCACCCCCAATGATAAAGTTAGTGTCTGCATGCTGTTGGATAAGAAGTGTGAGAGTCTCCCAAAGACTTCTCTTGTCAGTTGTAGATGTAGGTCCGTATACTTGAGTAGCATGGATGAAAGTTGAAAATGCTGAATGTGCACAAGTTACCAGTTAGTGTCTTGCTTGATAAGATGACATTGAGTAGATCTCGGATTCCAAAAAACCATAAGACCACCGTGTTGAAGTATCTAGAATCATTTTCTCCAAATGTAATAACACTGCCATTTTATTTGTGTTTTCCAAATGCAGATTTGAAGACTTATAAATATGAGAGGAGACATGTCTCTTTGTTTAAGCATGATTAGATAATAATAATTTATTAGCAATAATATAAATAACCATATATATATATATAAAAGAACAACATTTGTCTAAACAATGTATCTCATGATCGAACCAATCTGACAGAAGCTACAACCTTAAACTCCCTCTTAGCTAGGGAAGATTGTTATAGAACATATTATGCTCTCAAGTATATGAAAAGATTCATCTCAATATGATATTCTTGGAATGAAATATTTAAGTATATCAGCTTATATCCATTATCTTTCAATATAATCCGAATTATAATTCAACAAGAAATATCAATCATGTAATATTCATCATACTTATATTCTTTTGGTATGTACCCTGGCATAAAAAAATCCTTGATACCTACCAAAAGAATATGTTATATCCTAGTAGGATATGAGTTATCTGATTTCTGACACTCCGGGACAACAACTTAATGAAGTCGATTGGATAACTAGTAATCAACATGTCATGAACTCTATCATGACAAGTATCATGATCTCCAACACTCCAAGATAGCAAATTAATGTAGTCTGATCATGATACGTTTATTATCATGGCTACTGACACTCCAGGACAGCAAGTTAATGTAGTCTGATGATGATACATTCCTTATCATGACTACTGACACTCTGGGACAACAACCTAATGTAGTCTGTCATGATAATAGGTCAAGCTATTGATAAGATCGCCACCTTACAATAGCAACCCTCCAAATATATATATATATGTATGTATATGTATATATCAATGAAAGATCATCACCTTTCATGACATAATCCACATATGCAAAATAGTAACCACCATGAACCAAGTTAGAAGGTGGAACAAGGGCTTTCACCTCAACTTCTCTCTCATAGAGAAGAATGCATTACATAGAATTTCACGTAGAACTTCTCTCTCATAGAGAAGATATCATTCATAAGGGATTCCACCTTAAAATTCTCCTTTTGAACAATGATCTTGGGAAGTTAGGTCCTGTAGTTACTTTCTTAGAGGCTCTCTTCGCCCAAGGATGCTTGTCGGACTCCCTTTGAATCTGATATCGATCTTCTGATTTTCTAGTGATAAGTCATTACTTCCTAATGATGTACATAGGAGTAGGCCCATCAAAATCATGTAGTCAGACACATGTATTTCTAGATTCCCTTCGAAAATCAATCTTCTAAGCTCTTGCGTTGCCTTGAAGAATTGTTAGCTTGAAGAATTGTTAGACTCCCTCTTAATATAGAATAATACATAGTCCCAATCATCGAAGACCTTTTTCCTTCAAAAAAAAATCGCATAGACCAAGACTTGCACTAATGCGTTGGCAGCAGACCTAATTCACCATTCTTCTCTTCTTGCAAGAGAATCTTTGGAGACCAAAGAATAGAACAAGAGTACATCAAGGCATAGGACTCTTAATATTCATACATATAAGCAAGAGACTATAATAAACAAATAAGTGTAATAGTCAAAGATAAAAAATACTTATCTGTACATCAACAGCCTTGATATAAGATGTTCCAATGAAGGTCCATATACATCAAATTAGAAAATGCTTCCAATGGGGAATGAAACATTGATTAAGGTAATCATTCATCCCCACAATGTTGAATTCCCACATGCTTCATTTCTAGAAATTTCAGTCACCATTAAGAGTTGAGATGTTAGATTCAGGTTGTCATTGACTGATTAATTTATTTGTTAACTCGATATGGAATCAACCTGCTCTACTACTATTGTTGGGAGCTTAGGACTTTCCTTCTTATTTCTGATGACATTGGCCTTTGGAATCCTCTATTCATCATATTTGTTGGACAGTAAATTTTCTGCCCAATTGGACTTGTTCATCTTTCTCAACTAGATAGCCTCCACAAGGTGCCATAGTACCTCTAAGACTCTTAATCAATGATATCTTCTCTCACAGCTGTTGGCTCCACGCTTTTAACAAATTTACAATAGTAGTTGTTCACAAAGAATACAAATTCTTGATTTTGATTCTTGATATTCTTATTTATTTATTTTTATTTTGATCGTAGAATACAATTTTTATAGTCCTAACTCATTCCTTGACTTTAATCCATATTTTCATTTGTTTTTTGAGAATTGAGCATATTGAACTTAGTGCACCTATATATCTGTGACAATGAATTTAAATTGACATACTGCGATTTCAAATTCTTTAGAGGCATTACCATTAACAAATCAATCACCACCATCAATATATAGAGAGGCAACACTGCCACATCCATGTACTTTATCCAACGCAAACTCTTATTCATTAATCCAGATCGGTACTCTGGTCAGCAATTGAAGTTCTGAGCCTTTTTAATGGAGATTAGAAGTAAGAAGTAAGGAACTTGTAACATGCATAGACATGGATTCAAAAGTTGCATATAATTTTTTTTCTTCGATAAGATTATATTTCTAGCAATTTATATTATGCTCATAGATGTTGTCTTTGTTGACCTGGCATGAGAGTCTTAATATTGTGATTGGGGGATTTGCTAAGCATTAATTATGTTATTGGTTGTTCTATAGCTCAGTCAATGTGTGGTTCTGCCACTCTGCATCCACTCAAATTTGACACAAAGGATTTACATTGTAACTCTCCTTCGATGGATGCTTAATTGTTATTTATATCCTTTTATCATTAATACTTGTCATTGTCAAGAGTATTCCCTTCCATATTGAATGTCGATGCCCATCTGTAAGAAAAAGGGTGGATGACGTCTAAGAGCTGTAATCTAAATTTATTTTGGGAGGAGCTGGGATAGCTTATGACAGACCTTGCAAGGAGGATCTAACACGAAGGATTTACATTTTAACTCTCCTTCGATGAACGCCTAATTGTTATTAATATCCTTTTATCATCAATACTCGTCATTGTCAAGAGTATTCCCTTCCATATTGAACATTGATGCCCATCTATAAGAAAAAGGGTGGACAGCGTGTAAGAGCTGTAATCTAAATTTATTTTTTGAGGAGTTGGGATAGCTTGTGGCAAACCTTGCAAGGAGGATCTGACGACTGCATGAGGTAAATTGGGTTGGGAACTCTTGTAGAAGATCCAATCATTGAGAATATCAAATAAGAATACTCCTTACTAGTTCCAATACCATTTGAATTCCCATTATTGTAAAAATAATCATCGCGGCTTCATATTTAACGACAAAAACCATTGTCAAAGCTTTTGGGTATTGTCTACTATAATTAGCGATTCTTTGACTTTTTTCTTTCATCTTTGTATATTACGTACAATATATGCATAATGACTTATCCCATAGATATTTGAATGACACCAAATCATGTTGACCAGAGAAATGTTGCCTCATCATCCAGTCCGCAGGAAATTGAAGTGTTGACTATGTCAACTCATAAACTTATGTGACAAGGATCATATCTCTCTCTAGGTGTTGATGGACTTGTTATATATCATTGGGGATGTATATTATTTTCCCTTCAAGCGGTCCCTCTTCAAGCATTGAAACATTTTACCAAAAAGTTCAAATGCCTTAAATATGCAAAGCATCATTCATATATAACCATATGAGCATTCCCAACCACAATCTCTATCAAGATCGTCATTTGCAATGCTTTTACAAATCTCCATACTTGTTCCAAGGATCCCCTATTGACACAAAGTGGTTTTGGTTTTTGGCTTGCCACTCGCCAAATTCAATCGCTTGATAGTTTTTGAAGTCTTTCACAGTTCGCTCCAAATATCTGCTACAATCATTGCCTTCCATTCGATGATATTCTTTAAAAGCATTTCCATAGATAATTTGCTGCTTAAAATCTAATAATGACCACTAGTCGTTTTTACCCAGTTACTTCTTATTTGCCCTGCCAATTTATCACTAAAGATAATAATCAATCATAAAATTATTCTCAATGTTTTCTCGAAGCATAGAATCTTTGATAAAGATTTGACATTAATTTAATTCCATACTTTGAAGGATGTGAGATTTGCATCTCTAAGATGAAACACGTCTCATGGGGGGGTGCACTTAGACATTTGATTTATAATTGATACCCTCCAAATAATTCAATTACTGTAATTGAGCGATAATCGACTAAATTCTCAATGATTATTAATGATAATGGCACCGTCTAGTTCTTTCCCACTCATTGACTTCATGGTGACTATCATTATCTATACATCGTCAAAGCTTACAAAGCCTAGCACAGAGAGGTTCTTCTTTTTCAATAAAGCTTTTGTGGATCACAACAATTTTTGTACGGGGATAGCAGAAGAGGATTTCACGGCTTCACAACCTTAGAATCTTCATTATTTCCGATGAATCATTGTAATTGCATTTTATATTGAAATTCATTAATTTCTAATCGTGATTGCTAACTGGGTGGATTGACAAGAATTTCGTCTAGTAACTATATTTTTCTCCTTAATTTATCGATAATCACTGCCTTAAAATCAGTTCAAAGTGGCGAGTTTGTCGACTCCACCATGCTTATTTGGTTTGTCTCCATGTCCTTAACGTTTATCATTGCAAAAATTATTGAACGATTAAATGACTCAATAGCTCTCGCTATTCCAAGATGCATCATCAAAATATATCTTAATACTTGCAGTCTCCTTGTTTGCTACATATTATTGGTTTTGATAATGGATCGAATGTGCATGTAAGGTTGTGTCTTCTTCTTGGTACAATCACTTCAAAATAATTTAAAATCTCAAAGAACCTGGCTTTGATACCATGTTGAAGTATCTTCGATCGTTATTTGTCATATGTAATAACACTGCCATTGTTATTGGTTGTTTCCAAATGCAGATTTGAAGACTTATAAATATGAGAGGAGCTCTTTGGTTAATCATCATTAGATAATAATAATTTATTAGCAATAATATAAATAACCATATATATATATATATATATATATAAAAGAATATTAGTCTAAACAATGTCTCTCATGATTGAATTGATTCGATTGAAGCTACAACCTTAACACACCAAAAGCTCCATAACCTTGTAGATGATGCAAGCTCCATAAAGACCACTTATGAACTGATTTAGAAAATCTGTTGTAAGATAATTTTGTTTCTTGCAAAAGAATTACTTCTGCTTGTGAAGAATCAAGCTTGATTCTATATTGCTTGTCAGGGGCATTGATGCCCCTGACATTCCAAGAATGAATATTCATTAGTGACAAGGAGAACATGGCGTTCTCCTCCTCAATCTTTTACTTGGTGAAATTTTTTCCTTAATAGTTGATTGCAGACCTGCTGCAATTTCCTCTCCGGTCTTCACAGCCTTTGAATTCCTACCCCTGGATTTGACAATATTCTTTGAAAAATCCGAGTTTTTTTTTGACTTCGTTGCAAATTCCTTGGGTTCCATTTCATGCAAATCAGGGTAAAAATCCTGCACTACATCTAGCAATCGAAGACTTTAGACTCTTTTACATACCTTTCTAATGCATTGCATATGCAAAGCGGACTAGAAAGTCTGCATTGCATAGTGTAAGTGGACTGTTCTACTTGATGTGCATCAAGCAAATCTTTCAATGAACATGTTAATGGGACTAAAAGTCCTGGCCACATGGTTCAGTGTCATTAATGCAATCATCGCCAAGCTTTTTTTTGACATTTATATCCCTTTGCTATTGGTTTAAACCTATTTCAAAATGCAGTGAGATTAGTTTTCTCCTCTAGGTGATGTATTGAACTCTTATGGAAGCATCATACTGACATTTGGCTGCAAATACGAACCACTTTCTTCCATTTTATGTGTGTTTAAACTGGTACTGCTTCACTTTCACCATTTTCTTTGCACTTCTATATAAGATTCGATGTTTTTGTTTAATTATGTGCACATTTTAATGGTTGCTTTCATTTGAATGTCATGCCCTTTTAAATTTCTTTTGCGTTTTTTAAGCTTGTATATACATGTTCAAACAATTTTTATGTGGTTCTCTTACTTATTTGAACTTGTTTTTGAACCAGGGCACACATTTTCCTTTGCCTTCATTTGCATTTTTAACTAAGTATTGTTTATAAGCATGCTATTTTATATGCAAAGTTGTTTTAGCAGCTTATGGTTTCATATTATTTGCTGTGCAAACTTTCAAGCCGTGCTTTTATTTTTATGTTAATGATGCGATTGAAATTTATTACAGACCAATGTTTTCAATGCAGTTCTTGTGGATATTGGCATACAAAACCTTGGAAGAAAGATGTAGCAAGGTGCTTTGCATGTGGCACAGAAAAAGAGGTTATAATAGAAGACTTGGAAGGTCCAAAATGCAATGGAGATGAAGATGATTTTGTAGTATACACATTTTTATTGAGAGGCATAGAGAGCAAGATCAAGGAGGTTGCAATTAAGAAAAAGTCAATGCATTCTGAGGGTCCTTTTATGAGCACATCAATGAAGATGATGTCATCATCTTAGAGGAGATTCCAAGAATCAATCGCTTGTTAGAAACTAAACTTGAGAAGAAGGTGGGAGATAATGAAGTAGATGCAAGTCTTTGTGAAGGCTTGATAATATTGATAGTTGAAGAGGAAGGTGAAGAAAAAATTGTAGTAGGTGAGGCTAAATGGCTTGCATCAATTGAAGATAAAGGAGCATGTCTTTAGGAAGGCATAAAAGAAGGAAAGAAATGGATTGTAGTTGTGGGTGGTTTGGTTAGAAATGAAGGTGTACCTATAATTGTGAAATGTCCGTTGGAGGACATAAGGATGATGGAAAGCATGGAGTAGCTGAGCAAAGAGGTTGGTTGTAAAGCAAGGGTATGCTAAAGAGGTGTATGTTGGGTGCCAAGGAGATGCATTTCGTGGGGTTGAGTGAACTTGGGTGGGTTAAAACCCACAAAGAAGAGAAGGAAAATGTTGAGTGGTGAGATGAGGAGGAATTTTGAGTGGAACAACATTTGGAGGGGTTTGAATGATTGTGGAATAAATTCCACATTGAGAAAGAGTTGTGCACAAAAAGTATGGTAGAGGAGGTTGGGTTTTTGACGAAGCTGATTCCACATCTAGGAAGAAGAGTGCAAAGCAGAGTTATTAGAGGAGGATGCTTATTTCACCTAGATGTTGGAAGTGAAAGTGCTAGTTGGAGGTACTTTACAAATGAGAAGGCCTTGCATCTTATAGACCTCCCAATTACAAATGAAGGAGTCAAATTCATTCTAAATTAACAGTCGAGATAATTTAGTGTAAGCCCTAATTTTGTTGGTTACAATTAACACCTTCATACATTTAACTGTTAGAGTGGGTTTGCAATTGCACCAAAAGATTGATCTATCAATGCTCGATACAACCACTCAACTTATAGTACACAAGAGGTGGTTAAGCCGTTGTCACGAATCCTGAGGGGAGCGCTGAATAAATTTCCAACAATCTCCGCCCAGTGTTACCCGAGGGTCTGAGGATTCGAAACTATGACCAAGCTCTGATACCAATGGTTAGAAATAATAGTCCACCAAGATAACAGAGAGGCAGGAGGGGTGAATCAGTTATCCAATTAAAACATTTATCAACCTTAATTAATCTTAACCATCCAATCAAAGTAAACAACAACCATAACAAGATGCACATGCACAATTACATGAGATTTGTTAAGTAGGGAAACCCTTGATTAGAGGGAAAACCCTAGTGGGAATGATGCCCAGAAAGATATACTGATATATATTCCTTGTTAGAGGATGGACCCTGTTAGGAGTCTATGAACACATTCAGTACATAAGAGTCCTTGTTAGGAGACATTGAATCCCTGTTAGGAGATTCCAACCCTGTTAGGAGTTGTAGAAGGCAGAAGGACCCGCTTTCCAAATAGCTTCTGTGGCAAGACCACTGAACTTTACTGTCCAATTGATCTCGTAACTATTCCTTGTAGAATAATTGTTTGTACTGCGCTTTATCCTCTTTCCTTTGTCCTGTCAATTGGACCAATCACTGTCAGACCTTGTAGACTAGTTCATAAACCTCGGATCCAAATATCAAACCTTGAATCTTAAAATAAAACCTCGGCAACGAAGTTCTCTCCAACTTTGCTCTGCTCTACTTATCTTCGCATTTCAACTTGCTTCTCTTCTGTTTTGCTCTTCGTGCTTCTTGCAATCATTCATACATTCATACATAACAAAGGAAAATGTCCTTCCTTTATACTGAATCCATAAAACAATTGCTTGAGTTGGCTATTACACCTTCTCAATTAATTATTATAGGACCTCATTAAGAACACGTTATACTTAGCGATAACATTAATCTTTAGCCTTGTAACTTGAATAATTTTCTATATGTGTAATATTATAATGAGCAAGCTTAACCACGTCATCTCCAACATGTCTTCTACACGCCTTTAACCTTGCTTCTCAAATAACAACTCTGCTAAGAGATATAACAAGTTTACCGGAACATGCTTTTGCAAACTCTATCTCAGAATAGTTTTCACCAAAACTTGCATAACTTCTTCTAGACTTAATATCTTATGCTTCCAAGGTTAGTTGCATATACTAGACACTTAGTAGTATCTCCCTTTAACTTCACTTAGTAAAAATGCTCAACGATCTGTCCGTACCAACTTGCTCTTACTGCTGTTCTTTTGTCAGACACCACAGAAAACTGCTATGTTGACATTAATGACAAACACAGTCATGAATGTAACATATTATCATGATAATGATCTAATCATGTTTCTACAATACTCCCCCGTAGAAGTATCATCAACGTTCATGCTTCCAACAATCTCCCCCTTTGGCATTGATGGCAACATAGATGAAAAACATCTAGTTCCAAGAATACCAACAGTTAAAGGTTGTTATCCTTTCTTTTCAAATCCTCTTCATCAATCATTCTCCCCCATTGATATACCTCAATGTGCTCTATATCAAGCTGTTTTTCATGCTAAGGCAAGCATTCAGTCCAGACAAACAATAGTGCTTTGTAACATTGGACTGATGCATTCTTGCATCATCTACTCTGATGTAGGTAGGGGCATAACCCCTAGCATACCTCGCAAATACTCAAAAGTCTCTTTGGGAAGAGGCTTGGTGAAAATATCTGCAATCTGCTCTTTGATGCTTACATACTCCAATCTGATTTCCTTTTTTGCAACTTTCTCTCTTAACATGTGATATTTGATAGAAATGTGCTTAGTGTTAGAATGCAACACTGGATTCTTAGACATATTCACTATGCTTGTGTTATCACAATGTATGACAACAGGTTCACTGAGCTCTATTCTTATATCCTTCAGAATTTGCTTCATCCAAACAACTTGATTACAATTGTTTGTTGCTGCAACATATTCCGCCTTTGTTGTACTTTGTGAGATACAGTCCCGCTTCTTGTTTAACCAAGAAACCAATCTTCTTCCAAAAAAGAATGCTCCACCACTGGTGCTCTTTTTGTCATCCGTACTGCCTGCCCAATCAACATCAATATAAGCATATAAAGTGAAGTCATTAGATCTGTCATACCACAATCCGAACTCTGGTGTTCTCTTCAGATATCTAAATATCCTTTTAACTGCTGCATAATGTGCTTCTCTGGGATCAACTTGAAATCTTGCAACAATTCCAACTGCATTTGCTATATCCGGCCTTGTGTGAGTCAGATATTGCAATCCTCCAATCATAGATCTTTACTTCTGCTCAACAGTAGGTGTCTCATCCTTTGTAGATAACTCGTGTTCAGTTACCATAGGTGTTCCAACTGGTTTACATGTTTCCAAACCAAACCTTTTCAATAGATCTTTCAAATACTTAGTCCGAGAAATAAAGATTCCTTCTTTCTCCTGCACAATCTGTAATCCCAGAAAGTATTTCATCTCTCCTATCATACTCATTTCAAATTCCTTCTTCATTTCTTCTTCAAACTTGTCACTTTCATTATCATTTCCTCCAAATATGATATCATCAACAAATATTACCAAAATCATCAATCCATCATCTATTTCTTTCCAGTATAGATATATGGGAACAATATACATGTTGATGATGATGTGTATAACCTCGGACATTAGTATGGACAGTACAGAAGAAAGATATTTAAGATGTACAGAACATTGGAATGAAAGGCAAAGGAATTATTTTGTTTATAAAATAATTACTTGACCAATTAGGGACGACATCTTAGATGTTTACTCTAAGATGAAAAGTTTATTTTGGTCTTAGTTGACCTAGCAGCAATTTGTGAAAAGGCATGGTATTTATGCAAAGACATCTTGCGAGATTATTATGAAGTAAAATGCATTTGTGAATGCAAAATTTTGTATCATATGCAGAAGCGAATTTTGATAACCTAATTTTGTGATTTGAGATCGAGCTGAGGTCAGAGATCAGCTGAAAGAAGGTACAACATCCATACTTCTGTATTCGAGGAACTTTAATTACTTGTTTGGGCAATGAGCTCTTCTTGTAATTGAAAAGCTCTTCTTGTAATTGGAAGTGCATGTTTGGGCAGTGAGGTCTTGTTGCACTCATTGTACCACAACTCCTAACAGGGACTCATATTTATTGAATGAGTTTATATAGTCCTAACAGGGTCCATCCTCTTACAAGGAACATTTATATTAGTACATCATCTAGTGGGTATCATCTCCATCGGGGTTTTCCCTTGGCCAGGGTTTTCCTAGTTAACAAAATATGGTGTTATGAGTTGTCTCTATGCATGGTTACTTTTATTGTTCAACATTAGTTGTTTACTTTCTTATGCACGGTTCAAAGTAATTAATAATATCCAGTTGGCGACAGAAGTTTGTAGAAACACCCCCCCCGCAGTATTCCTTAAGGCAGTTTATAATGGTAAGGCAATGGTGATCAACACTTTTTACGAAATCAACTATGACTCATCCAATCCTTCGTACAAACATACACACACAAATGTAGTATCTAAACACATCCCTGAACATGATTCTAAGCCCGCATAACTTATCTTGTCATATTCCATCTTTGCTGATCAATTCAACCTCTAGGATGTACAAAATCTGTCTTTCATATGCACAAACATATATATGTCGACATCAATGACAAACATGTCATTAGTGCAATACATAAGCATCATATCTAAGTGCCAACCACTTAACAATCTCCCTTCTCCTAACAAAAACAAGGTAAAAAATCAGAGGTGGAGTTGGATTTTTTGATGCAAACCTTGGAGTTTTTGCATTTCTTAAACCTCATTCTCTCCCTAAGTGTGTAAATTCAAAAATGGTAGGGATTCTTGAGGCCATAATTCTATGCAATCCAAGGAATTTTGAAGGGAAATATGACCATGAATTGGATTATTCAACGCATATCGGTTGTGTGAATGGATTTGCAAGTGGAAATCAAAGGCAATCATGGATTTTCCAAGAAAAATGTAAGTGGAATGTGGACAATCCAAGGGAAATTCAACCTTGTTGTGGATTTTCAAGTGCTAGCTTTAGGAGATGTGGATTTTCCTTGTTTTGTTTTTGGATAAATTCCATATTCCATTTCCAATTTTTGGGTAAAATCCAAAAATCCTTGTTTCATTTGCATTCCAAGGATAATATCCTTATTTCTATCTAGGAATTTTCATTAGTGCTCATCTATCATGAAAACCTTTCTCTAATCCTCACTCGTTTTTCCAAATTTCATTATCTTCTCACAAATGCCTTCTTCTATTTGTAGAATTTTCCACGATCACATGACAATTTTTAAATTATGTTTTATCAAGCAATCTTCCTCATGATTTTGCACTCTATTACCAGGTCGCTTGCTCATGGATTTTAGAGTTAAATTTCCTAACTTACCCATTCCTAATTTGATCGACTTCACCCAGGACAAACTTTTGCATTCTTCCAAACTGACAAAGGTTTACTCCCTTACCAACAGCTAAGAAGCTGAGACTGAAATTACTGCCAAGCTAAGCAAAAAATTTAGCAGAATACCTAAGCAACTAAGAAAAATAGAGGGGGTCCCCATTTACAATGGGGTGTGTGTGTTTACAACGCAACATATAGGTGTCCATGTATCTAGAAAAGTGTCTAAAAGGGGATAGGTGTTAAAAATCATGTAATATTTTAGCCTGTCTAAAGGAAATTGTAATTTTTAAGAAGGGACTCATTTTCCTACCATTTATAATGCTAGCATCGTAAATAACCCCATCTTGGTACAGAAATTGGGAAGGGGAAGAGGTCACACATTCATAAGTAGTAAGGAGTTGCATAAAAAATTGTAAAGGTACCTCTTTAGGTGCTCTTCTGGGGAAGTTGAACAGTCATCTATTGGCTATGTGTTGCATTCTTGATTGCTATGAGTTGCTCTCCAAGAGGGGAAGTAGGATTTATAACAGGCACAAAGTGCTATAAAAGGGAGGCTTGCGCTAGAGGATATTTGTTCAGAACTAATTTTTTCTCTTCATAGATAAAGAGTAGTAGCAGCTAAGAGGTGAAGACGAATACCTTTAGCTTCATCTTGCAAAGTTGTACAACCTAAGTGGCTAATATTTTGTAATTGAAGAATTTCTATTTCATTTTTATTGAAATAGAAAGCAAATTATTTCTTGTAATTTTCCGAGCTATCTCTTTGTAATTTTCTCAGTTATCTCTTTGTTATCCCTGTCATCAATAGTTATGGGCTTTAGTAGACAAATTTAATGCGTAAAGGATAACTTGGCAATGTGTATGCCTTATTATTGCAGGATTTTAATTTACTGAATCAAGCTTTAAAATAATGTTTACACTAACATAAACTTACATTGATTAATTACATGAATCTTTGATTTCTGAATTTAATTTACTTTAGTCAAATTATTATTGCATGAGTTTAAATTACCTGAGTTAAGCTTACCCAGATTAAGCTTCACAATTATGCACTTACATAATCTTACATTTATTAATTTCTGAATTTAGTCTTTGAAGGGCTTCCCAAATATTACATTTTTAAAAACAACTCCCACGAGTTTCAGTGTTATTAAAATTTTAAGGATATTAAATAGGGTCAATATTTACGCTATTGTTAAAAGCTTTATTTGTTCCTTTATGTCAAGTATAAAGAATCAAAGATCACGAATGATCAACTAAACTTCTAATCAATTTAGACAGTCTCCAATGCTCAATCAATGAGAGCATTGGCAAACTCTGCACTCTGATTTTGAACATTCCAATGCTGTGACTTTCCAGTCTGTCAATGCTTCATTAAAAACAAGACTATCGACTATCAAGCAAAACTGGAATATTGCACATCCAACAGTCCTAAACATTTACAGGGTCCCAAAAATATGGATGTTTTCATGTGGATCTACAGCTTTCTTTGTAATAATTATCTCCATAATGTATTAAAAACCAAATAGATATCTCACTAAGACATTTCTTATAAGATTTGATTTCTTAAGAAATGAATTGGCAGATCAAAAGGGGTCGTAAGGCCAGAAACATGCATTCCTGGCACTGTTTTATTTTGTTCTATTCATGACAGCCGATCCCCACAATGTCATGGTAACATGGTAAATGAAAAGCTCAGAAATAGATTGTCTAGTCTTATGGCTTATGCGTGACTGTCATTACATTAAGTACTGTGGAAGATAGGGCAGATATTCATAAAATATAAAGTATTAAAATCAATTTGTATTTTGATTAATGTAAATTAATGATTTCTGGTTTTCTGGTGCAGACAGAGGTTAGGTATCTGATGGACTTATTTCAGTTTGTCTTAGAGGAGGAATTGGAAACCTTAATGCGGTAAGCGACGGTTTTAGCCATTTGTAGCTTACATGAAACATTACTTTCAATTCCGATCTCCTTGTTTCCATGTGGTGTTTTCTTATTGCAAATGCTAAGGAGTGGAATATAAATAGGTTGAGTTCTTGTGATGCTTTCTGTATCCATTTATGAAGATTATAAACCTAATATGAAAGGAAAAATAAAATAAGTGGATGACAGTATATTGAATTTGGGGCATCAGTACAAATATTAAACTGGCCTGTCATTTATGACATTCTTGTCAAAAATTTCCATCTTGTGTAGCTAATAAATTCTGAAAAATTGAGTAAGCAATTTGCTTTAGAGTAAAACGTAAACATTTTAAATCAAACAAATTAAAAAGTTATGATTATTCCCTTAAATGAACTTTTATGTCAACAAACACGAGGATCTGTTAGTCCTTCATATAATGTTTGTATTTTGTCATTTTTATAAAATATTTATTGGATGGTTTGCGACAATTACAATTACTTAAATATTAGGATTTAATAAAAAATACAACATAACTTTATCCATATTCTTCATACACAATTACAGTTAGAATTACTATTTTATTTCTCTTTGGTTAAAAACTGTAGAAAATGTTTTAAAAACTATCCATACTATATAATGTGGCAGACCATACTGTATCCATTTTTCTGGTCCTGTCTCAGCCCAGATACTGATCCGGTTTGGGTACGACCTTGGGTTTGCCCAGGGTACTTGTCTAGGCTATGTGGAACCCACAGAGAACCCCAGTGCCTGGGCGAACCCAGGGCCATACCATGAGCCCAGACACAAACCAAGACAAAAATCTTCTCATTCCAATTAGGATAGTTATTCTTTTCTAAGTCATTAATGAAACTTTTAACATGATTACAATCAATATTAAGCATTTATATTTCTGTTGTTCGAGCAAATTGCTTAGAAAATACAAGTGAACATCAAAATGTGAATCTATTGTAACCATGAGCCCAGACACAAACCAAGACAAAAACCTTCTCATTCCAATTAGGATAGTTATTCTTTTCTAAGTCATTAATGAAACTTTTAACATGATTACAATCAATATTAAGCATTTATATTTCTGTTGTTTGAGCAAATTGCTTAGAAAATACAAGTGACCATCAAAATGTGAATCTATTGCAAGTGCCAGTATTTATGATAGCAATTACAAAATATCAAATGAAATGATTGACGCTAGCTTCTAGCTTAAACTCATTACTGACCATTCACTGTTAAGAACCCTTGCTTAAACTCATTACAGAACATTAACTGTTAAGAACCCTAGTAAATTTCTCATTCTTAAATGCTTGATTTATAAATTCATTAAGGCTATTGTGTTTTTAACATATGAACATTACATCATAACACAATTCATAGTAGATTGAGAAGCAAGCAATAGACATCATTAATGAAAGCAGAAAACAACTATTAATGGCTCCTGATGAATGATTTTGTTACCTTAGATTTGTTCATATATCTGGTCTTGGTATAACAAATTTATAATTGACACTTATCAGCATTTTATAGAGCAGATAAACATAGAAGTTGCATATATGTGTGTGTGTGTGTGTGTGTGTGTGTATACATACATATGTGTAGACGCACATGCATTGTAATATATAAGTGCTGTCATATGTGGACAACTCCCTTTATATATATTAAAGAAAATACACAAGAATCAATTAATGTGGTGAAGTACGCCACCCCCTTACCAATCACTACGAGCTTCACAACTAGGACTCTGTGTGTGTGCGTGTGTGTATACATACATATGTGTATCTCCACACACATTGTAATATATAAGTGCTTTCATATGTGGACAACCCCCTTTATATATATTAAAGAAAATACACCGGAATCAATTAATGTGGTGAAAGTATGCCACCCCCTTATCAATCACTATGAGCTTCATAACTAGGACTGGGTCAAATACATTTGCCTTCATTGTAAACATTGGCTTTGAACTCATCCAGTTTTTTTTTTTCAACATCTTTTCTGAAAAGCTTCCATGCCTTACTAATACTTACTTTTCTTCTCTTCCTCTTTAAGATTCCACACTCCCAAACCCACGGCAGTGGTCCCTATCTCTTTTTGTACCACCTCCCTATTATTTTGTTGAACATGTTTTTTTACCAGGGGCATACCCCATAAAAGGTATCCCATTGCCTGCACATGTGCAATGAAGACGTTTTTGTATAACTCTCATTCATGGTAATGCCATTCTTCCCCATAATCTCGCTGAAGGCATCAAATGCCTCCTCTTCATCTTTGAGAGAAAAAAGAGCATAAATCTGCTCAATCAATTCCTCATGAGACCCTGGAAGGAATTTTTTCTTATTTTCCATGGTAAATATGCCTTCAAAAATTGCCCCAATTCCACAAATTCATACCTTCATATCTGTAATTTTGCACCTGATCTGATCTACTTGCTAATTGAAATTCCTTGCCTTAATTTACTTTGGATCTGATCTACTAATTTGTTTCTTATCTGCAAATCCACTAGGATCTGGCTTAGTGCTGATAAATTTGCTTCATAACTGATCTGTTTGGATCTGATTTCTAGTCACTTTTAACGTGGTTCCAAACTCATCTTCTGCATATAATTTAGTTTTTCATATTTGCTGGAGACTTTCTCCTAGTTCTGCCTTGAATTAAAATTGTATGTGCTCTTACTTTGCCTTATTCCTGTTTTTAAATCTCATTTTCTCCTTCTTCCTGCCCTACGCTGCATCTCTTTGGAGAATTTCACACTTGAATCTGCTTTTGTTTTATATGAATTTGTGTACGAGTTCGCACTGAAAAAATTTAATTATGTGAAATTTTAAAAAAGGTGAAATCATTAAATCTAAAATTAAAGTATAGATCGATTTGCAAATAAGACTTATTTCTGTATGTATTATCATTCTATTCATTCAACTTAACGATTAAGCTCTATGGCCATTCTTCTCTACATAGCACTCACTACAAATTTTTTTTTCAGCAAACAACAAACAAATTCAGATTGATTGCATTTTGACTTCCAACCAATAAAGATTATTGGCCAGCAAAGAGATTAGCCTCCTTAGTTGTGAACCTTATGCTACTTTTTGTTAAAGCATGATTCATATGATGGCTACATTGTAATTTTCTTAAATATTTACGAGTATCATCCAATTATGTGAAGTTTTCAATCTGGCTCATGAGGGTCTTTGATGCATATATTTTCAATAATATAAATTATTGTATTATGCTTAGTTGCTGGTCCAGGTTTGGGTTTGAGATTCAGGTTCTCAAAGTTCTATCAATATTTCTTTTGGGCTGGTTTTGGTTTGTTTTGTGTTAGTTGATTTCTAGGATCACTGCAAATGTATTAACAATTGCCATTTTATTGATTGTGTTCCAAATGCAAATGAAAGATTATAAATAAGAGAGGAGACATGTCTTTTACGGTTAATCATCACTAGTTAACATATTAATATATTAGTAATATAAATAATGTTACATCCAATTTTTGACCTAATTTTAAATTTGCTCATAGCCGTTAGATTGAACGGATTTTTCTTTTATAATCATGTGAAGTAGGTAGTTATTTATATCTGTTTTATTAACTGTTAATGAGGATGGTCGTTATCCATTAGTTGTCACGTGATGTTTAGTAGTTGCGTGGTTTTGGAATTATGGTTAATAATTAAATTCTTTAAATGTTTATATGAAAATTATTATGAAACTTGTTATTATCGTGGAAGTATTGCAAGGGTGATTGCAGGAGAAGATGAAGGGGGAAGCATTGCTAAATGGGATCAATGGAATGAGATACTAGCCTAGTCCAGTCATCAGGATTGACATGTATGACCTTAAATTGCCTTAGCAATGACCTAGTGACTTGAACTTCAGGATGCAACTACAAGACTGCATGAGCTATTAAATAAACAATTTAAAACATAAAATAAATAAATAAATATATAATACGTACCTCAAAAGATTTTGAATGATCTTTCACAACATTATTTTAATATATACCTATGTACGTACACATATATAAATATAAAGTGACACCATAATATTATTTTCTTATAATGTGATGATGCCACCTCACAAATATATCTACGTGTACATAGATAGATATAAACTATAATATTTTTGATTTTTAATCTTCAAATCTTCTTCCAACCTTTTTTTCTTTCTTTTTCTTTTAAAGTCGATTTAACACTTGGTATTTTTAATTGGCGTTCAAAGAGCCAAGATATTCTTTATGTTACGGAAGTTATGTTACGGAAGCCAAGGAGTCACGTTATTTCTTTTTAATAGAAGTCGAGAGTGAGAGGCGGATATATCTATTCAAGCACCTGACTTCCTTTCTCAAGATCGACTCCCTCTATCATTGCTGACTTCTTTCATTATTTCCGTCCTTTTGCTCATATTTCTAGCTTCCACTTACCCATTCAAATCTTTGCAAACTTCAAAGTTTCTGTAGATTATAGCGTTGCCATTTCTGTTACGAGACTGTCATATATTGTTCTTCCTTACTGAAGTTGAGGTTGCATTTACATACTGTGGTTACGCCTAGTAATCAATTTGAAGAAGAGCTGATACACTAGCGTCTAGCAAGACTCAAATATTTCCAAAATTTATACCAGGTCATGTGGTTGATCATTTTCCAAATATTGCTATAATTCCTTTAACAACTATTAATGCATTTCGATTTCCATAGAAGTAAACTGCAGATTATACTCATTCATACTTAAATAACCTTAGGAAGTTGTTACTATAAATCATAGCAAAGTATCCAAGACATGGTATCGTGAATTATTTTTGCCATTGGAAGTCAGAATCAAATGACTTATTTATACAAGTTTTAAAGAATATAATCTCTCAAATCATAGATTGTGAAATGTTGGAAGCATCTAATTGTCATGAATTAACTGAATAGAGCCGATTGCTTTGAGATTCCGAATACCTAGGACTCACTGGCTGTATAGCCATGGAAAAGTGAAGAGGTGAGCTAAAATCTGCAATGACATGGAAGTGAAATCAGATATGATACAATTAAATCCAAATAATGTTACTTAATAGCTCATGCATGTTTGTATTGTTGTTTACCTATTGTCAAGTCGAGTTGTGGTGATCGGGTCATTAAACCCATCAGAAAAACCTTGGTCAAGGTCGTTTAAAGGCATGTTTGTCATCTATTGATCACTTGATGTCAAAGGTGTCAGTTATGCAGACATGTTCGTTCATAACTGTGTGGACATTCTAAACACCAGGATGCTTAGGTGGCTAGACTAAAAGTATCCCAAGCCTGATCTCAGGGTTGGGAGGGCCTTTCTAATTCAATAGATTGTGTGGAGATAAGTATGGTCTGAGGTTGGGAGGTTAAGCCTAAGTCAATACTTCTCTTATCGAAAGTTGAGGCTTGCACAACCAGCTAAAGTCCCACCAGATGATACTTGTATGTTTCTTTTCTTCTTTCCATGATAAGCATTTACTTTACTTGTATGTAGAAAAAGATAGTTAATTGTTATTATAGTTACTGTTAAATACAATTATTTTTAGTTAATCATTATTTCAGTTGATCATTGATATAGTTGTTTTCAGTTAAACTAGTTATTTCAGTTGATAATTGATACAATGATTTTCAGTTAAACTAGTTATTTTAGTTGATCATTGATACAGTTATTTTCAGTTAATTGTTAATCTAGTTATCTCAGTTGATCATTGATATAGTTATCTTAGTTGAACATGGTTATTTCGGTTAATCATTGATGGTTAAAACAATTAATGTCATATGATAAGGAATTCAGTTATCTGTTCAATGATTGTTTGGAAAATCTCTTTATAAACCATCTTTGTTTTTAATATGAAAAGCTGTTTGTTACAAATAACCATAGATATAATATATTATTATATATATATATATATATATATATATATATATATATATTATATACTATAATATATATATGTATTATATACAATAATATATATTATTTAACATGGATAAGTATACATAGGAAATGATGATTTACCAAAAACAATAATGTATATTAGATCGAATCAATTTGACTGAAGGTACAACTTTAACACTCCCTCTTAGCAAGGAAGGATTTCTAGAACACATTATGCTCTCAAGGATATGAAGAGATATCTCAGTATGATATTCAATTCACTATGAGGCTAAATTTCTCATTTTTCATAACACACAAATTTCCATAACTTCAATATAAGTTTAAACACCACCTTAAGTGTGGTCTATAATAGTAACTATGTCATGGTGTCCGGCAAGATCCGGCCTAAAGAACTATAACAACTTGGTTAGCATGGTGTCCAGCAAAATCCGGCCCAAAGAACCATGATGAGTTGGTTATCATAGTGTCCGGCAAAATCCGGCCCAAAGAACCATGATAACACTTGCTCCTAGACATCCAACACTTTTAGGTGCTACAAGTTAATGTAGCGTATCTAGGAGATAGTTCAAACTTTTGATAAGGTTGTCACCTTACAATAGTGACTTTACACATGAAAGATCGTCATCTTTCATTACACATGATATGTGAAATAGTAGCCACCATAAACCAAGTTAGAGGGTGGTACAAAGGTTTTCACCTCAATTTTCTCTCACAATGAATAATGCATTACAAGGAATTTCACCTAGAACTTCTCCTCATAGAGAAGATGTCATCCACAAATGATTGCACCTCAAAATTCTCCCTTTGAACATCGATCTTGGGAAGTTAGGTCTTCTAGTTACTTTCTCAGAAGTTCTCTTTACCCAAGGATGCCTGTCAAACTCACTCTGAATTTGATATCAATCTTTTGACTTTCTAATGATAAGTCATTACTTCCTCACGATGCACTCAAGAGTAGGCCCATCAAAATCATGCAATCACACATGTATTTCTAGACTCCCTCTAAGCTAAGTTACCGATTCGGATGCGGATTCTGAAGTGGATTCCGAAAGCGGATACGGGATGTGGGGATTTTTTTTTTTTTTTGGATGCGAATGCGGGAGGAAACGTATATGTGTATATATATATATATATATATATATATATATATATATATATATATATATATATGTTAACATATGCAAAGAAATGCAATAAATATACAAAAACAAATCATTTGATAAAGCATAATATGACTATGAATCTATGATACTTAACAGTTAACTGAACCCTTAAACAAAATCCAAGATATTTGAAAATTCATATGATATTCATATATCAATATCAATATGTGCTTGTCCAACATTAGCGTTTAGTCTCGACTCTTAAACAATAAGTTCAAATAGGTCATGTTCAAGATTCCAACAAAATAAAATTTAAAAACATGGTAAATGATTGAAGTCTGAAGATTCAATCAATCAGAGTCTGACTCTGAATCATAAGGATTTGCAAGAAAATCCACATTCTCATTGTCATCTCCAATTGCTGAAAGATCATTTGAACCAAGCATGGTTCCACTTATGTTAGATGCACCACGTGCCACACCAACATCATCACCGTCTCCAACTGTAACAAGATTATGAAGTGTTGCATCCAAATCTGCATGCTCAGGGGCTACATTCCAAAGCTTTGTTGCCTCTTCCTTGTAATGATCATTCTTACGTGACAAAAGACGCAAGTTGGTGTGGACAAAGACCAAGTCCTCGGCTTTCTTGGAGCCTAACCGGTTGCGCTTCACCGAATGGATAAAGGAGTATGTACTCCAATTCCTTTCAGCAGCAGAAGAACTAGCAACCTATATAGTTGTCACAAAACATACAAATGAAAAGCAAATTAATTTTATAGAATGCGTGAAACACTAAATTCTACAATGCAAGTGTAAACATAAAATTTTAAAACAAATTTACAAAACAAAATAAAAAACTTACTTGTGATAGGACTTTGATTGCAACAGGTTGAAGATGCTTGAAAGGTTGACCATACATGTACGACCATGTGATAGCTCCCATTCTATTTTGGTCCTTTAGTGCAAATGGAGAATGCTTTAACCCTGAAGCAAACAACCCAAATTCTTCCCTCACTTTTTCATGCCTTTCTTCCAGTGGGAAGAGTCTTGAAAGGGCTTTGTGGCACCCCTTAGCAACCTCCTCATCCGCAAATGGTGCAACTCTACCCGACATACCAGCTATCTCCTCACTATAGTACCTAGGAGATAAGGCATATGCAAGGAGGTGCAATGGGGTAGTCATCTTATTGCAGCGATGGTTGATAATTGCTTGCACTTGTTTGCATAAGGCTTCGCATTGTGTGGGGTCACTCTCATGTGCTTGTATAGAATGTTTTACCATCTCAACCATGGTGTCCATGCCATCATACACATCCCCTAAGCAAGGTGTATCTGTATCAGCAAAACGGAGCATAGTCATGATGGGCTCGGTGAAATCCAATACATATGCCACACGAGCCCACCAACTCTCATTCAAGATCAAATTCCTGATCCTTTGTGCTCTTTCTAAATTTGAGATCTTCCATACACCCCATTGATGATCAATGACCATTTGACTTAATGCATCTTTTACGTTGAGGAGTCGTCTCATAACGATTGTATGAGATGCAAAACGGGTCTCAGCAACCTAAGCAAGTTAACAATATGTCAATTGACAATATAATTATAAATTTTAATTTTTAACTAAATTACAAAACCATGAAACTTAGTAATTTAAAAAAATTAATTTACCTTCAGCAACTCCAATTTGGAGTATGTTCTAAAAATGGATTGTGACATGTGGTGGTTGGTCACAAACATCTGTATGTCCTCCCCCTCTTCATATATTTTCTTCACCCAATCTACTTGAGTGCCAACCCTCTGCATGATCAAGTTAAGGGAGTGAACAGTGCATGGAGTCCAAAAAATATGGTCATACTGACTCTCAACTAAAGCACCCGCACCCTTGCAATTTTTGGCATTGTTAGTGACCACTTGTACCACATTCTCACTACCCACCATCTTGATGGCCTCAATGAGAATTCTAGAAATGAATTCCGAATCCTTCACTTGCCCTTCACAATCAATGGCCTTCAAAAACATTGCCCCTTTGGGGGAAATTGCAATCACATTAATTAGTGGCCGGTTTCTTGTATCCTTCCAACCATCTGACACAATAGTTAGACCCGAAGTTTTCCAAGATTTTTTGATTGGTTGAAGGTCTCTCTCTATATGTGTGCCCTCTCTTGTTGCAATAAATTTGTACGCACCTTTTCATAACCCGGGCTTGTGTAGTCAGCTGGTGATTCTTTGATTGCTGCCACCATTTCCTTCCAATATGGTGATCTCACCAAGTTGAAAGAAAGCCCATTCGCATAGAGGCAACGTGCAATAGCTTCATCAGCGCGTCTCTTGCCCCCATTTTAAATGCGGTGTCCAATGGGCCTCTTTTACGGGTTGAAATTTCCACTTCTTCCTCATCCTCTTCTGGCACAGATACCTGCAAGAATGGGTGTTGGGAGGATGCCATTGGTTTAGTGGGTGTCTTTGGCTTGCTCTTTGAGGAAGGACCTTGATAGTAGCTTTTTTTTGATCTATTGATCAATGCATCAGTAGCTTCTTGTTCTCTTACAAATGAAAGTATTTCCGCGCTAGTCATCCCAGTACCATTTTTGCCTTTGCAAATTCCAAATCCTTTGCCAGCAGGGCTCATAAAATGAAGCTTCACTTGAGAATATGAGCTATTGAAAGGTTTTCCTTTGTTACTTTGACAATAATTGCACTTCCAATAGTATGAGCCACCTCCTAAAACCTGTGATATCCGTGTTGTATGTCTCCACAAAGGAGAACCTACATCAATTTTGAAATTATTAGTCCCTTCCCCTCCTTGGCCCCCCACTGAACTTTGACTAGCACTACTACCGGTATCCATTCTTGCTTAGTTTTTTGCAACCTATTTTATAAGAAAATAAATAAATTTTAATTAGTTCCTAACAACGATGAACATCAATGATCATGCATACAAGTGGAAAGAAGTGAGAAAAACTACTAAAATAGATACCCAAAGTTGCTTCTACATATCTTTCAAAAAAAATAAATTGTAAAAAAACTTTAAAAAAATCTTCAAGAACTTAAAAAAATCATCAAAAACTCAAAAAAATTCATCTAAATACTCAAGAAAAGGATTGATCACTTACCTTGAATGGTTTAAACTTCTTTGAGAAAGCTATCTCTCCCTCTTCGATCGATCCTCTTCGAAAATGCTGAACTTAGCTTCACAATGAAGGAGTGGCTGTAGGTGCAAACAAAATTCTCAAATGACTCTTGTGAATGCTTCTATGTTGTCTTCTAGGGTCGTTTTAGGGTTTTATTGTGAAAAAATGCTTTAAAAAATGCTTTTAGTCACATGTTGTTTCATAGTTTTAAGTTAAAATATACATTATTTTACTGGTTTTTCGCCTAACTCCGGCGGATGCTTCTGGATGCTCCCGGATTCCTTGCGGATGCTGCCCGGAAGCCACCCGCAGGCATCCAGAGGCTTCTTGCATCTGTCAGTATCGGATGCGGAAGCTAGGCACTAGGGCCATGCATCGGTATCTGAGCCTCTAAGTATTAATCTTCTAAGCTCTTGTGTTGGTTGCCTTTGAAGAAGTGTCATACTCTCTCTTAATGTTGAAGGATACTCATAATCTCAATCATCAAAGATATTTGCTTCAAGATCCTTACTTTATCCATCTTGATCATCAATGTCTTTGAAGTTAATATCGTAAGATTGAGTTTACACAATATTTGGTAGCATGTGTAAAGTACCAACCTTCTTTTCCTGCAAGAACATCCTATGATAGGCAAATAACTCTTATAGTGTGTATAGGATTATAAATAAATAAATAGATAAATGTAAAAGATACAAGTACTTATCGGCCATGAGGGTCATGGAACATCTCCTTTCTAAAGATGGTTCAAGTGGGAACAAAACATTGGTTATTATTCCCCCCACAGTATAAAATTCCCACTCTTATATCTTTGAAAACTTTTGCATTACATCAAATATGACAACTTCTTTCTAAGTTCCAAGTTGCTCTTTTCATCCATTGAAGGTCCAAACATTCATTAAGTTTAACAGTTGAAGCAAACATGTTCTTCCATTTTCTCAAACTTGTCCACAATATGTCAATATCTTGATTGAGTATGAGTGTGCCACATGAATGAATCTACAACTCATTCATCAACGAGAGACTCGTAGATGATTCAAATGAATTCTAAAAAGCTTCATTAACGTCTCACAACAACTCAAATTTCCTTTGTTCATGTAGAGGTATTTGTTTGATCTTTGGATTTAACCTATATTACACACATCTTTTAATTTGTGTATTCCAAATTTATATCATTGGTAAATCCATCACAATGTGGTTTACTCCCTCTAAATTAATATGATCAAGTGTAACATCTAGTTTTTTTGGGTCTTAGTTAACATCTAACGTACTCAAAAAAATACAGTTATCACTTCATATTCATAGGAAGTCGGTTAAATCAATTTCGTTCATATGAAAGGGATTGACGGTTAAAAACAGTTAAACAAAATTTTCTTAAACTAAAAACTTAAAACACCATAAAATGAAATTACTACAAAAATTGAAATCCACATACCACGGAAACTGAGGTCGAAATCAAAACTTAGGATGCTTCTGCAACCACCAGGGTTAGTTCACAAATACCTCTATAACAATATCATGAAATGACTTCTATCCAATATTGTTAAATCAAAATCAAAAGACGATTATCATTAAATACCACTATATAAAAATTGGGCATCACTTACCACTGTAATCATTAGGGCATCGATTACCATTGAAATCTTTTAGGGCTTCCAATACCACTGATTCAAATAGGGCTTTTGATACCACAGATTTAATTAGAGCTTCTGATACCACTGATTCAAATAGGGCTTTCGATACCACGGATTTAATTAGGGCTCCTGATACCACTGTATCATTTAGGATTCCAGTCATCACTCAATCAATTAGGGCTTTAGATTCCTTTCCTTCCAATTACTTAGCTGTGATAGTAACTCAAGATTAGAAAAATATACTTATATTCGATGTTCATATAAATGAAAAAAATCCATAAATCTATCTCTTGCATCTAGGTGTAACAATGAAATAACTCAATTATTCTTAACTTCTTGCATATTAATCATAAAAGTAAAGTTATTGGTTCTGATATAAACAATTGGATGCACATCTTATCTTTGTTCGACGCATGTTCGGCAACTTATGGAGAGGTGAAACATTGTTAGGGGCTTAACCTCCCAACCTCGGACCACAACTTTATCCCCACATGATCTCTAATGAGAGAGGCCCTCCCTACCCAGAATTGGCAAGAATCATCTTGCCATCCACTAGGCATCCTAGTATGTAACACCCATACGACCTGGCAACAGGATATTACAATAATGGGATTATGCATGAGCTATTAAATATTTCATATTAAAAATGATAACAATGTTATGTCAAACTATTATTGATTTCATGGTATTGCAGATTCTTTTCTCTCATCTCATCACCCATTTTCCCTGGCTACACGGCTGGGTGAGTCCCAGGTGTTCGGAATTCTTAGAACAATTGGTTCTATCAATTATACTAGAAGATTTCAGAATTTATTGTTTAATCAATATAATATAATCATATCTGACTTCTCTTTTGTGTTCATGCAGAATCAGTCCACCTATTTACAATTTCATCACCGGTGAATCCTAGGTGTTATAGAATCTATAGGTATTCTGATTATGTTTTACACCTCTTCATTAAATCATTGGCAGCTTGCCAGTGAATTCCTCGGTGTTTTAAGTATAAAAGCATGTGCATTAATGTGAATTTATGTAATCAATCAAGCATGATACAACTGCCAAATGAATTTATAAATGAAATATACTCAGGGATACTTGGTGAATGAACTCATACACTTTTCATAATATAAACAGCTGGTATTATAAATTGATCTCTATTTAACATGCCTAGCCGGCTATGGATGGATACTCAATCAGAGAGAAAAGGATTTGGAAAACATATTTAATTCATTCTCAACCCTATCATTATGTATCGGCTGAAGATAGCTAATAAACTCAGTAAAATCGATTCATGATTTACATTGCTTTTATGATATTCATTCTTGAAAATAGGAAGATCCGTTTTCAGTTGGCTCATTATGGAAAACAAAACAAGAATTATAATTATCTGAACTCATGATTTGAGATTCGTTGTAAATTGTCCTCCTGCAAATCTGAGGCTTAATTCTGGCTTCAATCTGACAGCTAAGAAAAACAGCAAGGTAAAAGTATTTGCTATATCATAGGGATTCGGGGTGCAAAATATGTCACTTGTTGCAGGGTGTTTCTCCTCTCGCAGCTGGAATTAAAGAACTCCCATGGCCTCCTGTGCTTAGTACTTGTTGACGGTGAAGAAGGAAAAAGAATTTAGTTTGAAAATGGCAAGTTATGAATTCTGAAGTTATTTTGAGATTACCTTGGTTGCAAAGCTTTAGCCAATGTAAGGTAGAGGTAAATTGCAATAAGAAGAAGAGAGTTGTCTCCAATATGATCAATGGTATTCTATTAAATGGCCGGCCTTGGCTCTTCGGCTACCTTCGGTTATCAAGATGGCCATTCAAATGCATCACAATACAAAATATAAGAGAAAGAAATAAAGAGGGAAAAGAATAAGGAGTTGAAGAGAAGTTGGAAGGATTAAGACAATTCGAATTGCCAAATATAAAATCAATTAATCATGCCAAGTGTTAATTGATTAAAAGCAAGAATATTAAAAAGAAAGAATAGAGTTGGAAGATTATAGTTCAAATATTATAATTCAAACGTTATTATATTATAATCTTATATGCACATGTAAACATCACTTTATTAAATTATTAAATTATAATAGTGACAAAATCATTTTTATTTTTAAATGCATGTATATAAATATTTATTAAAATAATATGATGAAGATCAAAATCCCTTTAAGATATGTTTTATATTTTAACTCAATTATTTTAGTTAGATTATTTTTTTAAATAACTCATTCAGGTCCCTCAGATGTATTTTGTTTCAAGTCGCTAGGTCCTCTACCCATTTGCCCAGTGATGGTGATGCCTTGCCTAATTCTTTTCTGACAATGCTTCCACCCCTTTCGACGTGTTTCCTATAAGGAATTTCTCCATAATTAATTTTTTATTATCAAAATAAATTATTTAATCATAAATAATCATAACGGTTAATCATCGTCTCAGTTCTATAAATTCATTGTAAATGATTAACTAACTTGATATCTTCACTTGAAATTATAACGACTATCTTACCATTTTTACAGGATCATAACAAATTAAATTGCCAACTGACTTCATGTGAACCTCAATGCCTATATTTTAAATTAGGTCAAAAATTGGGATGTAACATCGAGATCACCAAAGGTTGATTGAATCATATCCTTTATATGCTCCCTCTCTTTTAAGGTTGCCTCAAATGTCAGCCTCCCTTAGAATCTTAATCATAAGATATCCATCATAATAAAAAATTAAGTTATTCTAAGATCGCCACCTTTCAATAACTTATGCAAATGCAAGTGATAATCATTTGGAAGTCGTCACTTCCTCCTGATGTACATAGAGGGTAGGCCCATTAGATCATGTAGTTATACGCATGATACCAAATGTCTACATGAAGTCAAAACTCCCTCTGATTTTGATATGATCAAGATCTTCAAATATCAACTGAAACAAATCCTCTATCCGCTCCTTCGGATGTGTCATACTCGCTCGGAATTTGACATCAATCCTCCTTTTCCTACAAGAACATTCTCGAAGGAGAAGATCAAGGCACATTGCTCTTATAGTATGTATAAAAATAAGAGCGAGACTACAATAATACTCAAGGATAATAAATAGTTTTGTATAATTATATAAATATCTACTTTAAATTTATGCCTTAAACATATATGCGTATATTCAATCCTCAATATATATATTTTAAACAATTTTTTTGATGATAATATAATTTTTAAAAAAAATCTCACATATCATTATATTTAAATAACACATTAAACATCATACTTACCTTCCAAGAATCAAGTACGACTTCATAAGGTGGCTTGCAAGTCACCTCCGCCACTTCTACGGTAACCTTGTGAGTCTCATAAGGGAAACTACATAAGTTTATTAATTAAGTGGCAATATACCTTTGCCAAATGTGCCGCCCACTTGTTGAAATTTGAGTCGGATCATCCTCGGCACATAGAGCTTGGGAGGAGCATTTAACACCCACATTGAATGGTTCCAGATCATTCACTTTTTCTCGCAACTATCCTCTTAATTGAGGGCCTTGACTCTTGGTGGGGACATACCAAGTGGCAGTCGAGTTTTGTCTGTAATTCTTTGAAAGCTTGCGGTTTGTTAATATGATTGGTTTCCATTATTCCCACTTGTCAATCCAATCTTGTGTGATTGCTTTTTAACGTAGGATTGAGGTTCGTCATTTGCCACATGGTTTTCACTGTGAGTGTTCAGTTTCAATGAATATTTTGTCCGCTCTCAAAATTTCTTCAATGGTTGAGCCAATGCTTTTGGTAATTCTTCCTATTATATATGTTTTGTCGGGATTCGTCCTATTCATATCCTTTGCTGTTAGGATAGGTCCTATTCAGAGACTTCAATTGGCTTCTAGGACTTCATCCTCATCCATTTCGAGGGATAAATCTCACATCCACATTTTGTATTAATTTGTTTGACTTTATACTATACGGTCAGTGCTTATAAACCTAGCTTCATTCGTTGAGACCCCACCATTGACATATAGCAATATGTATTTATGACTTGCAAATATATTATTTCACCTGCCGTTTAATGGTCTTGCAAACTTGGCACAAAATTTCTATTGGTCTTTACTATTCGTAGTGTTTTCCAATATCCCCATCTGGTGCTAATAATGTGTCCTTCCACAATAGTCTTTGATCCCCTTTACTTTCTCCACGTGGTTCTCGAAACTGGAATATATTTTCTCGTTGTTATTTAACCGCTTCTCCCTTTGGTCCGAATGTGAATATCTCTTTTTATTTTGTGCTGCTTATATGTTATTATTCTCCACCATTTTTATCGGATGTCTTCGAAGAGATTTTTCACTGTGAAACTCAAACAACGGAAAGGACATGCTCATGTCCTTTCATATTTTAACATTGAGGACTCTTTAATAATGTTTAGTAACGCAATAGCCATAGACACGTGGCACTAGAAACAAAGGTTGTTACTTGAAGGGTGACTCTTAGCGTTTAAATAGGACACCATAAAGGAGAGCTCTTCAAAATTGTAGAGGCTACATTGTCTTAGTCATGTAACACTACAGTTACCATATGCTTGATCTCTGCTGACCAAGCAGTAATACAAATGTTGGTTCACCAAAAGCCACAGAAGAAGAACTCTTTGATGTCCAACTGCATTTGCCCTTTCATCTGATGAAGACTCTTCATAGTTTCCAAAGGATGTGCTTAAGCGAATTCTATTTCTCGTTTTATCTTTTATACTTTATCTTACATTTGCAGTCTGGTTTTGATACCATGTTGATTTCTAGGATCACTGCAAATGTACTAACAATTGCCATGTTATTTATTGTGTTCCAAATGCAAATGAAGGCTTCTAAATAAGAGAGGAGGAGACATGTCTCTACAGTTAATCATCACTAGTTAACATATTAATATATTAGTAATATAAATAACCATATATATAATATATATAATATAATATGTATAGTATTATATATATATATATATATATATATATATATATATATATATATATATATATATATATATTAACATAGATAAGTATAGATAGGAAATGATGATTTACCAAAAAATATAATGTAGATCAGATCAAATGAATCCGACTGAAGCTACAACTTTAACAGTGTTCATCCGTACAAGAACATATAAAAAATATAAAATATATACATATGTGCAGCAGCAAACAAGTTCATAATACCACAATGCAAATAGTAAAGAAATACACCAGTATTTATTGTCTAACTAATTGCATCATGCAAAGGGTATGTATCAGCACATGCACCAGTATTTTTTATCTAACCAATTATCATGCAATCGGGTATTCAAAATAATCTTCGAACTCATAGCTGGCAAAATCAAGCACGTGGATTAGTACCGACCATTAGCATAATGCAAGAGCATCCACAATGTATTCTTAAAACTCATGACTGGGAAAATCAAACCAATACAGCCAAATATTTTTTCCCATAGCAAGCCAGGTTAAGTTATTGGTTCCGGTTTGGGGAGGGATTCAGATACGAGAACCTGGAATGGGGTCTGTGATTTTTTTTCCATTATGGTACGTATGGGTACATGTGTGTGTGTGTGTGTGTGTGTATGTAACACAATATATATATACAAAAAAATAAGAGAAATATATAGAATTGTAAAACAAAATCATTTCATAGAATGATGCTTGATCATTGATCAATGCCAAATGTCAAAGATAAAAATTTAAAATTTAAATACTTGATCATTGATCTATGCTTCCTATTCTAAATAAAATAATCACTTTGAATTACTGAATTACCAAATGAAAATTCAAAATATAGTTTATTAAAGCTTGAAACATGATTCAATGTTCAATCATGAAAGTGTTCATCAATCATCAAATGGATTATCAAAAAAATTCGCATCAATGGGGTATGTAGCAATTACAAGTGGTTGATAAACATCATTATTAGACCCCGGACCGGTTCCACTAGGATTAGATGGTGCTGTGTCATCATCATCATCCACATCAAGCAAAATGGCTTTAGCAAGATCTTGAATGGTCAAATCCAAGGCAGTAGACTCGGGTGCTACATCCCAAAGTTTCTTTGCCCCTTTCTTGTATTTCACATCCTTTCGTGTCGCGAGGGGCAAATTGTTTTGAATGAATTCCAAGTCTTTTGGTATTTTTGCATTCAACCAGTTATGCTTCATTGAGTGGATAAAGGATTATGTACTCCAATTCAGCTCAGCAGTAGAAGAGCTTGCAACCTAGAGAGAAAACCAAAAAAAAATAAAAATAAAATACAAGATAAATTCAAGAGGGTTAAGTGTTAAATTTTATAATGCAAGTGGCCAGAAAAAAATAAAAGGCCTAAAATACTTGTGATAGGATCTTAATTGCAAGAGGTTGGAGGTACGTATAATCTTGACCATAAAGCTGCCACCATGTAATAGCATCCATTCTGCTTTGGTCATTAACAACAATAGGCTCTGCATTTTTTCTTGAGAAAAACAATCCAAATTCTCTCCTAACATTTGCCCCCACCTTTGGATCGCTAAAGAGTCTACTAAATGCTCTTTTGCTTTGCTTGAGCGGTAGTCCTTCCAACATCACTTAAAGGACACCATGTACAATATGGCTCTCTTAGAAACCTTGATCAGGCCAACCATGCTATATAGTTTTGCGGTTTGGGGGCCCTCCCTTTTGGAGTCAGATTGGGCATCGGTGGAAAGGGTTTAGACCCTTTTTCTTAGGTGCATCATCAAATGCCATTAGTCTACATGTAGTGTCATTTTGGCCAGGTTTGTGGCATATCCTTTCAAACTTGGAGCCGTCTTCGACCTAGTTTGGTTTCTCCATCGTCTTTGGTGCTTCATGGTTTCGGTTGAGGGGTGTCACAGATATTCTTACCTGGCCTATTGCTCCTCAAAGGTGATTCAGGGTGTTGACTCCATTGGTCGGGTTTGTTGTTGGTAATGCCTAAGTCTCTACTCTTTTGAGTTCTATGGGGATCAAGATTGACCGCCTTCCTCCTTCCTAGTACTCTTTGGATGCCCCCACTCATCTCCTCCTTGACAAAAGTTGAATATGCACGTCACAATGGACATCTACAAGCAGTATATCCTTATGACATGGGTCAACCCCTCGAAGGGGCCCCATCCGAGGATGACCTTTTAAGCAGAGCAGTTAAGTGATATATAGGTGAGCTTTCATCGACTCCATATCTATACGAACCATCAGATTGGTAGAGAGGATTGGATCTACCAACTTTGTGACATAGGGGAAGCTAAGACAAAATCACTTTTATTTTCCGCATTCCTATCTACTACGAGGTTGAAGAGTTTACTACCTCAGTGTTGGCTTCTCTCATCCCTTTATAGGTGTATTGATTAGCGGTATCTTGCACTTTATCTCGAGGAGGCCATGATGCTTCAAGATCACACCTTACAACTTCAATTCCCTTTGAGATAGACTACAAATCAGCTCATCACCTCCTTTACATTGGTCTCTCAAGCTCGGGGTACCAAGTGGTCGTTGGGTTGCCCTCCTCTTACACAAAAACCAGGTTCATGAGACCACGTAAGGGTTAACATGGAAACAAACTTCCGCTGCTAGCAACTCTCAGAGCATATGCTAGGAGGTGCAAAGGTGTGGTCATCTTTGTTGGTTTTCAGAGGATTGCTGCAAGTGTACTAAGCATTGCCATTGTATATGGTATATGTTTTCCAAATGCAACAATCACTTACATTTATATTGAGTATAAGCCATGAATAAACATGTCCCTTCATGGGACATGTTTATTTGTTAATCAGATAATTAATATAATAATGTATTTAATCATATATAAATATATATTATATTAATTTCTCTCATATATTTATATCTCAAGTATATTATCTGACATAAGCTATCAAATATCAACACTCCCTCTTAGCTGGGGAGGATAAAAACATGTGTTACCTCAAAGTAATATCAAGTTAGCAAGGTTAAGGATATCTTTAATCAGAAGATATCCATCATTTTGATATCACATTTGATATCAAGAGTATTGGTCTCCTATAATATCAACATATGATATTCACCAAATACTCAATAAGGCTTGATATCATGAGTATTGGTCTCGTAGAATATCGATCATATTTACCAAGAACTCAAAATAAGGTTTGATATAACATCTGCTATCAAGAATATTGGCCTCTCAAAATATCAATGATATTTACCAAATACTCAAAATAAGGTTTGATATCACATTTAATATTAAGAGTATTGGCTTCCTAGAATGTCAATGATATTCACCAATTACTCTTTGAGTAATGGCCTTCTAGAATGTTGAGATGCAAGACATTCACCATGTACTCTATTTGTTTGATCTCATAATACAAGTTATTGTAAGATCGTCACCTTATAATAACTTTTGCAAATACAAATGACATCATTTGGAAGTCGTTATTTCCTCGTGATGTACATAGGGGGTAGGCCCATTAAAACCACAGTCACAAGGAATATTCATGAATCACAATCTTCTTATTTGATACCAATTTATTGATCACAGGGGAATCCATCTCAACATGGTTTCCTCCCTCTGAATCAATATGATTGAGATCACCGAAGGTTGACTGAGTCATATCCTCTATCTGCTTCCTCTCTTTCAAGGTTGCCTCTAATGAAATGTTAGTCTCCCTTTGAATCTCAATCTCACTCTTCTAGCGATAACATTTTCGGAGGAAACGATCAAAGCAAATAACTCTTATAGTATGTATTGAAAATACAAATAAGAGAGAGACTAACATAATACTCAAGGATAACTCTGCATAATGATATAAGATCATTCCAATGTAATATAGATACATATTTAAATTAAATAAATATACATTGAATAGATTATCAAAATTATTTTTTCATTAATAATTTTAAATTATCCTTTGATTATATTTACACATTTTGCATTTGTACATTCACTTATACATACCATACATATACACACATTATATATATAATATATATAGAAAACTAATACTAATGAATAAAAACAACATATTATGCATCATATATTTTGTCATATTATACAAATAAATAAATAATCATTACATACCTTGATGCACATAATTATAACTCATTATTCTTAATTAAAATATCAAATTGCATCATACCTTAGATACCTTTACTTATATTTGGTTAAGCCTTTCATACACCTTCTCACTTCACGTCAACTATTAAACTTCCTCATTGTTATTCTATCGCCTACTTACCACAGTGGAGGCATTAAAATAGCAGCAAAGAAGAGAGATTGTTTCATAGCTAAGGAAGATGTCTAGTGGAGCATGACGAGTTGTATGTGTACAGGAGCACGAAAACTTGAGGGCTCAACGGGGACCTCAAGTCACGAAGAGCTTGACAAGCTCAAAGTTTGTCTGCAAGCACATACTCCTCAATGCTTTATCCCTTACGCTTGTCGAGATTAATTTCTTTCGGCCAATTCTAAAGTTTTCTTCAAACAAAATTATTTCCGTCTAGCGTCGACTCATAACCAAGTTCCTTCCATAGTTGAGTGTTATCACTTCTGCTATACACTATGCTTCACAAGCACATATACAAGGATGTGACCTCTTTGTTGACAAATCAATAGAGGTTGCTTGTTGTTTCTTCTGTCTTCGTTATTGCTATATTGATCACAAACTTGATAGAAGGATACATGCAAATTTATTTTAATATGCTGAGACAAGATTAGAACAAATTTATTTTATTGTCTCTAGTTAGACAATGACATCTTTGTTCGCACTTTGCATGGGCATGTAAAGAGAACCATTCAAAGTCCAAAGCCCATGTTGTCATTACCATCACTAGCCTTCGCTTAGACTATGAATCCATTGATGCTTCAATTCTAGTGAGCAAGCTATCATTAAATTTCCTTGATATTGCATTTATCATGTGGTGGACCTGTTATGCTTTGCACATATGTTTGAAACTACAAAATGTGCTTGCATACTTGTTCTCATATTGGGTAGTTTGGAAGGTACACCAAGCACCTTTGAACTTTATATGAGATATTATCATTAGGCTTTGCAAGCTGCTCACGAACACTCTAAACCTTTGAGCTTGAAGTAGATGAATGCATCCACCCAATTACTACATTTTGTCTCACATCATGTGTGCATAGAGGGTATGATGATGGAGAGAGGATGTCGTGCGTTTATCATCCACTCGCTAGTATAAAGTCATCTGCCTTTACAATTCATCTTTTGTCCAAAATGATATCTCTTGTGTTAGTGCTCTGATGAAGACTCATAGGGGATTGACAAGGCTTATGTTCGAGTCTAAGTTTGTTTCTCAAGAGTATCTCTGCTCAATAGTGGAATCTGCTCATTGCCGTAGTGATCTGCCGTGTGGAACCTATACAAATTAGAGATGAGATCTGCCAACATAACTGCTTGATTGGATACACTTTGTTGTCTTTCTAAAATCCTAGATGTCCAGAGATGAAAGACTTTCTTTGACTCGATGGAACACAATTGGTTCTAGTAATTTGCAATTTCCACGATGTTGCCATAGCAATAAGTTAGACCTCAAAGATGATTAATATTTTCTCATTTGCAACAACTAGGATCTGATACCATGTTTGTTTTCTGAGGATCGCTGCAAATGTACTAAGCACTGCCATTGTATTGGGTATGTGTTTTTTGTTGTCGAGAAAGTCTATATTGTAATCGACGGGTAGAATTGTATCCAAAGGGGTGACTCAACTATCACGCGCCCGTTTGGATACAATTCTACCCGTTGGCTAAAATATATATTTTCTCGACAACATTTTTCAAAAGCGATAATTGCTTACATTTATATTGAGTATAATCCCTTCGTGGGACATGTCTATTCGTTAATCAGATAATTAATATAATAATATATTATTAATTTCTCTCATATATTTTATCTCAATTATATCTCATGTAATTATATATATGTTTATCTGACAGAAGCTATCAAACATCAACAATCTTGTTCCAACAATGAAGAACAATTGCTTCCACCTTTTTGTATAAGGTGTTCTCAGGATCATTTATCTCTCCTTTGTATAACTTGGGACATCAAATGATGTTCATATAAGTCACCTTGATGTAAGTTATGTCAATTTAGATATTTCTCAATAAACAAGGACAGAGGAATGCATTAGAATGTACCGATTTTATTTTCTCCAACATTGTGTCTATGCTCTCATAGATATCCCCCGAACATGGTTCATCAGTGTTGACAAACCAAAGCATAGGCAAGATAGGTTTGGTGAATTCCACATAATCCACGCAAGCCGACCAGCCATCATCCAATATCATATCCTTCACCTGTTGGCCCCTCACTGTATCAGATTGCTTCCAAATATCCCATTGGTTGCTAATAACCATTTGTGATAATGCCTCTTTCTCTCTCACAAGTATAAGAACAGTTGTGTGAGATGCAAACTAGGTTTTAGCCACCTAAGAACATGTTAATAGTAAGTTAATAACACATTTAAAATATGTAAACAACAATTTTTTTTTTTTATTCAATAATGTTAAACATGACATAAAATGACAAATGAAACTAAATAAATTAAATTTTAAAATTTATCTTCAAAATTTTCAATCTCGAGAAAGTTGTGAAAATTGCTAATGACATATGGTGGTTTTTCACAAACATTTGAATCTCTGCACCCTCATATATTTGTTTCATCCATTCTATATGGGTCCTAATTGCTTGCATCACCAAATTGAGCAAGCAGATGATGCACGGTGTCCAAAAGATGGGATCATATCTAGCCTCTACCAAAGCACCTGCAACCTTGCGAACTTTTGCATTTTTCGTAATTACTTGGACAACATTATCATGACCCACTGACTCTATAGAGTTAATGAGAATCCTGACAATGAACTCGACATCTTTTACTTCCCCTTCAGAATCAACCGCCCTCAAAAAATTTGACCTCTTGGGGGACACAACAACTACATTGATTAATGGACAACTTTTGCAATCTTCCTATCCATCAGGAATAATAGACACACCTGTTTGAATCCAAGAATCTTTAATTGGTTTTAATTGGGCCTCTACAGGTTTTCTCTCTTTATGCAATAAGATGGTGCACACCTTTTAAATCCAAGACCTTTGTAATTAGAAGGTGCATTATTTATTGCTGTCACCACCCCCTCTGATAAGGTGATCTCACTAAGTTGATTGGAAGACCATTCGCATTGAGGCAACTTGCATTTTTTTCATCAGCAATATCTCTTGCCTCATTTTTTTCTAATGGACGGGTGGTGGTTTGTGGTTGATTTACATCTTCATCCTCCCTAGAAGTCATAGGCAAGAAGGGATGTCTAGAGGCTGATTGAGAGGGTGGTGTTATTGTTTTTTGTTTCCCGGAACTATAACCACCTTGTTTTATTTTGCAACCAATTTGTTAGCATCTTCTTGTTCTTTTATGAATGCTGCTATTTGCCCAGTTGACAACCCCTTCTTAGCTGGCCTTGGACCCTTAAACATATTAATCCCTATACCCCCTGGGCCAAAAAAATGAAGTTTGACTCAGGAGTAGAAGTTTCTATATTGTGTGTTGCAAAAATCACATTTCCAATTAATCCCCCCACCTCCTGGAAGTTCATTAATTCTCGTAGTGTCTCCGTAAAGGAGACCCCTTACCAATTTTAAATTTTTAAGATCCCTTGCCACCAATTTAGATTTTTCTACTCATTGTTGCAATCTATTAAAAAATTGAAAACAAAAATACTTCAAAACTTCTTCACAAACTTGAAAAAAATTTAGAACTCATCAACTTGAAGTGATCTATCAAAAAATTAAAGGCTATGGTTGAAATGCATATCTTGCGCACTTAATCCTGCTTTGTGGAGGATATTTGACACTCCACAATTGATCTCCTTCCAATAGAATCACCTCAGTTCAATCGGACAAGATGGAGAGAGCAAAATGATAGAGCTTCATTTTGGGCTGTTTAGGTTTACGAAACAATAATAATAAAATGTGTCTTTAAACATTTTTTGGGCCCATTAAGCCATTGGTTTGCACAAATGTGCACGAGATCCTCCTGGGTCTGGGCTGGATATGTGCAGGGTCTGTGTCTGGACCTGTGGGTCCACCTGGGTTGACCTGGACCCCCACTTGAGCCCAGACCTGGTTCGAGGGTCCAGGGTGTGAATCCGTTAACTCAGGAAATAGGTTTTGTCTCAGATAAAATAATTACAAATAAAAATTAAAAATTATAGCTGTCCAGGAGATTGTCCACTCTCAAATATCATCAACCAAGAACTCTCGTACTATGAGAAAATGTTGATCAATCTTGATTGACGCACTGGATCCTCATTACCCGAACAATAATATGCTTCAGGTTCAGTGATCAATTACAGCATAGATGGGTACAAAAACGAGCTGATACAAGCACAGACTGGCCCATGTTTTACTGCCAGAAATATCCACGTACAAGTTGATCCTCCATTCAAATACTTGTTCAATAATGGGGGCAATGTTTTTAACAGGATGATGGAAGAGTTCAAACTCAATGGAGTAACATATGGAGAAACAAATTGCTTGGGGCTGGAAAATGTGCGGTCTCCAATTTGTGTACAACAGTTACTTTTGTTGCCAATGATGATCAAAGAATTCACAATTTGAAGAAATTGTTGGACAAATACTAGTTAAAAAAGTGAAGCAAATTATAAATTACTCAAATACTTGCAGGGTCTTTTCGCAGGTGAGCAAATTCTTTCCAAATACTTCCTGGTTTTGGGAGCCTGAACCCACATGCTGTGGGCCGGACCCTGTCTGAACTCACAGAGTATCACATCCGACCTGGATTCCGGACGAACTAGACCCGGACCCGACCATTACCAGGAAGAACCCAGTACTTTAGGTATTATAGTCTTATGATATTTCAGTAGGGTCTTAAGTTTCAAATTTCAACCTTCAAGTCTGATGTTTTCAGCTATAGTACATCAAAAATTTGAGAATCTGTACTGTCTGCACTCTCTCTCATTGATATCCTGTGCACCCTTGTACCTGTGTCCCTGAATTATGGGGGTTCCCACATGGTGTTATTTGCCTGTATCATGCACATCCATACAAGTTCACAACCTTGGTTTTTACATGATAGATAGAGAAAAGGTGAACATGGTTGTATGAAAGTTGGAATATGCTTTATCTAGCATTACCTGCTGAATATAGGCCCCGGTCCAAGGATGGGGTTTCAATTTTCAAGTGTACATAAATTGTGTTATTTATTCAAATTCTTCACATTTAATGTTAAATTGCTAATCTTAGAATCTAAACCACCCTTGCTCTTTGTGCATAAAAATTCTATACACTGATTGTCCATTTATTTTTGCAGAGAAAATATTCGTTTGTGTGTGATTGGAGACTTGGCTGTTCTAACACAGTCCTTACAGACATCAATTGTAGAAGTAGAAGAGATGACAAAGCATAATTCTCGTTTAAATCTTGTTATTGCTCTAAGTTACAGTGGTCGAAATGACATAGTACAAGCCTGTCAGCGACTTGCTGGACGAGTAGAGGATGGCAATCTCAAGGCCACTGATATTACAGAATCACTGTTTGAGAAAGAATTGGAAACAAGCTGTGTGGGAGATATTGCGAGTCCTGATTTGCTAATCCGTACAAGCGGTGAGCAGAGGCTCAGTAATTTCTTACTATGGCAGTTGGCATATACTGAACTCTATTTTGATAATTCTTTGTGGCCTGAATTTGGAGAAGTTCAATTTGCTGAAGCTTTACGCTCGTTTCAGCATCGACATAGACGATTTGGGAAGCGTGTTTATAACAAAACAAATGGCACCATAAATTCCTAATATATTATGCAATTTTAGGTTTGTGTAGTTAGACTTCATTCTTTGCTGTTGGAATGAGCAGTATTATTTGAATGCCATCTGAAATTTTCAATCCTTTTTGTGCATTCGGTAAGGTGTTAATAAAGATTGAAAGTTTCAAACAATGCCTCATCTCTGTCAATCGCAATTTTCTGCATTAACATTACCTACAGATGTCATTGTGTACTGATTTTTCATTTTTCATTTTTATTATTTTTTGAGGAAGGAATATTTGGTATGTTCCACTGAGTTTCCAGTATGTGGGGATGTGTTTTGGGCTGGGATTTTTCAAGGCCATTTTTAGTGATGGCTATTTATATGATTAAAAAATAGAAGGAAATGTCAAATATTCATATGATAACTTCAGTAAATCATATTAGTATCACAAAATTCATTCAGCAAAGAACCCTAATGCAAAAAACTTAACAGAGCAATATTTGGTAGAAGGGGCAACTGTGAATCACAGTGATCATAATAGCACTCTCATGTGGAACATAAGGGGTATAGGTGGCCTTGACAAATCACTGTTCAAAAAATTAACAAAAATATATAAATGCCATCATCATGAACCTTTTATAGGGAACTTCAAGACCAAATATCAATCTGAATTGCTGGTCTCAATGGAATCTAAGTCAGCCTCTTGAAGCAGTATTGTTTTCAACTTAGTGAATTGGATGCCCTTTTTTCTGTTGTAGCAAAACGTTGGAATTTTGAATGTCTGTCTCAAGCCAAATATCCAAAACAGGATCCAAGACATTATCTACCTCAAATATTGAATCTGCTGCAATCAATCCCCAACCCCATAATAATTGTGGACTTCTATACCATGAAGGACACTAAGCGAAAGGCAGGAGGTCACAAGTCAACCACCAATATGCCATTTCCTTGAATGATTTGATAGAAAACTCATGGATTGTAGATAATAGAAACTACGGGCAGAAATAAATAACAGAAAAATTAGATTGTCTGATTATCACTACAGATTAGCTAAGCCACAAACGAATGATCAGAGACAGTCAAACAATTCCATGTGATTACAATATTCTTTTCAACGTTATTTTTGATAACTCAGACACAAAAAACATAGTTCAGATTCAAAATGGCATGGCTTGGATCACTAAACTATACTTTTGAGTTTTATTAGTTCTAGAAAAAAGGAGATGGCTAGCCATCCTTGGGATGTTCTGGGGATGTTTCAGACGTCCCTAATGTGTTCCAAGGACATCTCTGATGTCCCTAATGTGTTCTGGGGACGGCTTAATGTGCCCCTGCTATCCTGCCATTTCCAAAATGTCTCGGAAGGTTTCTGAAAATTTTGGGGATTGCTGGGAAATGTTTCCAAGCTGTCCACCATCTGTGAGATGTCCATGGTGTGGGAACACAGGCCAAAAACCCCAGAGATGCATCCTTGTGTACCCTTGAATATTTGTCCATACATTTCATGATGTTTCGTGTAGTTTGATAAGAAGCTGTCAGCAAAGCACATTCCCCGGGACCCATGCAGCCGTCCCCTTAATATGCCCCTGCTATCCTGCCGTTTCTGAAATGTCTCGGAAGGTTTTTGAAAATTTTGGGGATTGCTGGGAAATGTTTCCAAGCTGTTCACCATCTCTGAGATGTCTATGGTGTGGGAACACGGGCCACAAACCCCAGAGATGCATTATCCTTGTGTACCTTTGTATATTCGTCCATACATTTCATGTTGTTCCATTTAGTTTGATAAGAAGCTGTCAGCAAAGCACATTCCCCTCTACCAAGGGACCCATGTAGATTAAAACATGAAATGCTGCTTCATATTTATACCTTTGTCTTTATCAGTGTATCTTGAATCCAAGAAACAATTGAAATCCAGACTTTATTTAAAGATTGAGATGGAGCATTTTAATTTCAATCATGCTGAAAGTTATGAAATCAAAGGAAGTTCAAATGGTACCCTTGAAAGAAATGAAGGCAGAGGTATGTAGCTCTTTTGGGCATTCCTTTTAAAATTTGTGCTCACTAAGAGAGTTTATCATTAACGCTTTTTGTATAGGGGGGAAATGTGAATCAAGGAAAATAAACTTAAACACAGTTACACAACCACACATACACAACTCAAAGAGGGAGTTAAGAAGATTGTTTCTTTTAATCTGAATTCTAAAATGACTAGATGTAGGAAAATTAGTGCTAGCCAAGTGATAAAGGAGCACTAATGCAAAACTAGAATCTAGTGAGTAGAACAAGGGAAAAGATGCAAGTCTTTGAAAACCCTAGTTGTAATGGAAACTAGGAAATGAAATGTAGATATAATGAGGATATATGTTGAAATAACGAAGGGGATTAAAAGACTTACCTTTGGATCTGATTTTCTGCTTGCTGTGCTACTCGTGGACAAACAATGTTGGATGTGGACCTGATATACTACAAAATTTACAAAACCCAAAAATCGTTCGACGATCTGACAAGGTCAACTTTCTCCTAAAGCAAAGGAGCACTGTGTCCCTGATCAACTATGCAATCTTGAACTTGATTACACACTTTTGACAAATGATGAAAAGGGTATCCGAATGTACAATCTGTTTGCCCTTCCAAGATCCAAAACTTGTAATAAAAAGGGTTTTTGTTTGTTGATGGGAGGTTTGCCTTAGTCATACCCCAGTTTAGGAATTAACCTTGAAGTGAAAAAAATGAAATGCAGAAATGTAAAGCAAATGTACAAATCCACCTTACAATAGCTAGATTTCTTGAATCAAATGCAATGAGCTCTCTCTTATTGATTGGATTGGATCAAGAATGCAAATGAATGGATGTAAAAGATGCAACAAAGGACCTTGAATGGATTGGGGGAGATCTTGAAGACAAGCTCCTTCAATTGTTTAAATGCTTGAATGCTTGATCTTTAATGAAGGAATTGGCTTGAAGAATGCTTGAATGCTTGAATAGTAGTGCTAGTGAATGCTCATGTGCATATGAGATGGGATGCAAAACGAGGCAAAATGATAAACTTATAAACCAACTTACCTCGAATTTTGCACTGTGGATAAACCTAGACTCAGGATCTGAGAAGGGGACTCAAGACAGGGCCAAGGTAGGGATGCACTACGTCCCTGCTAACCAAGGCCCATGTAATGTTCTGTGCCTACTATTGTCTTGAAATGACTTCTTCTAGACTTATGTTGTACTTGCAGAACCCAGAGAGAGACCGTACGAAGGAGGCTGTTGAATCGGGGAGCCTATACGGAAGCAAGGTTGACTGCTGGTGAAGGGTGTACGGTGTTTAGTTGAGTCCGTACGGAAACAAGAATTTGTAGGGATGAAGTTTGAAGACCATACGGGAAAATGATAAGATTGTACAGTAGAAATCAAGAAACCATACGGTGAGTTCAGAAGTTTGTACAGTGGGCAGGGGAGGACCAATGAATGACTGTACGGTGGGCAGGGGAAAGCCGTATGGTGGAGATGGGAAGAGATTACCGACCGTATGAAATATTTAGGCAATTGTATGGGAAGCTTAGGTGATCGTATGGTTGGGAAATTATGTGGTGACCGTATGGTGGGGTTGGGGGGATGCCGAAAGGAGAGGAAGGAGCCTGTATAGTATGGGAAAGAAGTCGTATGGATGATGGACCTGGAGTGTGAGTGTGTATGGATGGTTAATGCCATGGGGAATGGAAGATATTGTAGGTTGCTTCGCTTATGTATTGAGAGTGATTCGTACAAGTGATCGCCTTTGCCAGGGATACCAACAAAAGCCAGTACAAATAATAATCATAGATTCATATAGATATAAATATTTACAAATAATGATGGCACTCCAATTTGCCAGATCTGAGTCGAGTAATATATAGGCGAAATAGGGTGAGGGTTGAATCCTTTAATGGTTTGCGCCTACTACTATCTTGAAATGACTTCTTCCAGACTTACGTTGTACTTGCAGAACCTAGAGAGAGACTGTACAAAGGAGACTACTAAATAGGGGAGCCTATATAGAAGCAAGGTTGAGTGCTGGTGAAGGGTGTATGGTGTTTAGTTGAGTCCGTATGACAACAAGAATTTGCACGGACGAGGTTTGAAGACCGTGTGGGAAAATGATAAGAATGTACAGTAGAAATCAGGAAACCATACAGTGAGTTCAGAAGTTTGTATAGTGGGCAAGGGAGGACCAATGGATGACCGTACGGTGGGTAGGGGAAAGTTGTACAATGGAGATGGGAAGAGATTGCCGACTGTACGAAATACTTAGGCAACTGTATGGGAAGCTCAAGTGACCGTATGGTGGGGTTGGTGGGATGCTGGAAGGAGAGGAAGGAGGCCATACAGTATGGGAAAGAAGTCGTACGGATGATGGACCTAGAGTGTGAGTGTGTATGGATGGTTACTGCTGTGAGGAATGGAAGATATTGCAGGTTGCTTCGCTTATGTATTAAGAGTGATCTGTACAAGTGATCACCTTCCCCAGAGATACCAATAAAAGCCAGTATAAATAATAATCACAAATTGATATAGATATAAATATTTGCAAATAATGATGGTACTCCAATTTGCCAGATCTGAGCTGAGTAATACATAGACGAAATAGGGTGAGGGTTGAATCCTGTAATGTTTCGCGCCTACTACTATCTTGATATGACTTCTTCCAAACTTACATTGTACTTGCAGAACCCAGAGAGAGACCATACGAAGGAGACTACTAAATAGGGGAGCATATATGGAAGCAAGGTTGAGTGCTGGTGAAGGGTGTATGGTGTTTAGTTGAGTTCGTACGACAACAAGAATTTGCATGGACGAGGTTTGAAGACTGTACGGTGGAAACCATATGGTAAGTTCGAAAGTCTGTACAGTGGGCAGGGGAGGACCAATGGATGACTGTATGATGGGCAGGGGAAAGCCGTATGGTGGAGATGGGAAGAGATTGCCGACCGTACGAAATACTTATGCAACTGTATGGGAAGATCAGGTGACCGTATGGTGAAGTTGTGGGGATTCCGGAAGGAGAGGAAGGAGGCCATATAGTATGGGAAAGAAGTCGTACGGATGATGGACCTAGAGTGTGAGTGTGTACAAATGGTTAATGTCGTGGGGAATGGAAGATATTGTAGGTTGCTTCTCTTATGTATTGACAGTGATCTGTACAAGTGATTGCCTTCACCAGAGATACCACTAAAACCCAGTACAAATAATAATCATAGATTGATATAGATATAAATATTTGTAAATAATGATGGCACTCCAATTTGCCAGATCTGAGCCGAGTAATACATAGATGGAATAGGGTGAGGGTTGAATCTCATCGAAACCGCAAGAGCCAAATAGAGAAGATCTTTCACTTTCGAAATGGCGAAGAACAGAGAACCTTGAATAGGAGTTCACAATACAAAGAAATAATCCAAATCTCATACCTATTACTACTTACAAGCCGTGCTTAAATATCCATCAGGGAAAACATTTCTGAGGGTGTACAAAGTAGCCGATGACAAAACTTACCAATGGACACTAGCATAAAAATGGGTTTGAGATATACTAAATCAATCGGAACCACACATACAAATGTTACCTTGGGCCACATATTAATTAATTAAAGTAACTAATTAAAGGCTCTTATATTATTTAAATTTTGGGACTAGTTAATTAACTAATTAAATTAAAAAAATTACATTAAAATTTCGAGACATGACAACCCAAAACCCTAGTGACTCCTTTGAGGTCTTAAAACAAGTCTTGAATCTCGAAAATTAGGTAAAGATTGTGAGACATAATCGTTATAGTGCATAAAATAGATTCCAAGTGATTGGATAAGGAAATGGAGGACCTAAGTGGTTAGATCCTACCTTGAGCTTTACACCATGAAAATAGGAGCTTTAAAGAGGATCTATTAGGTCCTGCCCTAGTGCCACCTAGGAGAAATGAGAGGAAAGGGGAAGAAAGGAGGATAAATACAAATGAATGATGATTTCACATAAGCGCTAAATCATCATTAAATTGAAGTGCTTCCAATTTAGATGGTACACTTTCCCCCATTTTATGTACCATTAAGAACTTATATTTCTTATTTTCACGAACATGATATCCAAATAATATTGATATTCAAAAGAAAATGAGAATATGAATCCTTATGACTATCAGAAAAGAAACCTGACCAATTAATAGACTCATATTAGAGGTATTTATGGCATGACAACTTTCATTGAGAATGTGAAAGAAGAATAAGTGATAATTGATGCTCATCAAAATAAGTTACAATTGATGCTCAACAAGAGTATATTGTCTATGCTTTCCCCCATTTGATGTTGTTAATGGAGGAGGATGTTGATGTTAAGTAGTAGCTAACAATATCTAACTATGGTTTAAAACCAAACATGAATCGACACTAATTGTCGATTGCAGATGTATGGGCATTGAAGACTATATATCTATGTGATTATTTTAGTGGATGATCATCGATTTGTAGTTACTGAAGACGTGAAGAACTTGGTATTCATTATGTTATCTCAAATCACAGGCCAAAGATTATATATACTTTTGGTGAGGAGTCACTCACTAAACAAACACTTAATGTGCCGTTTTAAAATGGTGTCTGTTTAAATATTGACTAGGTATCCCGGTCACTCCAAATTAATCGTTCAAACTAATGTGAATAGTATTCAGTATCATATGAATATACAGTCATAAGATTATATTATTATTTGAAGATTTAACTTATATATATATATATATATATATATATATATATATATATATATATATATATATATATATATATATATATATATATATATAATGTGCAATAATAATGTAATAGATTATATATTTTTATTTGTTTTCACCATCAATTTATCCTGAGTGAACTATAACATATTAACAATCCCTCTTAGTTTAGAAGGATAAACAATTTGGTAAATATTATGCCATTGGTAATTGTTGTCATAAAAGTTTGCACCCTTGCCTAAAGTTCTTACCTAAAGACAACCTTGTGAAACATGGAAACAACCTCCAAGTTGTGGGATTTGAACAATGAGATTGAGTCTTTAGAGAAGGCCGACTTCTCTTGCTATCAGGGTGCACCTAAACTACGTGTGGAGAGGAAAAGGGAAGAAAGCATGTATGAAACACTTACCTAATCTATCCTAAAGAGGTGATTCACCAAAATAGAGTGTTCAACCCTGTCTCTACCCATACATACACAATTAACTATCATGACATCAAAATATACAAATTCAGACTTACTTAACCAATCAATCACATGCAGATCAAATAACTAGATGAATAACAGAAGGAATAAGAGTTTCATTACATATCATTCATAGGCCAAAAGAGATACAAGCGTACAAATGACAGACAGCTACAATATATTGATGAGGGGCAAAAATCAATCTCACGTAGTACATCAATGGCCGAAAGAGATAAGGTAGAATGTCATGAAGTTCAAAGGCAAAGGGAATTTACAATATGTATGCCAAAGCAATGCCAAAGAAAATACAGAAGAATCGACCTCAACAAGGGTTTTTGAAATGTGCCTTTATAGTTAAAGCATAACTTCTAGATTGCTTCACAACTTCATCGATGTATTTAAGATTGTGAGAGTGTGGTAGGATGCGATCTGGATGGTAGATTTGATCTGGTACACCTTCAAAGGCATGACAATCATCAAATCGTGACTAGAATAAACCCTGAGGGTGACATGAAATGATGCCATTAATGCTAAAACTCAAATGATGTAATTAATGCTAAAACTCTTCAAAATGGACGATCATTCGGTAAGCAGTATGTCTTTCACATCTTTATAGCATGACATCATTTGGGAGTAGTTGAGATCGATCATGGAGATCAGATTGCGCGACAAAAAAAACTACTTTATTCTATCCCTGTCTTGACAAATTAACAAGAATCGGCAGTCAACTGGGCAATCAACCAAGATGAGCCATGTGGACCAATAATATTATTTCCTTTCGCCAGCTCACAAAGTCTTCATGAGTTGACTGCCCTATCTTCTAAACCTCACCACCCTTTAAACTTAACCACAATTATCCCATGAATTGCGAACTTAACCGCGATAGTTTACTTTCTAATTGGGTGGCTAAGACACATGTTTGTCTGTCATTATGTTGCTAAGGGTAATAACCTTACATCTCTGGTTAGTGACATAATGATGACGCTCGATCTTATTCCATCTGACAGTCCCAAAGATGCATTGGTCCTTGTCAGCACTTCAACCAATGAAAATATTGCCTCCGCCAACTCGTCTGACACCCTTTCCACCTCACCTGCCACCCATAAAAGAAATAGGAACCACATGCCCATGCGTCACACTATTGCTATCTTGCCAAAGATAATGACCTCGCATCTTTGCATAGTGACAAAGCGATAATCGTGGATTGTCTTTGATCTAACAGTGGACAAAATACATTGAAAAAATTGGCCCATAATACAAAGCGCGAATCAAACTCTACTAGCTGTACCTAGTTTGACAACTTCACTAGCCACAAAGAAGGGAAGGCACACCTTGGATACGTGGCACACTATCGTTTTGTTGCGTGAAATAAAGTCCTTGCTTTGCTGCAAAGCGACAATGCATCAATCATGAATCTATCTTAGATCTGACGGTCACAAAATTGCATTAGACGAACCAACCCAAAGCTAGAGAAAGGGGCCCATGACGCTACGTGGTGTGTCGTCGCTTTGTCTCTATGAAAAAAGGTCCTAGAATTCTTGATAATGAGAAAGTGATGTTCATCGATCTTGGAAGATCAGAGAAACGAGAAGATTCAGGCCCACTAAAATATTAAATTAAGAAATAGCTTGGAGACTTAAGATATAATGCGTATAATTGAGGTTTAAATATATCCTTTGTATGCCCTAATATTTGAATATTCAAATATTTGAACGTTAAATGTGTTTTCCATTCAAATCTTTTAGTTTTGGCGGGAGGGAAAATATAGTTAACAATTCTGGCTACTCAGGGGGGATGCAGGCTTGCCATGCATATGACCAGTGACCTCAAACATCCATTGGGCTATGGAGTCGTAAAAGTATGAAGATTTTTTTTGTAAAACGAGAAACACTGAAGAGTTGTGACCCCTGTAACTGCAAAAAACTCAGGAAATTCTACCTCTGTCCTCTGCAAAACTCTTCAAAACTATTGTTCCAAAGGAACAACACCATGTGCACCCTGCACTTCTTGGAAAACAGGAAAGAACTGAAGAAAACTACTCTAACCATATACATGAAACATTCATCCTTATCAGAAGCAAGGTTTGAGATGATCAATTGATGTTCTAGATGTTTCCCACTTGCTAGGTTTAGATGAACCGTGCCTTTTATAGAATTGGGATTATGCATGTTGTTATAGTAGGATTAGCGATCATGGGTCCATGGCTCTTCGTTGCCCAGCTCCTGCATGAAATCACTTTCGTCGGATCGGGAAATGGACAATAATAGAAGGAAACAAGGAGCTAAGTATCACATTTGACATGTATTTCATTGACTGGAATAAGCAAAATTTCACGATTAGGCTTGCTTAACTAGAAATCATTTGACTCTTTGCAACTTATTATCACATAGGGACCACTCCATATTTCATCAAATTTTGTATGTCTCCCTAGTTTTGCTCTGTTTGCATCCCACTTCAGTACAAGGTCACCCTCTTTGAAATTCTTGACCTTAGCCTTCTTGTCGAAGGACTTTTTCATCATAGCTTGGTTTCTCTTCTCTTCCAACTCTATTAATTCTGCTATCCTCACTGTCATAGCATCATCTTCAATCTGCTCCAATTGATGAGCCAATTCTAGGGAGGCAATTCCAATGAGATAAGAAGCCTTTGCTTCTCTTCCATAAACTAGCATGAAATGGGAGTTCCCAATGGCCCTTTTAGGTGTTATTCTATCCACCCAAAGGGTTGTTGTCAACTTTTGATACCAACACCTTTGATTATCCTCTATAGTTGTTAACATTATTTTAATCAAGTTCTTATTGGATGATTCAACTAATCTATTACCTTGAGGATAGTAATTGGAAGATGTGCTCAGATAAATGCCATGATCTACTACCCATGCACATATTTGAGCTCCTACAAATGATTTTATATTATCTGAAATGAGGTGGAAGGAGTACCAAACCTTTTGATGACTCTATCTAAGAACTGAACAACTGAATTCTCAATAAAATCTCTCAATCCCATTGCCTCTGTCCACTCGGTGAAATAATCTGTAGTAGCTAGAATCCATTTATGGCTAGAGCTAGGAGGAGGGTGAATAGGACCTATGAAATCTAATCCCCATTGAGCAAAAGGCTGATCCACTTGAATATGATGAAGTGGAAGGGATGCAAGTCTTTGCTTACTTGAAAATAAGGCACATTTTTCACGCTTCCTAACATGCCTATGGCAATCATAGAACAAGGATGACCAATAGTAGCCCACCCTCATTAATTTCATGGCAGTGGTTCTTGCTGAAAAGTGAACACCATTAGGACCATCATTAAGCTCCTTGATCATTCTCTTAGCTTGATCTATATCAATACATCTTAGCAAAGCTCCATTGAAGTCCCTCTTAAAAGGAATACCATTAATTATGGCATAAGGGATTAACTGCAATCTGAACTGTCTTCTTTTAGCTCTATCCAATCCTTAATGATATCCATTTCCTGATAAGAAGGCCATCATGTCATCTATCCAACTCCTTGGATTCTCATCTCCTACCTCTTGTTGTTCTATCAATACCAAAGCAACTTCCTCATCAGATTCTTGAGATGAGACCATCTGTTTGCACAATCCTCTCCCTCTTACCAATTTAGTGACCTGGATGTCCACATCATACTCCATTACTTTAGTAACCCAACCTGCCCTTTTCGCATTGATGACCTTGCTCAAAAGGAAGTCCTTGACACTTGCATGGGGCACAAACAAACGTATCTTATTTTGGGATAGAAGATGTCAAAATTTCTTCAAAGATCTTATGACTGCAAGGGCCTGTTTCTCCACATAACTATAGTTACCCTCATATTTAAGCCCTCACTAAAGAAGGCAATGGGTTGCACTTCGTTCTTATCATTCAATTGGGTCAAAAAAACAAAAGTACTTGACTCACCTTCTAAGGTGCAAAGGATGAAATCTCTCTCAAAGTTTGGATTGATGAGAGTAGGAGCTGAGGCTATGGTTGTATTGATATCTTCAAAACTTGCTTTCCCTTCCTTGGTCCATGTAAAGACCATGTTCTTCTTGAGCATAGCTGTAAGAGGTTTTACCGTGGTAGCTAAATTAGGAATGAATCTCCTCACAAAATTTATCCTACCAAGAAAACTTTGCAGCCCTTTTTTGTGGTTGGGAAGGGGAAGAGAAAGAATAGCCTTAGTTCTTTCTGGATCAATAGTTAGACCATCCTTGGATACAATGTGTCCTAACAACTTTCCTTGGTTAGTGAAAAAGACACACTTACTTGGATTCAAAGATACTCCACACTCTCTACACCTAAAAAAACTTGCCTAAGGTGGCCAAAATGATCTATCACGTTCTTTGAGTATACTATAATGTCATCAAGATAGACCAATACAATTTTTTTCTATCATATTCTTAAAGGCCATCTCCATTGCTTTTTGAAAAGTGACACCTGCATTTTTTTAGCCCAAATGGCATCTTACTATAAGCATAGGTGCCCCACTTTGTAGTAAATGCAATCTCGTATCTATCAACTTCCTTGACCAACACTTGATTGTAGCTTGAAAATCCATTTAGGAATGAGAACCTTCTTGAACCACTGACCTTGGATAGGATTTGTTCCATGGAAGGAAGGGGATGATGATTTTTAAGGGAGGCTTGGTTAAGGTTCCTAAAGTCTACACATACTCTGATTTCTCCATTCTTCTTCCTAACAGGGACAAGGTTTGCTACCCATGATGAGTGTTTGATGGGAAAGATAATATTAGCCTCAATCAACTTAGATAGCTCCTTCCTCATTAATGGTTCAATTTTAGGGTTCACTAGCCTTTTCTTTTGTCTTACTAGTTTGGCATCTTCCTTTAGGTCTATGGTATGTTGAAATAGGCTTGGGTCAAAACCTTTTAGGTCATCATATGTCCATGCAAACACATCACTAAATTCTTGACATAGATGAATGAAATCTTCTTGTTCAACTTCAGTGCATACCTTTCCCATGTTTAGGGTTTTTCCATCAGCAACCATGATTGGTATATGATCATCCTTGCTTGCAGCAACGTTCATGCCTCTATCTCTTGTTCGATCATTAGGAGTGAAAACACTTTCTAAGGTAATCAGACCCCTAGGCAACTTGTTGGAATTGATATTAATAATCTGATCCCCATACTGATCGTGTAATCTTGACTAATTTCTATCCGAGAACTCTGCTTTATTTTGCAAGTAACTCACAATTTGTTCTTCAGATTCAAACACTTGCCAATTGACATTATTATCAGGAATAGTAGGCCTAACCACCATTCTAATCTGCCGCTTCTTCTCATCTTCAAGGCTCCTCCACACATCATAAGATGCACTCACTATTGCAAGTCTATCAACATATCTATTCCCTTTCTCAGGGACTGGTGCAGGAGCACCTAAAGTACAAGAACATGAGAAAGTTAAGATTCCTTATTTGAGATATTTAAATCCATTTGAGTCATTTATATTGTATTTTGGTCAAGTTGTAAAGGCTATGAAGCCGTTTTGTCAAAAATGTAAAAGTTGCATGAAAAGTTGTAAAATGCAACATTGAGAAAGTTGCTAACAATACAAAAATGATGTAAAAAGGTATATGGTTGGTCTTGGGGGTAGTTAAGAAGGTTTCTAAGTGTAAAATGGGTATAAATACCATTGTATGGTTGAACCAAATAAATTTGGAGAAGAGGAAATACTTTGATACATTTTTGGTGCATTCTATTGTTGTTATTTTGATTAAATTTTTAGTTTTCGTGTTGTTTCCAGGCTTTGTACGGCCTTGTACGGTCTGGAAACCATGTAATATAGTAATGGATAGATAGAATGATGAATCCTCCTCATGATTTTGGTTTGGTTCAAATTTATGAAGAAATGAATAAGTTATGAGCATTTTGGTGAAAATGGGTATTTGTAGATTTGAGATTCTCTGAATACAGTCATGTTGCAGCGTGTGGTATGGACACATTTTGGAGACTCAGGGCCTCTAACAATATTCATTGGAAATATATGTGAATTATCTTTCATTTCCAGTTCGTTTGAATCATTTTTCATTTAAATTTGTGAAAGTTATGAAGATTTGAGTGAAAACTGGTTTTTAAATACTTTCAATAGTGTTGCAGACAAAGATTTGATCTTATACAATGATTTGTGAATGGGAAAAATAAATCGCTTATAGATTTGGAAACTAGAATTAGAAATGGATAATGTGGAATTGGTTTGGTGTTATTTGAATTTGTATTGTGAAAGATATTTGATGCCTTAGGCAGGGTTATTGATTTTACATCTAGTTTTTGATAGAAAATATGGGTATTGGTAGAGAGACCATAACTTCTAATTGGTTTATTGGATGGGTATCATCTTTGAACATGTTTTATTATTCCTAATTTGGAACAATTCCTCCAAAGGGTTTGGCAAGAAAAGTTTAGGAATGGAAGTTATAAATAATGTAATCAGATATAGAAATCTGATTGTGTGAATGAAGATGTTGTCTTTATTGGTGTATAATGTCAGGGATCTTTGTTGAAATCTTTGAGATGTTCTTGGTTCCTTGAGGGTGCACTAGCCTATTGTGAATCCCTTGAGTTGAGCTAAGATTCTTTGAAGATAAATACAGAGGGCTCTACATCAGATTGGTATAAGATCTTGAAGATCTTGAGTGTGTGGGTAGAGCGCCGAGGGAGGCAATCCTTAAAGATTTGGTATTCGTTTTGTTGATGAGTTTTGGTTGTAGGGTTCTTATCCATCAAAGATGTAGTAAGAAAGTGTGTGTGGAAGACCTAAGAAGTGGTCTTAATATTGTCTCCATCAAGATGAAGCTGGGTAGAAGGTGTAAAGAGAGAAACCACTAAGAGAGGGTGGTAGTGCATCTTCTAAGGTCTTGGATGGACAAGATGGCAATGGGTTGGTAGTTGTGTATCAACAAGAGGATTGGTGGATTTATGAAACCCTTGTATGACAACCATTAATGCTCCACTGATAGGAGTATTTGAGAAGATGATTTTGAGGACAATCCTGTGTCCTTGAAGGGTAAGTTGATGAGAGAAAAGGCATGAAGAGGCAAAGGTGAAGGTGAAGATTTTTTGTCTAATTTTTTTTGTAGGCTATCGGTTCCATGTTTCTAAGAGACTTGGAAATTTTTGAGGGTTGGGAGTATGGTGCAGGAGCACCTAAAGTACAAGAACATGAGAAAGTTAAGATTCTTTATTTGAGATATTTAAATCCATTTCAGTCATTTATATTGTATTTGGGTCAAGTTGTAAAGGCTATGAAGCCATTTTGTCAAAAATGTAAAAGTTGCATGAAAAGTTGTAAAATGCAACATTGAGAAAGTTGTTAACAATACAAAAATGATGTAAAAAGGTATATGGTTGGTCTTGGGGGTAGTTAAGTAGGTTTCTAACTATAAAATGGGTATAAATACCATTGTATGGTTGAACTAAATAAATTTGGAGAAGAGGAAATACTTTGATACATTTTTGGTGCATTCTATTGTTGTTGTTTTGATTAGTTTTTAAGTTTAAGTTTTGTTTCTAGGCTTTGTACAACCTTGTACGACCTGGAAATCATGTAATATAGTAATGGATAGATAGAATGATGAATCCTCCTTCTCATGATTTTGGTTTGATTCAAATTTATGAAAAAATGAAAAAGTTATGAGCATTTTGGAGAAAATAGGTTATTGTAGATTTGAGACTCCCTGAATACAGTCATGTTGCAGCGTGTGGTACAGATATATTTTGGAGACTTACGGCCTCTAACAATATTCATTGGAAAGATTTGTGAACTATCTTTCATTTCTAATTGGTTTGAATCATTTTTCATTTAAATTTGTGAAAGTTATGAAGATTTGAGTGAAAAATGGTTTTTAAATACTTTCAATGGTGTTGTAGAGAAAGATTTGATCTTATACAATGATTTATGAATGGGAAAAATAAATCGCTTATAGATTTGGAAACTAGAATAAAAAATGGATAATGTGGAATTGGGTTGGTGTTATTTGAATTTGTTTTGTGAAAGATATTTGATGCCCTAGGTAGGGTTACTGGTTTTACATCTGGTTTTTGATAGAAAATATGGATCTTGGTAGAGAGACCATAACTTCTAATTTGTTTATTGGATTTGACTCATCTTGGGATATGTTTGAGAAATAGTAATTTTAGAAAATTCATCCAAAGGGTTTTGAAATAAAATCTTAGATTTGAAATTTATGAGTAATTTATTTGGATATAGAAATCAGGCTATGTGGATGGGGATATTGACTTACTTGCCTAAATGTAAGGGTTCTCTATTGAAGTCTTTGAGATGTACTTAGTTCCTTGAGGGTGTTCCAACCTATTATGAAGCCTTTGAGTTGAACTAGGATTCCTTTAAGGTAAATATAGAGGGCTCTACATCACGGATGCTTTAAATATTAAATGCATTGAAACCTTCAAGCAAATCCCATACTCTATATTTATAAGACTTGAGTAGACCATTCTTGGTGACATTCTGGTTCCTCACTTGATGGACAACCAACTCACTATATCCATAAACACTTAAAGTAGAAGACCTTGAATCAATGTCTCATACTCTGCTATGTTATTAGTACAACTGAATTGAAGCCTAAATGAGAAATAGTACCTTTCTAGTTCATGAGAAACCAACATCACACCAGCCCTTGACCCATTTTCATTCCTTGATCCATCAAATTATATACTCCATATCCCACTTGTATCCTCCGTGTTCTTCATAAGGTTAGGGACAAGAGCATCCTTTTCAAGTATACAATAAGTACCAGGCCTGTCTCTAGGTTTTTTGATATAGGATCAAACTGATATGCATTAACCCACTCATCTAAGAGAAAATCAGGTATCCCTGTCAAAGAGGTGGCAGGCTCTTGCACTATGTCATTTTCATCTATCTGTAGGATAGTGCAATTCATATTGATGAGATTAGGAGTGTCGGGCTCAATATGGTTGAGGGCTAAGGGCTCTGCTCTATGATGAGTCTATAAATTGTCATATCTTGTTTCAAACAACATGTATGACCACTTAGAGGATACATAGTTGCCTATTTGGGCAGTGAAATCTGTTGAGAGACAGATGGCAAAGTGAGTCTTAACTTCAGCAGCTGATATATCTTGAACTACAATACAACTAGGGCATGCATGTAGAGCCATTTCAACATTCCTAAGGATCCCTTTGGTCTTGATAGTACTACCATCCAACTGCAATACATCCCTAACAATGGGCTCATATTTCATCCCTAGGACATTAGCAACACACTAAGGCATTGAGCTACTAGCCCCTGAATCAATCATGCAATTGTGGACTAGCTTATCCCCTATAATAAGAGAAACCTAAAATGGAGGTGGTTTAATTTTTTACTTGTTTCTACCTCCTTTGATGGTTGTACAAAACTCATGGCACTCTCCATGCTAGGCAACAAATCCTTTAGTTCAATGCTCTCCAATTCTTGCTGCAACAACCTCTTTTGCATAGGTATATTAGCAACCGCTTCCCACATGGAAATGTTCATATTTGTTTTCTTCATCTGTTCTACCACACTGAATGATGTGTTAGGTGCTTTAGTAGGAACCTTGGAGCTACATGTGTAGGAGTCTGAGGTGGAATAACCTGAGGACCATTTACATTTCTTTTGCTATTATTTTGCCTTTCTTGCTAAGGAGCATTTGATTGATCATTTACTGCTTGTACTACTTGATGATTCATGAAGGAACAATCACCCTGTTGTTGCAAATGTGAGGCATCATTGGGTTGACTTACCTTATATGATTGCCTTGTTATGGGTTGTTGAGTGGTCAAAGCTAAATAGGATTCAATCTTTTGACACATACAATAGGTATAGGAGTAACTACAGGAGGGTGAAAAATCCTGATCTTGAGCCATATTGCTTTGAGGGACTAAGGCCCTAGTTTGATTTGCATTTGAGGTAGAAGAATGACCATTTTTCCTATTCTAATCAAAAGAAGTATTCCCTTGATTCTGATTTGGAGGCCTATCATTCAAAGGAGTTTGATTTCGCGGTTGAGGAGGCTTATTACCTTGAGTTTGCTGCCTCTCGAAAGTCACCACTTTGTTGCTCACCTTTTGAATCATAGAGAAGCTATCCTCCAACTTCTTATTTTGAATTTGCAACTTTTTCCCAATATCTTGCATTAGGACCTTCAACTCTCCTAGCTCACTAGATGATGTGGAACCTTGAGGGGCTAGAGTAAGGGGTTGTGATGTGGAAGATGTGGGAATAGGGGCTACTACTTGGTGATTTGACATATCAAGGAAGAAGGGAGTAGGAGGCCTTGGAGCTAGCTTACTTGCTTGTATTAGAATGTTCTCTACCCTTATGCAATCTCATAAGCACCAAGTAATGTATCTCCTCTGATGGTTTGGGTTGTAGTGGCAATATCACTATTTAGGGCTCTTAGATTATGCAAGAAGCCATTATCAGGGATAGGCTTCACCAGGGTTGGTATTCTATCCCATGTCTTTTGAAATCTATAATTGAAATCAGTTATACATTCATGGGGTGCCCTCTTTATAGTAGTCAACTGCTCTAGGAGTGAAAGATAATCACTTTTATCTTCAAAATGTTTGCATAGGGCTGCTCCTAACCCATCCGAATCTATTATAGAGTTATGAGGCAACCCTCTATACCATTGGAGTGCTTTTCCTTTCAAGGTTTAGGCCTAATTGCTACATCATCTTCAATTATTCCATGTATATTGCAAACATTTGATATTTCTTGAATGTGCTTTATGGGAGAAATAGAGGTCTCACTAGTAAAATCAGGTTTACTCTTTAAGAGTTGATACTGGTATGTCATGTCTTTGAGCCAAGAGGAGAGGACTTCCACCATTGAAGGTAGAAAAAACATCTGCTCTAGGTTGTGCCATATGAAATAATGACCTATTCTAATGGAAGGATGGCACCCTAGGCTTTGATCTATCAACATGAGGAGTGGAAAGAGATCTTGCAAGTATATGACTTACTACTGCACTCCTAACTGGTGATAAGGACAATTTTTTTCTCTTCCTTCTAGGGTTTGAAAATGAAAGTTCAGTGTATTGAAAATTACCTCGAGAAGATGGCCTTGTATGAGCCTTGGGCATGAGACAACAATTTTGGTTTGAAACCAGATGTATTGTTGGAGATGGAGTTGCCAAGTACTTGAAAATGAGCCTCTTGAAGGCTTGAAACACTTAGAGAGAAACACTATCTTCTCAACATCAATTTGAAATTCTTCTTTGGCACCAGTGAAATTGAGATCTTTTAATATGGACATCCCACCAGGCGTGCCAAAAACTATTGTCACAAAAGTTTGCACCCTTGCCTAAAGTTCTTACCTTAAGACAACCTTGTGAAACATGGAAACAACCTCCAAGTTGTGGGACTTGAACAATGAGGTTGAGTCTTTGGAGAAGACCAACTTCCTTTGCTATTAGGGTACACCTAAACTACACTTGGAGAGGAAAAGGGAAGAAAGCATGCATGAAACACTTACCTAATCTATCCTAAGGGGGTGATGCACCAAAATAGAGTGTTCAACCATGTCTTTGCCCATACATACACGGTTAACTATCATGACATCAAAATATACAAATTCAGACTTATTTAACCAATCAATCACATGCATATCAGATAACTAGATGAATAACACAAAGAAGAAGAGTTTCACTACATATCATTCATAGGCCAAAAGAGATACAATCATGCAAATGACAAACAAACACACTACATTGATGAGGGGCATATGAATCTCACACATTACATCAATGGCCGAAAGAGGTAAGGTAGAATGTCATGAAGTTCAAAGGCAAAGGGAATTTACAATGTGCATGCCAAAGCAATGCCAAAGAAAATAGAGAGAAATCCAAGTCAAAAAGGGTTTTTGAAATGTGCCTTTATAGTTCAAGCATAACTTTTGGATTGCTTCACAACTTTATTGCTGTATTTAAGACTGTCAGAGGGTGGTAGGATGCGATCTGGATGATAGATTTGATCTAGTACACCTTTAGAGGCATGAAAATCATCAAAACCTGATTAGAAGAAACCGTCAAGGTGACATGAAACAACACCATTAATGCTAAAAATCTTCAAATGGACGATTAGTCAGCAAGTAGTATGTCTCTCACGTCTTTCTAGCATGACATTCATTCACGAATAGTTGAGATTGATCATGGAGATTAGATTGTGCGACCAAAAAAAAAACTACTTTATTCCATCCTTAGCTTGACAAATCAACAAGAATCAACAGTCAATTGGGCAATCAACCAGGATGAGCCACGTGGACCAATAATATTATTTCCTTTTGCCAGCTCATAAAGTCTTCATGAGTTGACTGCCCTATCTCCTTAACCTCACCACCCTTTAAACTTAACCACAACTATCCCGTGAATCGCGAACTTAACCGTGATTGTTTACTTTCTAACTGGGCCTGCTGAGACACTATTTGTTTGGCGTTATGTCACTAAGGGTAATAACCTTGCATCTTTGGTTAGCAACGTAACGATGATGCTCGATCTTATTCCATATGATGGTCTTGAAGATGCATTGGTCCCTGTCAGCACTTCAACCGATGAAAATATTACCTTTCACGAACTCGTCTGACACTCGTTCCACCTTGCCTGCTGCCCACAAAAGAAACATGACCCACATGTCCATGCATCACATTTTCACTATCTTGCCAAAGATAATGACCTTGCATCTTCGCATAGTGACAAATCGACAATCGTGGATTGTCTTTGATCTGATGATGGATGAAATACACAGAAGAAACTAGCCCACAATACAAAGCATAAATCAAACCTTGCTAGTTGCACCTCGTTTGACAACTTCACTAGCCACAAAGAAAGGAAGGCCCACCTTGGATATGTGGCACGCTGTCATTTTGTCGTGTGAAATAAAGTCCTTGCTTTTCTGCAAAGTAACATTATGACGGCCATGGATCTATCTTAGATCTGATAGTCACAAAACTGCATCAAACGAACCAACCCAGAACTAGAGAAAGGGGCCCATGACACTACGTGGCATGTCGTCGCTTTGTTGCTATGACAAAAGGTCCAGCAATTCTTGAGAACAACGAAGCGACGTTTGTTGATCTTGGAAGATTAGACGAACGAGAAGTTGCGGACCTGCTAAAATATTAAATTGCGAAATACCTTAGAGACTTAGGATATAATGCGTATAAAAAAGGTTTAAATATATCCTTCACGTGCGCTAATATTTGAATGTTCAAATATTTGAACGTTAAATGTGTTTTTCCATTTAAATCTTTCAGTTTTTGCAGGAGCGAAAATATAGTTAATAGTAATATTATGAATGACTCACATAAGGAAATCTTTGATCATAAGATTTCCACTATTTTGACATCGCATTTGATATCATGGTTATTGGTCTCTTAGAATATTGAGATTCGAGATTCACCAATTATTAAAAAATGTTTGATATCACATCTGATATCATGAGTATTGGTGTCCCAGAATATTGAGATTCGGTATTCACCAATTACTCAAAAAATGTTTGATATCACATCTCATGTCATGAGTATTGGTCTCCCAGAATATTGACAAAAGATACTCACCAAATGCTTAAAAGGTGTTTGATATCACATCTAATATCATGAGTATTGGTCTCCCAGAATATTGACAAAAGATACTCACCAAATGCTTAAAAGGTGTTTGATATCACATCTAATATCATGAGTATTGGTCTCCCAGAATATTGAAAAAAGATATTCACCAATTACTAAAAAATATTTGATATCACATTTGATGTCATGAGTATTGGTCTCCCATTATATCAATGATATTCACCAAATACTCTGGGCAATGGCCTTCTAGAACATTGAGATGTAGAATATTCACCAATACTGTAAGTAATGGTGTTCCTAAACATCAAGTCGTGTGATATTCTCCAAGTACTCTATGAATAATGGCCTTCCAGAACATCAAATTGTGTGATATTCACCAAGTAGTCTATATAATGGTTTTCCAAAATATCAAGTTGCATAACATTCACCGTGTACTCAAAAAAATGTTCATAAGGTATGTGCACACACATTCTCATAATGCTTACCATATAAACATCCACCATGCAAAGTATAATCTATTATGATCTACATAGGCATCGTAAGATATCCATCATAATAAAAAATTAAGTTATTGTAAGATCATCACCTTTAAAAAAATTATGCAAATACAAGTGACATCATTTGGAAGTTATCACTTTCTCATGATATTAACAGGGAGTAGGCCAATTAAAATTGTTCATGGATCACAGTCCTCTTGACTGCTACAATTTATTGATAACGAGAGAATCTAACATGGTTTACTCCCTTTGAATTAATATGATTGAGATCACCGAAGGTTGACTGAATCATATCCTCTATCTGCTCCCTCTCTTTCAAGGTTGACTCCAATGAAATGTCAGGCTGGCTTTGAATCTCAATCTCCCTATTCCTTAGTGGGACTGGTGTCTTCATGGATCTTACACCCATCGCATGTACTTATGGTAACTTGTATGTGACTCTCCTCCTTTTCTTAGTCAATTCATAATCACTGACAAGGTGATTAGCTATGTGCAATAAATTTGTCATTGAGCATCAATGAATTATTCTTGTTTTCCACTAGATCTATGGAAGTTGTCAGCATCTTTGCAATGATCACTTGCTACAAGGCGTACATGATGCTCACATATGTGTTGAGTAGCTTTGAACTTCAAATAGTCTAACACATCATGGATTTTTACGGTTGGAAAGCAATAGAAACTTGTGTTCATGCCAAAAATTCCACCTCCACATATATCAATTCATTCGCAAACTAGAACTCATCCAATAGCGAGGACCATTCAAATTCCTAGAAAATTGAACTCCCATTGCTTGTAGGGTGCCTCCTCTAATGAAAAAGCAAAGCCAAATTATGCAAATGATTCAGTTTTATTCTGAGTGGAACTTGTGGAAGCAAAGCCACTTCTTTCTCTGAAAGCACAGAAAATTCGAGTCCCTAATTGATTTGCATCCCCAATTTTGACAGATGTTTAATCTCTGGAGTTCCATGAGCTTTAATGCTGATCATCAACTATTCTTAATAATACATGGCAAAGGACGAGTTCCTTCATCCAGATGCTTATTAAACAACTTGTTCAGATTTTTCCAACCTCCTTGACTTCTCAGAATTATGAGACATAATATCTATAAAAGCCCCACCGATCAAATCAACCATTCATATCCATACATCATGGGTTGCAAGTCTATTTTGGTTGATGGCCTTTTAAGTCTACAAACCAACCGATGTAAGGCCAGATTCAAGACCTTTCTAGACTTCCCCATTTCATTTTTCCAGTCTCAAAAGCCTCAGATAAAGGCCTTCTTGATACCATGTTAATGGAGGAGGACGTTGATGTTAAGCAGTAGTTATCAACATCTAATTTTGGTTTAAAATCAAACATGAATCGATGCTAACCATTGACCACAGATGTATGGGCACTGAAGACTATATGTATATGTGATCATTTTATTGGATGGTCATGTGAAATTTGCAGCTTAATGAGCAATAGAAAAAAGAAAAATTAATAACATCCCTGTATGAACAAATTAGTTAATAATAAAAAACAGAATGAGAAAAACAAAGCATCAACATTTCAATCTATAGAAATTGCTTCAGATTTTATTGACAACAATAGTAGTATTATTAAAAAAAATATAATATATAAAAAGCCTAAAGCTAATCACTAGACAAAATATGATGTTTAAATGACACATCAGCTAGTTAACCAAGACTTGGAATGATGCCTGACATAGCATTTTGATTTAGCATGATTGGAAGCAGTGATTTGTATGGTGATCCAAAATTAATGCCTGAAAATCTGACAGAAGCATGAGAAAACTATGAATTGGAGTTGGAATTAACTATTAACACCCCCCTTAATTTTAAATAAAAATTAGCTTGAGAAGAGAAAGAGGAAAGAGGGAAAACCCAATGGGATGAAAACTCCCCCTCAAAATAGATGTTAACAAGACAAGAAAACTAGTGTGTTACAATGTCTCTCACTCCAAGAAGATCTTGGAAAAACTAAAACTTTTTCTCAGTAAAGGTCTTTGTAAAAATGTCAGCAATTGGATGAGACACAGGACAATATTGTAAATCAATGATGCCATCATGGATGAGAACTTGAATGAAGTGCATATGGATCTCCATGTCCTTTGTCTGTTGTCGCTGTATTGGATCTTTGCAAACCTTCAATGTGCTTTGATTGTCACATCAAATGATGGTCGGATGAGGAAATGAGATACCCAACTCAGTGAGGAAATTTTGCATCCAAATAGTCTGAATAATAACATTGACAACGCCTTTATATTCTGCCTCTGTGGATGAGAGAGCAATGGAAGATTGCTTTTTGCTTGACCAGTAGACGGAACCAAAATTGAAATTGAGAACATAACCTGAAGTGAACTTTCGATCAATGCTATCACCAGCTCAATTAGAATCAGTATAGCCAATAAGATCCAAAGTACATCCAGTTGAATAATGAGTCGCATAGCTAATAGTTCTTCAAACATAATGAAGGATACACTTTGCAGCTTTCCAATGTAGCTCATGAGGCTCTTGCATGTATCTTGAAACAACACCCACTGCATATGATAGATTTGGACGAGAATGAGTAAGATAAATAAGACTTCCCACAAGCTAACGATAGAGTGTGCAATCAGCAAATGGTGTATCTTTTCCATCTTCCAGCTTGACCTTAGATAGTAAAGGTGTGGGTGCTAATTTACAATCACTCATGTGAAATTTAACCAAGACATGTATTGTAGACTTGGATTGAGCGACTATGACACTTGATTCATTCTGATTGATTTCAAGACCAAGAAAGAAATTGAGAAGGCCCATGTCTGTCATAGCAAAGGTATCATGCACAAAGCTACCTTGGTTGCTGCAATTGTCGAGCATGAATCACTTGTGATTAGTAGATCATCTACATAGAGTACTATGAGCAACAAAGAGTAAGATGCTCTCAACATATAAACATTTAGATCAGATTTACATCTCACAAAATTTTGAGACAGAAGATAAGAATCCATTTTAACATACCAAGAATGAGGTGCCTGCTTGAGGCCATAGAGTGATCTCTTGAGCTTTCATACTGGTGAAGAATTATGTACATACCCTTGTGGCTATGTTGTACTAACCACTAGCATTTTCCTTTGGGATTTGTGACAGGGCTTAATTGCCTCTTGTGTTCTTTAAGTCTAGTGATTGTATCGAGCATTAATAGGTCAATCTTTTGGTGTAACAACAACACTAGCGTGTAATAAGTGGTATCAAAGCTTTGTCACAGGTTCAAATCCCCTCAGGTAATGTTGAGGGGGGAATTGTTGGACTAACCACTAGCCTTCTTCTTTGGGATTCATGATATGGCTTAATTGCCTCATGTGTTTTACTAGTCTAGTTGTTGTATCGGGCATTAATAGGTCGATCTTTTGGTGCAACGAGAACTCTAGCTTGTAACAGGCTGCTCCACGTAGATCTCCTCCTTTAGATCACTATGAAGAAAAACATTCTTCACAACCATGTGATGAATCTCTCACTGTTTTGATGTTGCAATGGCTAGAGCCAATCAATTGGAGTCCATTTTTGCCATAGGAGCAAAAGTCTCATCATAATCAATGTCTTGAATTTGCTGAAAACCTTTGGCTACCAACCTTGCTTTGTATCCACTCACTTGACCATTTGCTGATTTCTTTGTTCAATAGATCCACTTGCACCTAACAATCTTACGATTGGTTGGAAGTGGAACCAAATCCCAAGTTTGGTTTGCAATAAGAGAATTGTACTCCTCATCCATGACATCTTCCCAATGAGGATTCCCTGTAGCTTCAACATAAGTTTGAGGATCTGATGCTTGAAGAAGATAAGCATGCATTGGAATAACGGAATCGGTAGCTAAAAATGCATGAGAAGCATCATATATATTAGCCAAGCTCCGTGTTCTTTGTCTTCTCATAGGAGATGCTAAATCATCACTAGAATCCCAATTGAGACATGCATGCTTATGTTCATCAGATTCAGATGAACCTAAAATCAGTTTTGTGGTATCTCCATCATCCTCAACATCTATGAGAGGAGGAAGCATAGAAGTGGTAACATGTTGCATTTGAGATGCTAGCATGGGACTATCATCAAAATATACACTCCTCTCAATAAAGAGTTGTTATGTAGAAAGATCTAGCAATCTATAATCCTTCACACCATCTAGATAACCAAGAAAGATATATTCCTTGCTTTGAGGCTCCAAAGCCTTTCTTTTATCAGTAGGAATGTGAGCCCATGCATGATATCCAAAAATACGAAAAATGAGTGACTGTTGGTTGTATACCTCTCCATGCTTCAAAAGGAGTTTTTCCTGTAACATATTTGTGAAAAGATCTATTTTGGATATATGAAGCACAATTCATTGCTTCAACCCACAGTTTTGAGGGATGTGACCTAGCATGCAACATGCAACTAGCCATCTGCTTTAAAGATCGATTTTTCCTCTCAACTACCCCATTCTGTTGTGGAGTATATGGAACTGTGCTCTACAACTGTATTCCTGCTTCATCATAAAGATTTTGGACATCATTGTTGACATACTCCCCCCCATTATCTGTATGGAGGATCTTGACCAATTTTCCAGATTGCTTTTCTGCATGGCTTTGAAAAGCTTGAGATTCTCAAACACTTCAGACTTGTATTTAAGAAAGTTTACCCATGTGTACCTTGAGTAATCATCAATGAATGTAAGGACATATCTGGCTTTGCCCATGGAGGGCTTAGGAAAAGGACCCATTAAATCATTGTGAACAAGCTCTAGAGAAGAAGAGGCTCTCCATGAGATTCCCTTGGGAAACTTTTCTTCTAGATATTTTCCAAGAGCACAACCTTCACAAACTCCACTAGAGAATTCCATGGTAGGCAAGCCTTATACTATCCCTTGATTGTTGAGCTACTGCATGTATCTAAAATTCAGATGTCCAAATCATTCATGCCAAATTTTACTTTCATCATTCACATGTAGTAAAGTCAAATCTAATTTGGCAACAAAATTAGAGAAAGTGTACAAATGAGAATGACAATTCACCTTACCAACAACAATTTTGGAGTTGTTTTGCATGTCATAGATCATGATTGAATCTAGTGTGAATTCAACTCTCCTCCCGGTTCTAGTATGTGTCATTTGATACACAGAAAGTAAATTTACAAAAAGTTTTGGAATATGTAAGACATTCTCAAAACTTCCAATTCCAAGCTCTAGCTTCCCAATTCTAGTTGCTTCTATAGGAGATCCATCTCCCATGAGAATAGGAGAACTAGAATATGGTTTCAAAGATGAAAGAGCATCTTTTGTGGCTTCCATGTGGTGTGAAGCTCCAAAGTCAAGTCTATGATCCATGCATTTGAGAAAGAATGAATAGCTATCAATGCATGAGCATTGCCTTTGGTTTCTGGTGCTTTTTCTTGTTGCTTCTTGGCACTCCTAGGAATAAGACCACCGAGATTATGTTGTTGAAGTGTTTGCGCCATGAGATCAATGGTCTTCTTCATGCATGATGATTTTGGATGATACTCGCGGTCGCAATAGGTCTACTTTTGATTTTTCCTTTGTGTCCTTTTCTTTTGACCCTGTAGACCCATCTGAAGGTTTTGTATTACCTTCCTTTCTTGGATATGAATCCTTCTTCCATTTTCCTTTGGATTGTTGATTGAATTTAGAGTTATTGTTCCTGGTTGTATGCACAATGAGTGCATGAGATTTGGAATTCTTCAAGGTACCCATCTTAATAAGCTTGTCCTGCTCATGTATTAGAGACTCAATGAAGACATTGAGTGAGGGCATCTTCCAATTTGCTTTTGTTGTGAGTCTGATTGTGTGGAAAGATGAAACAAATACTGCATATTTTGGACCCAAATTTGATAGAATGACAAGAATTAACTTACTTTCTTCATTGGACTTATCAATACCACATCCTTTCAGGTGGAGCAACAAAGCTTTGAACTTTGTGAAGTAATCTTGGATATTGTCAAAACTCCTTGGATCTGATGAGATGAGCTCATTTTCAAGAGTATGACCCTAAATTTCATTTTTCTTTCCAAATAGGGTCTCCAAGGTATTCCAAACTTGGCTTGGAGTTGTGCATGCCACAACATGGAACAATAGTTCTTGAGATATGGACAAGCATAGCAAACAAATGCTTCATCCATATAGTTGAAGTATTTAGATTTCTCTGATGTTGAATTGGGTTCAACCTCTGTATTCTTAACTATTCAATAGAGGCCTTTACTCCAAAATTGGAGTAAAATTTTAGGCTTCCAATCAAAGTAGTTGTACGGTGTGAGAATAACAGAGGATGGAGAATCCATTTTCAGATTTGATTTTGTATACCTGCAACAAAAGGAAATTGGATTTTTCCTTTCTTGTAACCTACTTTGATACCATGTGAAATTTTCCACTTAATGAGCAACAAAAAAAAAAGAAAAATTAATAACATCATTGTATGAACAGAGTAGTTAATAATAAAAAATAGATTGAGAAAAAGGAGCATCAACATTTCATCTATAAAAATTGCTTCAGATTTTATTAACAGCAGCAATAGTATTATTAAAAAACAATACAATATATAAAAAGCGTAAAGTTAATCACTGGAGAAAATCTGATGTTTAACTGACACATCAGCCAGTTAACGAAGACTTGGAATGATGTCTAGCATAGCATTTTGATTTGATAGCACTGGAAGCGGTGATTTAAATGGTTATCCAGGATTAATGCTTGAAAATCCGACAGAAGCATGAGAAAACTATGAGTTAAATTTGGAATTAACCATGAACAGGTTGTTGATTTGGAGATAATTGAAGATGTGAAGACTGTTGATGTGTGTTTTATGACTCACCAAACAGTAGAACAAAATACCAAAATATCTTATCCTCTCTTGAATAAAGTCTTGTGTATGCTAAGATTGCTAGAAGATCATACAATGACTTCAAGGTTCCTCTAATGCCAGGTCTTGACTATGGATAAGATCAGTGGTTGATGTGATTTTCTGATGATCACAAGGGGCCTTACATGTTTATACAGATTCATTTCAAGCCATACTGGATGTGGGAGCTATCTTAAGGTTTTGCAATGAAGTACTTTTTGGAGTTTTCACAAAATATGCATAAATTCAATAAGACAGGGTTCAAGAATTCTATTCTAATCCTAAGGGTAGTGATAACAACAAATAGTACTCTAGTGGACAAATTCATCAATTTACCAAATTCTGCTTCGCCAAGTTATACTACAACTACGCGTGAATTGGTGCAATCTTCAAGGGTTATGCCAGAGATTTTCATATCACTGCATACACCATCATAAAGAACAATGTATACGAATGGTAGAAGTTGAGCATATGCATGAAAGGGGTTCAAGCTAACTTTACACAATGAGTTAGAATCACTAAAACATCAAAAGTATGAACCAAAGGAACTCATCAATACACCATCATATTCTTCATTGTAATCACCACACATTGACTATGCTAAACTTAATCTAATTGAAGAAATTTAAGAGAACAAGCAAGCACTAAGACACATCAAGTGTTCACCAAACTCCAATGAAAACTTTATTATCTTAGTAGCTCATAGCAACAATCTCATAAAAAATCTCCCTTTACAAATGAGAAATGAGGCCTTTATATAGGTCCTCAATTACAACAGGTGGCTCGGATGATCACAATAACTGATGGCCAAGATCGTGCCACATCAGCCCTAATTAGGGTTAGGGCAAAGGAAAGGAATCTACATTAATGCATCTGTTACCAATTTAACATGCCTTTTAAATTGTTATGTTTCACGCTAAACTGATTATGTGTTATCTGCTATCTAAGTATGTTTAGTAGTTGAGAGTATACAGTACATAATTAAAAGAATGCAGTGAGAAAAGTATAGAAACCATACAAGTACTGAAAATAATACTTTTTACTCAAGTATTCAAAAATATTTTTATAAAGTGTTCATATTTACACAGTACTTGAATACAATGCATTCAGATATTATTAGTGCTCTCAGCCCCTAACATAAATATCTGAATTAAACACATTGTACAAACAAAAAAGTATTGAAAAAAATAGAAAGGAAAGACATCCATTGCCTGAATGGAAGGTTGTTGCATTGAACGCTGAAGGGCTGATCCCGCATCTCCATCCGAGAGTAAAACCTGCAAAAAAAAAAAAAAGGAAAGAAATGGATCAGTTCATATGAACTGAGCAATGGAAGACTTTCCTATCATCTATACTCTGCTGTTTATACAAAATAATCATCCAGATAACTAAAGGCAAGAAGGCAAGAACAATCCAAAGAAAATAAAACCTGTTTTTTACTAATAAGTTTGTTCCATGTGTAGATAAAGGTATGAAGACTTGAGGCTATGGAAGGATCTTACATACATTACATGCATGAAGCCTTTTGGCTGAGATTGTTCGGGCAAAGACAGAAGATATTGGGGAGGCTGTTGAGGGGGCATACATAAATTACAAGTATGGGACCTTCTGGTTGAACCAATGAAGTTGATTGAAGACTTTGAGGAGATCATTGAAGGAACACACATACATTACAAGCGTGGAACCTTTTGGTTGAATCATGTAGCGGCAAAGGACGAGAGGAGGCCGTCGAGGGGGCATACATAAATTCAGGTATGGGACCTTTCGGTCAAATCATGGAGGATGTGTATAGTTTCAAAGTCTGAAGTTAAAGGGGTTTGATTATTTTTGCAAGTACATTTCAGCATATATCAAGAAAAGTACAGGTGCCATCAGTCACAAGATCAATCAGAATTACTTGTCAGTGCCAAATAAAATAAGGAAAAAACAAGAGTATCAATATCAGAAAATCATTAACTCATAATGTTGAGCAGACTGGGAGATTTATTTTGGCAACGGAAAATAGGCACAACGACATATGAAAGGTAGAAAAATGATCATAAGTTTTTGAAAGGTTTCAACATAAATATGTGAAGAAGGGAAGTAAGATGTGATAGGTTTTAACTTGAAACAAAAGGTGTTATTCACAATTATAAACTATCTCAATATCATATTAGCAATGGGTCAGTAGTCATGCTACTTATCACAGGATTATAACGAAGTAACTTCTCAACCAGTTTAACATCATAAATGGACACAAGGAAATAGTTGCCGAGTACATCAAGCAACCAACTGAATGAAATGACAGAAGCTCATTCTAAAACAAATTGTGTAAGTACTCTGATCTACATAAAACTAATAGAGTCCATTTAAAGAATATGACTGATTATGGAATTTCTCTAAGTCAAAAATATAGAGTACATAATGGCAAGGGGTTTACATTCATAAATACTGAATGGAAATACTAAGAATCATAATCAGCATAAGCAGCAGACAGTAACAGCAAATACAGGCAATGAATGAGTTCCTATGTAAGATGCCATTATTGTTATCAAAATCCCACAGCTAGAACATAATTAAATCCTAACAGTAGATTTAAAAGGAGCATCCAAACCCAAGAAGAAAGTGAATGACTCAGGTGATCATATCAATTATGGGAATGTCAAAGAGAAAATATTAACTGCTACTACAAAGAGGCAGAAAATAAGAGGAGCAGCTATTCAAGTGATTGAATCTTCAAAAGAATGTATTGGCATATAAAATATTTAAGAAAATCTAAAGTCAAGTCCAAAGAAGTCTCAACGAAAAAGGAGAGATATTAGCTCTTCATATTGTGTGAATATATCAGATTCTACAGACCCTGATACAGAACTGTCGAAGATTCCAGGTGTAACCAAACAAAATAGGGATGGTATAAACACATGGGTTTTTTCTCAACATTTAGAAAAATGCCAAAGAAGATGCTTATGATAGCATGGAAGGAGTATCAAAGTCTGCAATAGTAAGAATATACAAGCTTATATGAAGATTGAAGAGTATTATTTCACATCTTTTCCATATGTATAAGATCCACGAAATAAGGTTATCATAGATCACTGTCAGCAAATAAACAATCTCGTGGAGAATATTATGCAGATTCACCAGAAGGAAACCATTATTTGACAAAATCAGTCAAAGATATGCAAACCCAGATAAACAAATTTACTGGTATTATCTCAAATATTCTTTCATATTCATAACAAACTATGCAATAGCAAAGGCTCTTACCAGTAAAGAATGATGTTCATCAACATAGCTGCCGTCCAAGATCAAAATTTGATAGTCCTCAAGCAAATACAAGCACAGAATGAAACATGGCATTTAAAAAAAAAAAAACTCAGATCTGCAAGTGAAAAGTCGTTCATGGCATCAATAAAACCCATATAACTCAAGACAAAATACCATCCAAGCTCATGTATAGGAGAAGATCCCTGCAGCCGTTCAAAATTTAGCTCCAACAAGCATAAAATGGCCTCCACAAGCAGAAATATGGAACCTCACAGCAAAATAGTAACGCCCAGGAGGGAAGAAGGAAGAAAACGACTTCATCCAGCACATGGCAAATAGAAAGAAGAACTTGTGAGCTCTCAAGAACATGGCGTCTCAAACCAACAGGGTACCTTGTCAAAGCATGTCGCCTCCAAAATAAATCCGCATGGTAATAACCAACAAATAGAGAAAATCGTAGCAAATTTCTTGCATGCGGCTAGGGTTTGTAGGAAACCCTTCATTTCTTCCTAAAACGTGAGTGAGCAAACAGTGAAATAAGACTAATGCCTTCCTCTTGGTCTTTGGACGCATTTTATTTTTTGCCTTTGCTATATTACATAAAATTTCGGGTCCATACCACAATATAAAGGCATACGTTTTTAATAAAACACTATTAGTTTTGTATATATGAAATTGATAAGTTATATCAATTATAATTTCATGCATATAAAACTAATAGAGTTTTTTAGAATATTATATTTTTCTAGTTTTATTATTGTTAATATGTTTCAAATTTTAATTTACAAACACATGTTAATATTAATAAAAATAAAAATACTAATTCCCTTTATTATACTTAATATTAACGTGTTGGTAAATCCAAGTTTGAACGCATTAATATTAAATATAATAAAAGAAATAATTGTAAAAAATGATAAATCAAGTGATTATAATTATAAAATCATTGATTTTATTATTTAAAAGGGAATTAAGTGGAGTTAATTGCCTAAATGCAAGGAGAGCTATATCTAGAAGGGGAAAAAGACGTTCAGTTAACACTTGGAGATGAGACTGTTTGATATTTTTAAGCAGCTTATGGGGCAGTTAAGATTAGTTATGCATCAAGTTCATGTAGAGGGCTTATTTTATGCATATATTGCATAATTTAAAGCAGTTTCACATGCTATTTTTATGGTTCTCTTAGTACATCCGAGTTGGAGTTTTTGTGCATGATTTTGGAGAGTTAAAGGTAGTTCCGAGTTATCCAGCAGTTATGCAGCTGGTTGAGTGCAATTTTCAGAGGCTCTTTCATTGTTTTCATCATTTTTGGGTGATTTTTCCTAGACATGACTTTAGAATCCGAGTTAGGGCTATTCTTCTATATATTGTACTCCATCCTCATTACAAAGGACCTTTTTTCAAATTCAGATTGTTTGCAGATTGCAAATTTTGAGTTGATTGTAAGGGCACTTGTGACAGAGATTATTCATCCAACATTGATTATAGAGATACAGTGGTTCCTTATGATAGATTCTTGTGCAATTTTGTGAATTCCTTGCTTTAATGTTGTGTTCGCCTTCATTATAGCTACATTCCTAGTTGCAAATTTGAATCGTGATACATATAATTGCAGGTCTATGTTTGTGATTATTGTTTTCTTGCAGAAAGTTGGTGAAACTTAGGTATCCCTTTCAAAACAAGAGATCCCAATCCTTACATAGAAACACTTTTGTGATTACGTAATTGTTTGATATTGTGAACCAATTGTCTTTTCATAGTTTGTGCTGAAGTAATCAAAATTACATTCATAACCATTGGTGTATCACCTCACTTAGATTAGTTTTAATCATTCATTCTTTCATTTCTTACCCTTATCTCGAGTACAATTTAGGATTAGGTGATCACAACTTAGGAACCGGCCTAGCTTCCGGAGATTCTTCTCTCGTTTTAGGACAACCCACCAGCTGAGAGAGTTTCCGCTGTTTCACAGGATAGCTTTATTCTACATCTCGCTAAAGGCACAAATCCTGATTGATAACAGCAACAAGGACTCCACTATTGTAGTGGGTAATAAATGCCCCCTATGCATGCTCATTAAGGAAGGAGTGGGTTGCAATTAATATCCACCATGCATGTCCATTACTTGATAAATGCTTAGTCTTCTTTGAATAAATTATTCTTGATTCCATTCTCTGAATGCATAGAAGTTTGACTTGGAGACCTCAGTTCTTCATCAAAGATAATTGGATGCCATGAAATGATGATGGAGGCCATGTAAGCTCGAGTCTTTTCCAACTGCGTCATTTTAACTAAGATCCAACTTTGACTGACTTTTCTAAAAATCTCTCTTCGAACATTCTCGCCTTCTATGTACTTGCTTGGAAATTTATCTCCCTAAAATGGATTGGAATCCCCATCTGATGATTATGTTACTCTAGAATTTCTTCATATTGAACTTCCTTTGCCATGTTGTTGGATTTTTGGATTTGAACTTTGATCTTTGAATGTTGAATATCTGGGACTAGATCACTTAGTACTTTGATCTTGGTACTAGAATTTTGGATTTGAGTGTCTTTCTTGAATTTCTAGAAGTAGAGCTTTCTCCTCCTTTTTCTTCAAATGCTTTCAATTCACTGTTATGCCTTTTCTTACATTTTGAAGAATTCCCCCTTTTTAAATCATCATCAATCATTTTTCCAGTCTTGGGTACACACTTGAAGAGGGTGAAATTCAAGATCTAGAGAAGAAATTTCGAGCACTTAATCCTTTTTCATTTTTCCATGAAGGAGAAAGTTTCCAACACTTAGCCATTTATTCTTCCATGAAGGAGGAATTGCCAACACTTAGCCAGTTTTTCTTCCATGAAGGAGAAACTTCCAACACTAGCATTTTTCCTTCCATGAAGGAGGAATTTCTAACACTTCGCCATTTTTACTTCTGTGAAGGACAAATCTCCAACACTTAGCCATTTTTGCTTCCATGAAGGAGAAATTTCCAACACTTAGCCATTTTTGCTTCTATAATTTCTAATTCTCTTGCTCGTGGAAATTTTGAATGGTCATGGATTTTTTCCATGATGGAAGAATTCTGCAACAACCATTTTTCTCCAAGGCAGGATTTTTTGAGTGATTGTGGATTTTGTCCATGATGGAAGAATTTCGCAACAACCATTTTTCTCCAAAGTTGGATTTTTGAGTGATCTTAGATTTTGTCCATGATGGAAGAATTCTGCAACAACCATTTTTCTCCAAGGCATGATTTTTGAGTGATCTTGGATTTTGTCCACGATGGAAGAATTCTGCGACAACCATTTTTCCTATTATTTTCATGCCTTTCTACTTTTGGATATTTCATGGGTGATTCCAGACTTAACCATTTTTTTCTTGATTGACTATCCTGCTTGCTCATTGTTTTGGATATAGACACATGTACGCTTTTTTCTCTTTATCAACCATAGCTCACTTGTTGCAGAAATAGACCTGCCAAAAATAGACATTCTAAAAATAGTAAGTTGTCCCAAAGTCAAAATAAGGCCAATCTGAGAGGTAGTGAAATTTACTAAAAATAGACTTTCTAAAAAATTAAGTTGTCCTAAAGGCAAAATAAGGTTAATCTGAGAGGTAGTGACATTTACTAAAAATAGTAAGTCAAGACAATCAATTCTCAAACAAGCAAACAATTTCCATTCTCAGAGCCACATGCACAACACTTTCTAGATTTGGGCAATTTTACCAATTCTCATTTGAAAGAGGTAACTTTAGAAGATTGAGCCCAATACTACCAAGAACTAAAGCCAAAAGGACAAGACCAAGAGACAAAAGGGGGGCCCCCATTTGCAATGGGGTGATGGTGTGAAAAGCCCACAACAAAGACCTTGGTATTCATTATGTTATCTCAAATTGAAGGCCAAAGATTATATATACTTTAGTTGAGGAGTCACTTAACAAGAGCTCTCAATGGAGCTAGAGTCCTTGCCTATTGTAACAAATTAAGGGTAGCTTTGTGCTATGATTAGAACATTGTGAGTGACGTGGAAAAAGCAATAAAGAATTCTACTAATAATTATTCTTAAAATTTGATAGGAAATCCTAATGGAAAAGGTAAATAAAAAATAAACTTGGATAAACAAATTTTTTAACATCAGCTGAGACAACAATAGTTACCAAGAAGGTAGGTGTGTATAGCATATGTGTGTGGAATATCACATTAGGCTTTTTTAAAAGAGAAAAGTAAATAAGACATAGGACACCTACTAATTAGTAACTTAACCATGTGAGAGCCTATAAATTTTGGGTAGAGTCAATTAAAAATATTAATTTTGTCTATAGTGTATATGATATATGCCCTCACATTTTATTGTAATCATAATTGTTTTCATATTTTATATATAGTTAATGTTATTCAATATACCTTGCATTGCAAAAAAAGGAAAAGATGAAAATGAAAATATATATTCAAAGTATCTAAATGAAAAGGAATTGAAAAATAAGATTTGGACAACTAAAATGACTAATTACATTTCCTAAATGTTACAATTATCCTTGAGATCTAATAATTATCATTAGTGAAAAAGTCGAGTTTAAGAATGTTAAATTTTAATTCATTACTTCTATAATAATTAAAATAAAGAGACATTTAAGAAAATTAATATTCTTTCATTTAAAAAAGGTAACGTTTAGATAAATTTTTTTTCTAAATTATTATTATTTAGAAAGTCTGGAAGAAAAAATATTGAATAAATAAATGTAATCATTAATATTTGAATTTTGAACTAATTTTTAATTTTTAAAGAGGGGTAAACGCTTTTGACCTAGAGCTCTGAACTAGTGAGGCCACAAACGGGGGATCTCATCCCGATTAGATTTGAACCTTGATGGCAAGGGTAACAACTCATCAACTTAACCATCACAACATGCCACTATTGGCTTGAATTTTGAACTAATTATATATATAAAGAAAATTTAATTTCTATAAATATAGATCTTTTTTCAAATTAATTATTTATTGAAAGAATGATTTTGGCCATTTGTGATTTTTGAGCTCCAAAAAACCCTAAAATTAATTTGTTAGGTGTGAGTGAATTGGGGTGGCCGTAGAATCCAATCTTTCGCCTTGAGGCTTCTCTTTATAAAGAGGAAGGAAGTCATTTTGACTCCCACATATAAAACATATAGTTAAGAACTCCAAAGAATTGTTTTAGTTAAGAACTCCAAAGAACTCAATGCTGAAATTTGTTGAGCAATCAACAAGTTATATCATACAACATTGTATAATCAAATTTGTCACACTACCTTTTGTTGCACACGTTCTTTCAAAAGTATTTATAAATTGAGAATTAAGAAAACTATTCATCATCTACTCTTATGTCTAGTAAACAAAGATTTGCCTTTCATTACTTTGTGTTTGTAACTACATTTGTTAGCCAATGTTTTATCTGTTTGGCCACATCCGTTGTACCTTCTATTGGTGGAATTGCTAATCACTAGTCCACGAAACACAATTAATTTTGAAAACAAACAAACCACGCTCCCCATAAGATCAATGATATTGTTGAATATCACATAAAGATGAATGATGATGTCTATCCAATGGTTCTATGGGGACTTTGGAGACAAGTGTGAGCAGAAGGACTGGAGGCGAGCAAGGCTCCATGCCCTCCACTTTGCCACATCAATTTTTAGTTAGTAAAATGACTTTAGTGGGCGCCGAAGGGAGATGGAGCAACATAGCTACCTTGCTTGTAACTCTGTCATTTTACATTGCCACAAAGATTTGTTCATTGTAGAATGATTTGTTAAAGCTAATCAAATTTCTGCTATAGATTTTTCTAGAAGAGGCCAAACTTGGCAGAGGATATGCTTAAATGTACTCAGAAAAATAGGGAAGAAGCAAAAATTGACGAGACAGATATCAATGCAAAAAGCTCCTCCTCAACCACAACAATCAAAATCAGGGCTTCAGAACAAAATCAACGTATGACCATATATGAAAGTTTGGCCACTGTATACTGTACATAATGTGATGGTTCCCTTGAGACTAACTTTGGTTTATAGAATTTCAACTGACTGAAGCAATGCTTTTGATGCATGTGAATAAGTCTGAGTTCTTGTCAAGAAGCTTCGAGACCATGTACAAGAAAATTCTAGATGAGAAGGGAAAAAAATTGTCATTTTTTGAATTAAAAAAATAAATAAACCTCAGGCAAAATTGAGAGTACCTATTAAAAAAATAGAAATAATGATTATAAAAATATTTTAAAAATAAAACTATTTTAAAACCTTAGTAGTTGAATTATCTTGGATGGAAAAATTAATTAGAATCAATCCTCTGAGAACATTAGTTTTCTACCTATATAAATAGGCAGGGACTAATAAACAAACACTTAAATGTGCCCTTTCAAAATGGTGATTGTTTGATTATGGACCAAGCATCCAATCAATCGAAATTAATCATTCAAACTAATGTGAATTGTATTTAGTATAATGTGAATACACGATCATAATATTATATTATTATTTGAAAATTTAACACACACACATATATATATATATATATATATAAAATGTGCAATAATAATATAGTAGACCATATATTTCTATTTGTTTTCACCATCACTTTATCCTGAATGAACTATAACACATTAACAAAAGTAACACTAGCCATTTTTATTTTTATTCATATTTGGGTGAAGTGGCATACAGACAATATATATTCAAAAGAATACGCAAGTCTCTTTCATGTGACTAAGTAGGGCAACAATTCATCTTCAACAATTATTTTATGTCAACCATGTGGTTTCGTAGGACTGAAGTTGGAGTTTGTAGGACTGCCGAAGGAACAAAAAGTAGCAATTTCAAAGAGTCACCCAATATATAGTCCCTTTTGTGCCATCAACCATTATCCAATAACCAAAAAAGAAACTTATTTAATAATTATAAAAACACTTCCAATGAACGATCTTTTCTTTGTGCATGACCTCTCTCTCTGCGATATGTTTTTATTGGGCCGCTTCTACGTAGTGCCCTCCATCGTCTTCCTCCTTGTAGTTTGTTGTGAACAATAAATGGTTTCTGCTCATCTCCACTTTTTTTTTTGATGTATTTTCTCATAATTTATCTATATGATGTCAAGGGCTTGATTGAAATGATTTGTTTCACTTTTTACTATGAAATCATTACATGACATGTGAAATAAAAATAATAGTCTATGATTTTATTCAAAATCTTTGGTTTATAATCAAGAATATAAAGGGTATGCAATTATTGCACGTGCCAATTTTTGATAGGTTTAAGGATTACTCATCATGCATGTTTTCTATGTTCCGAGAAATCTTTACCCATAATTTCTCCTTACATTTAGACAATGATATGGGTTGATCTATTAATATTCACTTGTCAATATTGCATCACTTTGTGTATGTCATGTAGGCTTCTATGAAATTTAGTTGTGAAATAATTTTGTGGTCCATTTAGATTTATGAATATTGATCCATTTTTTTGACTAGATTTAGATTACACATTAAGCATTATCTTAGGGTTTGAAGAAGTTTGACCCATCATTTAGCTTGCATTGTAGTCAATGATATGGGGTAATCAAGTTTCCTCCACTTTTCTTTTCAATTTCACATCAGATTGTAGATATTTTTTTGGTGTGTAAATATTGTTGTGTAGGGTTTGATTGAAATGATTTTTTGAATTTAAATGATGAAATCATTATGTAGCATCTGAAATATATAGAACATTGTCAAGCTAAATTTGATTTCCCTAGTTTATAATGATGAAATACAATGGGTATACGATTATAGTGCCAATTTCTTTTGGGCTATTTGGGTGTACGACTATTGATCCATTTTTTTATACCAATTTCATGATTACAAATGAAGCATTATCTTAAGATGTGAAGTAGCTTTGATCCATCATTTATCCTTACATTTTGTAGTCAATGATATAGGGTAAAAAAATTTTCTCCCACTTTTTTTCCCCTCAATTTTGCATCATAGTATCAATGATGTCATGTAGGGTTTGATTAAAATGATGTCTTCCACTTTTTAAGATGGAATTATTGCCTAACATGTGATATATATAGAACATAGTCAAAACAATTGGGTAATATATATATATATATATATATATATATATATATATATATATATATGTATATATATATATGTATATATATATGTATATGTATATATATATGTATATGTATATATATATGTATATGTATATATATATATATATATATATATATATGTATATGTATATATATATATATATATATATATATGTATATGTTCTATATATGTAATTTGAATATAGTCTTCTATTTTTTAAGATGGAATTATTGCCTAACATGTGAAATATATAGAACATATATACATATACATATATGTATACATACATACATACATATGTATATATATATATATACAGATATATACATGTGTGTGTATGTATGTATGCATACATATAACTAAACACAGACAATTTTTGTAAACAATGAATATATGTATACATTGTTCATCCTATAAACAATATATATAATTCCATATATGTATATATGTTCTATATATTTAATTTGAAATAAGTCAAAACAATTGGGTAATATTATAATATTTTATAATGTTGTGCATGTAAGAGTGTGAGGATGAATTGACATGGGACCACTACTACCCATGATTATTACAATTTTTTTGACAATATGCAAGAGTGTCAAGAGTTGAGTTGAGTATGTGGAAAATCTCCAACTCAACGTAGTTGTGTTTATTAAGACACTAAAATTTATTGGGAAATGTTTTGATTAAGTAAAATCATGTTTTGAAAGGACCTGAAACCTTGTACAAAGGGGCAAGAAAGATATAACATTGAGGATCTTAAAACAATTGTGAAATACCACCCGAAAAATTAGAGGGACACACCAAAGTTTCGAACAAGAGGGCAAACAACCCAAGAAGCCACATACCATCAAGATTTACATTTTGGTCCAGTCTTTTGAGAACGTAAAGACATATCAAATGAAGGTTTGGAGGATTTGACTTTTTTCCTTTAACTAATGTCCAACCATCCTCCACCTTGCCCGTAGCCTTCAACCAATCTCCACTAACCCCCAAAACCCTCGTAGCAGGAGAAGCACCAGCAACAATTTCTCTTAACGTACCATGTCTTTTCTTTTGTTCATTGTTTCAATTGTTTCTCACTTAACTATATTCAAGTTGATTATTATTTATCATATATGTTGGGTAGGGATGACTTCTAAAGGATTGACAACATTAAACACATATTGAAACTAAAGTCTGTATTACTTTACTTTGACAATGAATAGGTAAGCATGTGTTGTAAATTATTAAATGTTTGTTAGATGTTTCATTGTAGGTCCTCTATTTATCATACTATTTATGTTGTGTATGCATGTTATCAATTACTAGATATTTCTTATCTAATGTTATTATTATTCTTAACTATTTCACTCCATCTATGTGTGTGTGTGTGTTGGTGTGTATGGGGGGGGGGGGGGGGGGGGGTGTGCGTGTGGGCGGTTGTAAGCTCTCATATATTTGTTATATGTTCTATTGTAGGTTCGTTATTTATCATTCTATGTATATGTTATGTATCAATGTCATATTTGTTATAAATTAATATATGTTTGTTACAAGCTCTTCTCTATTGTACTTTGTTATATATTTTATTGGGTATGTTTGTGTACATATATGTACGTATCTATATGTATGTATGTATGTATATGCAAGCACCCCCACCCCCCCCAATGCATGCAAGCCAAGAATCTTTGGCCCATTTAATTTCTACATTGATAAGAGAATGATCCAGTTGGATCAAGATATTTGGGTATAGAATGGACATTGGTCCTTCACAGGGAGTTGAAAATGACTATGCTATTGTGAATGTAAAAGCTAGGGTAAAATATGGTAAATGATATTTTTCCACACACACACATTTCTCAACTTGTCTCAACTTTTTCAAATTTGTGAAAAAAGGGTTCTATAGGTCTTTTGATGCTTTGTTTGAAGGTGGATCTGTATCTCTATAGCTTGCTAGATTCACATAAGAAGGAATTTCATTGGTTAATGAGTGTTTTCATAGTTCAAGCCTTAATTTTGATATTTAGCCTTGAAATTAAATAATTTAAAATGGAAATCAAAGAACATTGGTATGTAGTAGAGGCTTGATTTGGAATGAAATGAATATACCAAAATCCTTATGAAGATGTTGATATCGACTCAGGGTTGATTTTATGAAAAATTGATCATGGCTGTTATGGATTTGAAATTCACTCTTTTTTCTCAATGCAATGAAGCATGCTTGATAACTTGCTCTTACGGTTCTTGAGATCTTGAGTTCTTGATTGAATTCATGTGTGAGGATGTTCAAATGGGGAAGGGGGAGGGGGCTTGTGCTTGTATTTATACCTTTTCCTACTACTTTGGGTTTGTAATTCTAGAGCAAGTCAACATAATTTTTTGTTCTTGCTTTTGCAAGCTAGTCGTTGAGCTATTTGAATTTGGGCCTCGATTACTAAGACAAGGTTTCCTTGAACAATCTTCTTTCGGACAAGCTCACCCTAAGTGAGCTAGCCATCTTGATAATAATAGGTTCAAGGACTAAATGTCCAAAATGCAAAGGAGAAGCCAAAATTTGAACCATTGCATGAAAAATTAAGCATGGTCATATATAGGAGAATAGAAACATGAAAGTGAGGCCTAGGTGAACAAGAAATTGTATGTGGATACAATTTACAACCCTCATGTAGTAGAAGTAGGAACATGTATTAATAATCTTGGAAAAGTAGAACTTAGAATTGAATATTTTTCATCAAGGTATTAAAGAGACAAATAAACACCAAGATGCTAAGTGCTTTAGGGGATTATTAATTTTATAACAAAAAAAAGGAGCAATGATGAGTAGAAAGAGAGTGTAAAGCATGACTATGCTTTCCTAGTAAGGCTAAGATTACTATGGTTCATGTAGAAATATTGGTGCAAAGGATATCCAAACCAAGCATTGTTTGTAAGGAGAACCATCAAAATAATATTGCAAGGAGAAAGACGTAGTTTGCTAAGTAACCTTAAAAAATGGATTGTAAAAATTGGTTCTAGTGTGTGCATAAAGTTTGTCAAAGAAAAAAATTCCTTTGTATTAACATGAATGCATATGACTTACAACAAAAAATACCTCTAAGGTCACATTAATGCATCCAAAAGACATGTCACTAGGATATGCTTCAGGGAAAGTCAAATAATCAAGGACAATAGAGCACAAGAGAAAAATAAAGCACATAAGGGATTTACTAACTAGGATTATTATGTATATTTCAAGTATATCTTGAAGTATAATTTTAATAAATCAACCTCATGCACTAAAAAGAGTGGAACTACAAACACAAAATAAGAGTCACATAGTAGAGACAAAAAAGAGACGCTTCTTGAAACTTTACATCTTTTCCAAGTAAACAACACAAAAATATATTTATGTAAAAAATAAATACGACATAACATATGCATTATATGTAGATAAGATAAGATAGATAAGATAAGATAAAATTATTAATGTCCACGAAAAACCAAAATGGTTTATGGGACTGAGCATACAAACATAAGAGCCAGCCAAGCAAAGGCACCAAACAGTGACTGAAAAGGAACAAAGCAACAAGAAGAAAGAAAGAAAAGGTAAGGACTAAGGGTCCTTCATTGTCACAAAGAAATCCGTAATAGAGAGGTACATCCGTGGACAATCCATAGTCTTCGAATGCCGTGAAGAACCCCTGTAGAAGAATTGTGCTACAAATACAAGCCACAATAGGTTTGGTATCTTTATTACCTTGTTCCAACAGAGAAACACAAGTCATTTTAAAGAGAGTTTAACATAAGACAAAGCCAAACCAAGAAGCATACAATGAGGTAAACACATTTTGTACAAACAATTACATAATAGAGTCTACAACACAAGAGAATCTAATCAAGCAATTATCCTCAATCTCCCAATATTTCTTAACACCACTTAGGGTTGGTGGAAAATATGCAAGAGGCACAACAACATGCATGGCAGATGAAGCTATTCTGATTTGTAAATAATGACCATGCTCTAATGACTAGTTACTTTTTTTGTCAATAGGAGCTAGGATTAATCCTTTTGAGGATATTGAAGAATTCTCGTGATTAAATTCAATAGCCTCATACATATCAAGATTATTTGCATCAATGCATTTATCATGCTTACCTTCATCTAGATTAATCACAATAAAGATATCATATTTATGATTAGATATGGAAAATTAATGGAAAAGTTGGAAAATATCAAGTGACACATTGTAGCTGGAATTAGTGTGAGTGATGATGGTCATCCTACAAGGATGAGATCTATTATTATTAATTATGTCTCACATGTTTTGTGGACAATGCATGGTGCTATTTCCTTGATTTCCATCTTCCTCTTTTCCATTCAAATTGTGAACTGACTTATGCTTGGCTCTATTATTCTAAAGATGGATGGCAATCTTAACTTGCGAAGATAGGAAGAATGATGAATTTATTTGGTATAGGTTGAGTTACAGAGATGTGCCCCTCCCTATCTTGAAAAGATGCACAACAGTGATATGATTCTTTCCAATATTTTTGTCTAGGATTAGAACAATGACATTGTGACTTTGTTTAGAAAGGAGGTAATAATAGCTTTGAAGATTATTTTGGATATCAGTAGTTTATCCAGGAAGAGGATGAAACTCTATAAGGACGGGAAGGTTTCAGACAATGTAGAGAGAAGGTTTCCTAAGATAGAGGAGGAGAAAGATGTGTTGGTGAAAGGTAATGTAAGACTCATTATGAACAGAAGTAGATTGAGCAATTATGGTGTAAAGTATTAAAGCCTATAATGGAGTATTTTACCCTAGATATTAGATACACTAGGGTTCATGCTTATATTATTAATCTTTGAGCATTTCCAAGGTAGGCTTCTTGATTGCCCCCTTAAGCATATTGTTGTTGCCAATGACGAGGGGAAGCAAAGATTGGAAGATTTTGAGAGGAGATGGGAAACAAATGAGGATGATGATGATGCCCCATTCCTCTAGTGAAAAAACCAAAGTTTTCTCCTAATAGAACGATGGTTGACACTCCTAAACTGAGAAAGGATGAGGACAATGAGGGTATGAAAATTCAGGAGACCAATGAGGAGGCTACCCCTAACCCATCTGGTAGAAAGAAGAAGTTTATTACCATGAAGGCTACTACTAAATCCAACAAATTTGTGGGGAGGAAAGGATGGAATGTGAGGAGTATGAGGAAGGGTTTGTTGAACCTGCTTCCTTACACATTATGAAAGTTTAGTATTAAGAATATTGTTGGGGAGCCAACAAGAGTGAACTTACTAATGTGGGTTTGGCCACTCCTATTGTGAACCTTTTCTTTCCTTTTCTAAAGCATGGCATTGCCAAACACTTGTTAAAAAAATAGATTCATGTAAAAGTGTATATAGAAAAATGAATAGCCAGTTTATTTATTTGACTATGCTAAATCTTAAAGCATGCGACTTTTAAACACTCAATGGGAAATGAGATTCCTTGAAACAAAAAAATGAATGTTTTAATTGTGGCGAACAATTATTTATAATGGAATTGTAGCAATTTCAGTGATTAATAGATATTATATCAGAAGTTACATAGAGTAAATAAATAAGATCTTTATTGTTAAGTATAAAATTTGTTGTCAATCATTGTTATTAAATTTTGAAATATGAAAAATAAAAATATAAATTAATATTTCAACTCATTGATCTGTTGTGTAGGTACTTGTAAATTATTGACATTGTTATTAGAATTGAACTTTGTAGTTTTTGATTCAAACTTATATTGAACCACGTTTCTTGAAAAGTGATTGACAAGAGCATGTCCCTTATGAGAATGAAGGGTATACTTAGAACATATTGATTGTAGGCCATGCTCACATAGGTGAGACATTGGGCTTTCTCGAGAATTTGTCCATCTTAATACTACTCCAACTCAATCACACTTAACTATAAAGCTTCATCACATTTAATGAAGATTCACTTGCTTAATTTGATAAGTCGAAGATGTTTTTTACAAAATTCAAATCTGATATTGCCATTAGGATTAAACTATGTGACTTTTGATTCAAACTCAATGGTCCACGTTCTAGCAAGATTCAAATGTGTAGCTTTATGAGATCTTGTACTCTATTTGAAATAAACATATGATAGTATTATTAATTATCATATTGCTATGAGGATTCTTACTATGCATTTTTAAAGTTAAAAACCATGTTTCGTGAGTGCTAGTTGACAAGAACTTATCCTTCATGAGAGAAGCCTATCTCAATGCTACTCCAACTCAAACAACCTTCACTATGAAGTTTCATCAAGATTTCCAGTTTGATAAACAAAAGATAGTTTTTTCACAATAACTCAAATTAAATTATTGCTATCAAAATTTAATTAAGCCGATAGGCTTTTATATTGTGGCATACAATGGTTAAAATTTGTCATATATCGGAAAAGTGTTGGATGTTGGATGCTGAAAAATTGTCAATTGTTCGAAGCCCAAAATATATACACCCACCAACATATTTCATTACGGGGTTCTTTTAATAAATGAGATAGTTAGAATTAAGCACCCGTAACTAGGATTAGTTGGAAAACGAAAAATGTTAATGACCTCTTAATAGGAGAGGGGAGCAAAACTAGAACACGCTCTTGGACAGTTGAATAAATGTAGGAAGGAAATTGAGAAACCGAGGAAATAGGGGAAATGATGCAAAGATTTTGGGAGGAGTAGCCCTTTATGTATGACTTCAATTTCATTGAGGAAACAAACCAAGAAAATTGTTCTTGAATTTTGGTTATCAATAACCTTAGTCTAGGCAGAAGGCCAAAGTGTGTGGATTTTTGTTACAAGAATGTGATTATATTATTCAGGTATTTTTGATTTATAGTTGTGCGCCCTTGTTTCTTGGTGTTGTGCTTTAACAACCTTTCATCCTATGCCGAGTTGAAGAACTCCAAGTCTGGACATATTGCGATATTCTACATTCTTTCAAAACAACAAATAAGATGATATTGAATATATCTCGCTCATAAGTTATTCAATTTACCTTTCATATAATACCTCATTTTTCTCTATTTAAAGTATAATTTACCCTTTCTAATAATGTCAAAAATATTATATTTTAGACAATATGGTACAACAAATGCCCTTATCAGTGTAAATATTATACCTTTTAATAAAAGTGCAAGATATACATAACTTTTAAATCAAATAATAATATTGTTATATGTAACTGAAGATTGACTCACTTAACTTATTACCCTAAAATATAACATGAGATACAAAAATTGCATATCCCAATCTAAAAGTGTGTGTAACAAATAAAGATAGGGCAATTTTAAAGAGAGAAAAGGTGACCTACATTAAAGAATCAAATAATCTAATCATTTGGAGATTTAATTGCATCATGTCTACAAATAAAGATGGGGGACAATTTTAAAGAGAACACAAGTTTCTTGCATTGATAGGCTGTCACGATAAAAAACACTCCTAAGGAGATGTCAAGTTGAGGGGTAAGTGCAATAGGAGTTGCATCATGACAAAATAAGAGGCCCGATATAAGGGTAGTAGATGAAATGTGTGAGCATGGATTAATAAAAACCCTTGTTAACTTTATCCCCAAAGATATTTGAACTTGCAAGAAGCAACATGAAAGATTTTCATGATTTCAATAATAAGGTTCTTGAAAAAGGTAGAAGAGACACCATCACCCTAGTCTTTTGGGTTCAATTTGTTAATATAGGTTAGGATTTGTATGTACAAATAGAATCTATAGTTGGGAATTCAATTGTAGGCAATCTCTAGATTGAGATCTAATAACTTAGAAGTGAAAAGGGTTAGTAATGCTATTTATTTTCTCCAATCAAAAATCAAAAATCTTGTTCTTAGACTAAGATTTTTGAATCAACAACTATGACTAAAAGAATCTAACAAATACAATGAAAGAAAATCCATTACTCTTTATATGAAACCAATCAAATTGTGGCATTTTTTAGTAGTCTCAATATTGTCGAACAAGCATGAGAGATCTCTAATACTAATTTGTTGACAAGAAATGAATGTAAATGGGGTTTTTCTTGTAGGCATGCTTCCTCCTTGTCTTCTTTCTAGGATCGCTTGGGGAGTGCCCCCACTAAAGCCTTTCCTCTTTAGGTTGCATGGATTGATGGTCCTTATTCATTCTTTGGCATATTTGGTTGGAGAGGAACAAGAGAATATTTCAAAATGTCCCAATTGGATTTATGCAACTCTGGTGGAATATTTATCACTCTCTCCATGAGATAATTTAGGCTAATTGTATATTAGATGGGGGTACGGATCCTAGTGACATTACCATCTACAATCACCTCAATTTTATTCTTTAGGGAGGGGTCCCGAGGGTTGATGGTCAATGTTTGCATGACTTCCATAGACAAGATAGGTGACAAATGAAGCGATAAGTGAATCATGAGGGGAATTGGACTCCTCCTGCTTGAGTTCTAAAAGTCAACATTGATGGTTCTTCTATAGGGAATCCAGGTCCAACTAGAATTGAGGGAGTGACTCGTTGTAGTTCCAGCGATGTTCAATTTCTTTTCTTGGTGCATAAGGGTTGTCATACTAACAATCTTATGGAGGCGTTAGCCATTTTACATGTTGTAGAATAATGTTTTTGATAAGATAAATAGGTTTTGAAGGGTGCCTGAAACCTTGTACAATACTAAAGATTTTCAATGAGCGCATAGACCAAGTTACAACAAACAAACTCAGAACTGGTCACCCCCCAAACTAAGGGTAACCAAGGTGACAAAAAAGCCTATCACCAACCAAAACAAAAGATCTAGCAAAGAGGCAGGGCCAGATACATCACATTTTGCCCTTTGAATTAGAGCCTCCCTTGTATGATCGAAGATTCATTTCTAAAGGAAGAGCAGATGGCCTAGATTTCTTTCTTTTTACCGCAGTCCAACCATCCTCCACCTTGGTTGCCTCAGCAGTCCAATCCCTTGAAGAAGCATAACGCCCAGGGGAAATCGATAAAATAACAAACTCCCTAGAAGAGCCCGAAGCTAGCTAGCCACCCACTGAACCAGGAGGAAAGTCCAGAACAGGGGTAGGGGCAGGAGCAGGAATAGTGTCTTGGCCCCCAATAGCACTAGGATGAGCATCCCGAACCAGGGCGGGAGAGGGAGTTGGAAGAACAAATTTCGCCTCCACCGAAGAAGCATCAATAGAGGAAGCATCCACAGACAGGGGTGGAACAGAGGAGGGCACCAATGCCTTAGGAGAGCCATCTAGGATAGTAGGTGAGGCAGCCACCTGAGAGACCAGAGAAGAGTCACCCTTCCACACGGAAGGGTCTTTGCACATAGTGTAGTGATCATCCAAAGCATTCTTCCACCAAGAAGGAGACTTTTTAGGTCTAGATTTCTCAGAGGAGCAATGAGCAACAAGGTGACCTGTCTCATGGCACTTCCTACAATGGAAAGGGATTCCTTCATAATCAAGACTCTGGACCCAAGATCCAATCGGAGAAGCCAAACAAATCTTAGCTGGGAGACCCTTGGAGATGTCAACCTCAACAAGGATCCCAGCATAAGTGGTGCGATACACATTTGAAGAAGCAGTATCCACAAGAAAAAAGTCCCCAAGGGCCTCCCCCATAGCCTCTAGAACAGAATCCACCCAGAGGTGAAGGGGAAGATTCAGCAATCTGACCCACAGAGGGACCTTGTTAAAGGATTCCGTTGATGGGTCAAAGTCCTTGAACTAGGGTTTAGCCATCAAGGGAAATTTCTCACCCCAAGAGAAACCCCAATGAAGAATAGCATTTTTGTCTTCAGTAGAATCAAAATTCACAATGAAAAAACCCCTGACAATACGGTAAATTTGAGCTATGCCGAAAATAAGGGGTTCCCATACACGACCAATCCAAGCATGCAAGTCCAAAAGTGAGGGCCAGAAACCCTTGAAGCAGAATATAGTGGTTGAAGAGGAGAAATCATCCAATTGTTCAGAAATATCCTCAACAATGGACGGATCTAACTCCAGTATCAACAATTTGCGAACAGCAACTGGCACAGAATCCTTGGACCCCAAATGTGCCTTCAGACCCCCAAAGCTACCCTGGGATTCCGACCTCACAATCCGATCACCTAAAGTTGCCTCATAGGCAGCAACATCCACATAGGATAAGGCGGAACCACGAGTCTCAGCCACCCACCTAGCAGGAACAGCCGGAGGACAGCCGCACAACCTAGGAAACAATGCAGAGTCAACAGGGCCAGGGCCAGGGCCAGGAAGCAGCGCAGGCAAAACTGGCCCATCCACATTCTATGTAGGGAGCTTCAACGATGACGTGAGCGAGAGCTTCTATGACGTGAGCGGGAGCATCATTTCAAAAAGCATATACATGTAATCCACTTTTCATGCAATATGTTGTAGAATAATGTTATTTGAGGGGATGGTGTAGGATTATCTGTGAGTTTGACTCCCAAGTGGTGGTGAACTTGCTTACTTCGTAGGTGCTTGTGGATGTTAATTGGCCTATGGTTTCAGTTTTTAATGAGGATAGAGCTCTTTGCTAAGCTCTCCCTTTTGTATATATTCTTGTTTTAGTAAAATTTTTACCCCTCTTTTAGTTAATACTAATACACAATTTCAAAGCACACAATCATATCTTTAAATTGACCTTAATTGTGAAAGATGAAGGTGGTTAGGCAATTGAATTTTATTAACGGACGCAATCGTGTAACTATGGACTTCACTTAGAATCAAACAGATAGATATAATGTCAATTTCCAATCTTTATGAACTTATTTTTTTCAATATAAAAAGACAAACACTATATGAAAAATAGTGTATGAATCATAGTAAGAGGCATACATCTAGCATGAAAATTTTGCAAAAACAAACTCTTAATTGAATGTATATATATTTTTGTATTATATTGATCATAGATTTTTTTTGAATAAGCTACCAAAAATGATTTTCAATAAAATTACATTTCACCATACTAACCAAGCACATAAGACAATACTATATACATAAACTATACGATCAACTAACAATATAATACATAACTAAAAAGACAACAATTACAAGTAGACTAAACACTCATTACATAAAGTAGGTCATTAAGTGGCAAATAGAATACATTACTTAAGGGAAACTATTACAAGTAGACAAAGTAGTCTTTACATAAGGGGAACATATTACAAATTATGCATCAACTGACATATATATTACATAATGAAACACATTACAAAATCTCATATTCCAACTATTTTGAAGCTCACAAGCCTATCTTGAATACGTTGAAGTTGATTTGATGCAACCAAAACATTTTCCTTAGCTATGTCTGGAAGTTGCGAACACAAAAAGACAACATGAAATATTATAATATCAGATTCTTTGAAAATGATTATTCGATAACATAGCAAAACATCTAGACTTCCATATATGTCTTGCAAACGATTACTTCTTCCATATATGTCTTAAAATAACTTGTTTAAATGAATCAACGACTATATCATCACATGAAAAATAGTCTCAAAGAGTTGGTTGTGCTATGATTGTTTAGGCTTTTTGAATCGAGGAATAAACATGTATGACTTATCAATTGGAGCGAAGAATGTATAACTATTTTCATGTATTGTAAAATTTAACATAAAGTTGGGTTCATTATTTAAATCTTCATCTATTCTAATTATCATATACATATACTGTCTATATTCAGATTATTAAAAACACACACACACACAGTTTTGAGAGTCATTTCTTCAATGTGAAATGATTCTATAAAATATAAAGTTAATCTTTGAGAAAAATAAATAAAATCAAAAATCAAAATAACATGATTAGTGTTCATTTTATTTCTATCATGTCATAGATCATATTTTTTTTACATTATTAGAGAAAAGGGTCTTGTACCTAAGATGTTCTAATAGTTGTAGTATCAATTGTTAAATGAATGTTTACATTTACTATATCTAATATTTTTAATAATATTGTATCAATAGGAGAGAGGATCCAATAGTCACCTAGGCTACCTTCCGACACCTAGTTTTTTCACATTTATGGAGTGAGGTGGTCTAAAAGTGCAATTTAAAACATTCACAATTTTAAAACATTCGCCCGGACACATTATGTTCACCCCGCAATAGCCACTCACCAAAAAAGAGTACTTTTTGCATAAATAGATCAATCAACAACTAAGAAAGCTAAAATATGATAAACTGTTAGTACATGTATAATCGACTATTAGTACATGTGCTATCAATTTTTAGGGCATAACAATAGACGTGGTGCTCACTGGAACATGGGGGACTCATCTCCCCTGATTATAACTTTACCACATTTTAAACTAATAATAATTTTTCATAAAATATATATCCCTTACTAGATAAAATATATCCCTATTTACATTCTGTGTATTGCTTGGAGCTACCATCAATTGAATCCGACTTATTCATCTACATTATTATTTAAAACATTGAAATAACCAAAAAGTAATGACTTAATTTATAACTACTTAGCTTTATTTTTCTGTCTTAATCTCTACTGTTGCAAGTGCAGACAATGCTCTAGTCACCTGCAATTATTTCCTATGGAAGATCCTTCGTTCTTGTTACTTATCACGTACAATTCATAGACATTATTAAAATTCTTTCATTTTATTTCATTTCACTTCAAACATTTGAAAGTGTGGCCTTCTTGCTAACAAAAATGTACCATTTAAAGAGAGGTTATAAAGTCCAAGTTATGGTGTGAAAACAATTAATATATATTGATAATGAGTACCTCTTAAACAAGAGCCATGTAATTGGGTTGCTCCTTTTGGAGGTGCCACATCAAGGAAAGGCCCGGCCACAACTGTTATCCAACTCTAGTTTTGAATTTTATTTACTTATACTCAATGATCATCATCATGGTCTCTTTATATTTTACCCTTGAAAAGAATTGTTACTCAAATCAAGCACATTATAACAACATTGATAGTATGATGGAACACCATTGATGATATGATTTCTCTTTATAAGCACAAACTATTATGGTATGGACATTGCAGCTTTATAAAATGTGGATGTAAGAAGAGTACAACGTGAAATAAAAAAGCAAGCATGCTAAGAGAAACAAGTCTTTATTAGCTGACAACATTAAAGAAAAGTTCAATCCGGTGTACAACATGGAAGAGAGTAGGATTCCCCTTATGTAAGTTCATATTTAAATTAATAATTCATAGTGAAAATCTAATGCTGATGTTGTATAAAATTTATCAGATCATTTCTAGAGTTTGAATATTCTCTAGACTTAATTATGTTCTAGATTTCAAACCTTATATTTAACTTCAAATGTATGGAAATGATCTCAGACACAAATGGCTAGTATAGATAGGTTTAAATACAAATTTTGATTCTTATCATCTTTACAATTGTAACATAAATATTTAAGCATATAATAAGTGATCATAAAGAGTCAAGGTGGCTAGTGAAGACTTTTTTTTCAAATTTGATCAAAATGAGCGTGATATTAATAATTTCCAGCTATAAGGAAGTGTAATCTGTATAGGTGTCAGACACCTCGATTGCCTTGACAACTATGCATGCTTTGTTAGCTCCCTTTGGGCCTTCTTTGTGGGTCTTGAGGGTTTTGGTGGCTTTAGTATGTTTGTTTTTCCATCTTCTTTTTACTTATTGTTTTTTGTGGTCTTTGTGGTTTGATATATGTATTTTTCATACCTCATTGTGCTCTGTTTTATGATTTCCTTAATTGGTTCATCCATGTGAGAGCTTCTGGATGGATGGAGTTGCTATTATTAAGGGGAAGAATCATGGAGCGATTATTGCAAATAAAAATAGTAGTGAGAAAGGTGTTGAGAACCCTTCTACCCAAGTATTCCATAAGAGTGTTAGTCATCCAAGAGCTAAGAACCATAGATAAGATGGAGGTATCACTCGATGCCTTGATAGGAAAGTTCACTGCATTTGAACTCAACAACTTTGACAATAGTCAACCACCCAAGGTTGAAATTGCATTCAAAGCCTCTATTGCATCGACTACAACACTAAAAGATAGGGAGAGGTAAGCACATCCAAACATAGGAGAGAACTAGAGAGCCTATATGCTAAAGAAGCTAAGCAAGAAGAGTTGGATGATTTGTTCACAAAAAGAATGGTCAGAGGAAAAAGGGAAGTATAAGGGTAATCTTCCTTTCAAATGCTTTAATTGCAAAAAGTTTGGACATTATGCTTCTAGATTTCTATAACCTATGAAGAAAGAGACTAACAACTAGAGAGAGAAGAAAAACTAGAAAGGAACCAACAAAAGATGGTCCAACTCCAAAGGAAAGGAGAACAAGAGATGCTACATTGCTGAAGAAGGTGTGACAGATGATGAGTCACCTAGCTATGATGATGAGGATGAGGATGAAGTATCATTTGTTTCCATCATAGAAGAAAGGGTAGAGAGAGCCCTGATACGATTCAGTACTAATATCCACTAGAATTGGATAATAGATAGTGATTGCTTGCACCACATGCTTGGTGATAGGAGAAAGTTCCATGAGGTCGGGGCCTATGATGGAGGAATGATGAAGTTCAACAATGTTCACTATGCACCGTGATAGGTAAGGTAGCACTAAATGAATCCACTCCTTGTGAAGATGTGTATCTAGTGGAAGGATTAAAATATAACTTGTTGAGCGTAGCTTAACTAATGGACAAACATTATAAGTTTGAGTTCAACAAAGGGCCTTGAAGAATATTTGATAAGACATGCAAGATGCTAACTACAAGAGAGAAAAGAAAATTTAACCTCTTTTAGCTCAATATTTTTGGTGATACTTGTATGGTAGCTAGAAATGATAATAGCTAGTTATGAAATAAGAGGTTGTTTCATGTAAATTTTGAAAGAATTGTTAGTGTCAGAAGGAAGAAGTGTGTAAGGGGTTTACCTCGTATTACTAAACTTGACAATGTTATGTGTAAAGAGTGTCAACTAGAAAACTTGGTAAGTTCAAGTTTCTATAGCAAGTCATTGACATCACAACATGTACTAGATCTAATTCATACTAACTTGTGTGGTTCCATGAGGATGAAGAGTGTATATGGTGGCAGATAATTTATGTTGTTTATTGATGTTTTTTTGCTAGAATGATATGGACTATTTATTTGAAAGAAATTATTAGAGCATTGAAGTTCTTAAGATTAGACCGGGGAGGTGAGTTCACCTCACAAGAATTTGAAAGCTACTATGAGGAGCATGGAATCAGAAGGAAAATGTTAGCTCCCAGATACCTCAGTAGAATAGTGTTGCAAAGAGAAGAAACATAACAATCATGGACTGTGCTAGAACACTGATGATCTAAAATAGTATTGCATATATCTATTGGAGAAAAGATGTAAGCACAACTATGTACACCTTGAATAGGGTACAAGTGAAGAAAAGAACAAAGAAGACTCACTAGGAACTTTGGTTTGGTCATACACCATCTGACTGTTACTTCAAGGTATTTAGAAGAAAATGCTATATCAAGAGGGATGAATACTAAGGAAATTTCAAACCTAAAAGTCATAAGGGTATATGATGCTGGAGCATCTTGCATTACGAAAAAAAGGGGGTGTGATCAAAATTATTATAAAAAATTAAAATTAATCTCTCTCTCTCTCTCTCTCTCTCTCTCTCTCTCTCTCTCTCTATATATATATATATATATATATATATATATATATAAGTGGAGGAGAGAGAGAATGAGAAAAATTAGAGGAAAAATAAAAACAAAAATAAAAATAGAAAAAAAGGACAAAAAGAGAAATTTCTATTTTCAAGGTGGATAGGTGGTGTAAATAGAAAAATAAGAAAAATAGTTGTCATTTCATTTATCAAGGTGTGTAGGTGGCATCTTAGAGGTTTGTGGAAAGTTCCTTAAATCATGCATTTAATATCTATTGTGATCCACAAAAGAAATGCAACTTTCTAACTGGGCCACATGGTGGTGCTTAGTTGTATTTGGGTGGGAATTTAATATTTATTTTAAGGTAGTTGTATTTACATTTTATCTCACATTGGTTATGTTTGTAATACCTTTGATCGTAAGTGCCTATTTAAGCAAGGCTTATGATCATTTGTAATCAAGCTCTTGAAGTGTAATCTCTCAAGGTGTAGTCTCTTTGTGGTAGCAATCTTTGAAGGTGTAATCTTCTTGTAGAAGCTTTGGAGGTGAAGGATCCTAGTGTGTAAGATCTTGGTTTGAATTCTCTTCTTGGTGTGAAGACACTTCTTGTGGAAGCTTTTATTTAGGAGTTCTCTTATGTTGAAACATTTGTAAACTTCTTTTGGAAGAAGTCATATCTATGATATCATCTTGTTCATATTGTAAGGATTTTCAAGTATAATAAAAGCATGCTTTGTGAAGCATTTTATCTTCTCTTTGTCTCCATATTGTTGTGTTTTTGGTTGGAGTTGGTAAGGGTGGTGTGGCCCTTAGTCAAACGGTATTAGAGCCAAGTTCTTGAGTTTGTGGATAGATCACCGAATGTGAGGTAGTTTGCACCAAGACCTTGTGTTGGTGATGTTTTTCAAGGAGTTCTTGATTGTGTAGACATATTGCCAATTGTGAGGCAGTTTGCAGGAGGTGCTTGTGTTGCACAAGATTTGTCTTCTAAAGACTTGAGTATGGAGAAGAGAAAGAAGATGATGACTTTTGTTAATGTATGGATTTTGACGATTCCTAGACTTGAGAAAATTAGAGCAAGAAATCAAGAGGTATCGCGAGTTGTATTCTTTGATTTACAAAAGCAAGTGAATGAATTAGAAGAAGAGTTGTGAAAGAGAACAAAATGTCACCAGAAAAGAGATGTTGACAATTCTTTAGATGTGGAAAAGGAAGAAGATCCAGTGCACTATCACACATGTGATACAAAAGAAGACCAAGAGGATGAAGCTGAAAATATTTGTGAACCTTAAGTTGAAGAAGATTTAAGGAAGGAGGAGGAGCATGAAGATGACAAGATTTTCAAACTTGAAGTAGATGAAGATGATTTGAAGACTACAATAATAGAGGAAGAGTACAGTGCCTTATTTGGAGATCAAGAAAGTGAAACAGTTACATGCATTGTTGATGACATGAAAGAGGCAAACAAAGATGAATATGTCAAAGAGGTAAAATCTTACGAATCGTGGGATGTTGTCTTTGAGATGAATTTGAAAGATGATGATGGTTTGCATGAGGATCTTGTTAGTGATTTGTGGTATAGAAAGGAATATTGGTATGGCGTTGTTGAGTTTATTACATGTGTATTTAATTCAACAAGATTGGAGAAGGATGAAAGTTATATTTGGACAAAGTTCATTGTGGAGGAGTATTTTCAGCAGCAGACACTTGTTCCAACTAGGTGTTGGAAAAGAAATAAGGAAATATATCGAGAGTAGATACTTGTTCCAGCTAGGTGTTGGAAGAGAAGAAAAAAAAATGTCATTATCAATTGCTTCATTTTGTGAATTCATATCCACAAAATTTTTCCTACCATGGATGTCTGATGCAAGAGCATCTTGCATCACGAAAAAAGGGGGTGTAATCAAAATTATTATAATTAAAAAAAAAAAAAAATATAGTGGAAGAGAGAGAAAATGAAGAAAATTAGAGGAAAAATAAAAATAAAAATAAAAAATAGAAAAAAGGAGAAAAAGAGGAATTTCTATTTTCAAGGTGCATAGGTGGCGTAAATAGAAAAATAGTTGTCATTTCATTTATCGAGGTGTGTAGGTGGCATCTTAGAAGTTTGTGGAAAGTTCCTTAAGTCATGCATTTAATATTTGTTGTGATCCACAAAAGAAATGTAATTTTCTAATTGGGCCACATGGTGGTGCTTAGTTGTATTTGGGTGGGAATTTAATATTTATTTTGAGGTAGTTGTATTTACCTTTTATCCCACATTGGTTATGTTTGTATTACCTTTGATGATAAGTGCCTATTTAATCATGGCTTATGATCATTTGTAATCAAGCTGTTAAAGTATATGCTTTGGCAGTGTAAGCTCTAAAGGTGTAGTCTCTTTGTGGTAGCAAGCTTTGAAGCTGTAATCTTCTTGTGGAAGCTTTGGAGGTGAAGGATCTTAGTGTGAAAGATCTTGGGTTGAATTCTCTTCTTGTTGAAGCTCTTGGTGTGAATACACTTCTTGTGGAAGCTCTTATTTGGGAGTTCTCTTATGTTGAAGCATTTGTAAACTTCTTTTGGAAGAAGTCATATCTATGATATCATCTTGTTAATATTGTAAGGATTTTCAAGTATAATAAAAACATGATTTATGAAGCATTTTATCTTCTCTTTGTCTCCATATTGTTTTGTTTTTGGTTGTGAGTTGGTAAAGGTGGTGTGGGCCTTCATCAAATGGTATTAGAGCCAATTTCTTGAGCATGTGGATAGATCAACGAATGTGAGGCAGTTTGCATCGGGACCGTGTGTTGGGTGATGTTTGTTAAGAAGGAGTTCTTGATTGTGTAGAAAGATCACCGATTGTGAGGCAGTTTGCACGAGGTGCTTGTGTTGCACGATATTTTTCTTCTGAAGACATGAGCATGGAGGAGAGAAAGAAGAAGATGAATTTTGTTATTGTATGGATTCTGAGGATTCCTAGACTTGAGAAAATTAGAGCAAGAAATCAAGAGGCATCACGAGTTGCATTCTTTGATTTATAGAAGAAAGTGAATGAATTAGAAGCAGAGTTGTGGAAGAGAAGAGTATGTCACTAGAAAAGAGATGTTGGCAATTATTTAGATGTGGAAAAGGAAGAAGATCCAGTGTACTATCACACATGTGATACAAAAGAAGACCAAGAGGAAAAATATTTTTGAACCTAAAGTTGAAGAAGATGAAAGAGAGGAGGAGGAGCATGAAGATGACACGATTTGTAAACTTGAAGTAGATGAAGATGATTTGAAGACCACAACAATGGAGGAAGAGTACAATGGCTTATTTCTAGATCAAGCAAGTGAAGTAGTTACATGCATTATTGATGACATGAAAGAGGCAAGCGAAGATAAATATGTCAAGGAGGTAAATTCTTACGAATCATGGGATGTTGCCTTTAAGATGAATTTGAAATATGATGATGGTTTGCATGAGGATCATGTTAGGGATGTGTGGTATGGAAAGGAAGAATGGTATGGCATTGTTGAGTTTATTACAGGTGTATTTAATTGAACAAGATTGAAGGAGGATGAAATTTATACTTGGACAAAGTTAATTGTGAAGGAGTATTTTTAGTAGTAGACACTTGTTCCAACTAGGTGTTGGAAAAGAAGGAAGAAGGACATATAGTGACAATGGATACTTGTTCAAACTAGGTGTTGAAAGAGAAGATTTTTTTTTTTTGTCATTGTCAGTTGCTTCATTTTGTGAATTCATATCCACAAATTTTTTCCTACCATGGGTGTTTGATGCAAGAACATCTTGCATGACGAAAAAAAGGGGGTGTGAACAAAATTATTAAAAAAAATATAGTGGAGGAGAAAGAAAATGAAAAAAATTAGAGGAAAGATAAAAATAAAAATAAAAAATAGAAAAAGGAGAAAAAGAGAAATTTCTATTTTCAAGGTGCATAGGTGGCGTAAATAGAAAAATAAGAAAAATAGTTGTCATTTCATTTATCGAGGTGTGTAGGTGGCATCTTAGAAGTTTGTGGAAAGTTTCTTAAATCATGCATTTAATATTTGTTGTGATCCACAAAAGATATGTAATTTCTAATTCGGCCAAATGGTGGTGCTTAGTTGTATTTGGGTGGGAATTTAATATTTATTTTAAGGTAGTTGTATTTACCTTTTATCCTGCTAGGATTACCCTCAAACAAAAATAACAGTTACATGCAAATATAACCAATATCAAAAAAGAATAGATCACACATTATGAAAATCCCTAACCCTAAGCCTTTTTATACAATCTTTTTGCCACTTACAAAATTAGGGCTAGAATAATAGAAAAAATAGTAGCTGACAACTTTTACAATATAAAGTCATTTTTGGCTTCGCGGGGGGCATTTCCCCTCAACCCCACCTTGTATTGTGATAGGGAGCACACCTGGGGCACTGCCTAGGACCCTGCAAGGGTGCTATCCCTTGACCCCATCTTGGGCGTGCTACCCCCAAAACCCCATAGAAATAATATGGGGAGAAAAAATGTGCTAAAAAACCTCTGAGTCTGATTAGGCTCCACATCACAACATATCCCACATTGGTTATGTTTGTAATACCTTTGATGGTAAGTGCCTATTTAAGAAAGGCTAATGATCATTTGTAATCAAGCTCTTCAAGTGTAAGCTCTTGTAGTTTAAGCTCTCAAGGTGTAGTCTCTTTGTGGTAGCAAGCTTTGAAGGTGTAATCTTCTTGTAGAAGCTTTGTAGGTGAAGGATCTTAGTGTGTAAAATCTTGGGTTGAATTCTCTTCTTGGTGAAGCTCTTGGTGTGAAGACACTTCTTGTTGAAGCTCTTATTTGGGAGTTCTCTTATGTTGAAGCATTTGTAAACTTCTTTTGGAAGAATTCATAGCTATAATATCATCTTGTCGATATTGTAAGGATTTTCGAGTATAAAAAAGCATGCTTTGTGAAGCATTTTATCTTCTCTTTTTCTCCATATTGTTGTGTTTTTGGTTGTGAGTTGGTAAGGGTGGTGTTGTACTTCATCAAATGATATCAAAGTTAGGTTCCCAAGCATATGGACAAATCACTGAATGTGAGCCATTTTACACGAGGACCTTGTGTTGGGTGATGTTTGTCAGGAAGGAGTTCTTGATTGTGTAGATAGATCAATGATTGTGAGGTAGTTTGCACGAGGTGCTTGTGTTGCACGAAATTTGTCTTCTAAAGACTTGAGCATGGAGAAGAGAAAGAAGAAGATGACTTTTGTTATTGTATGGATTTTGAGAATTCCTAGACTTGAGAAAATTAGAGCAAGAAATCAAGAGGCATCACGAGTTGCATTCTTTGATTTACAGAAGAAAGTGAATGAATTAGAAGCAGAGTTGCAGAAGAGAAGAGCATGTCACTAGAAAAGAGATGTTGACAATTCTTTAGATGTGGAAAAGGAAGAAGATCCAGTGCACTATCACACATGTGATACAAAAGAAGACCAAGAGGATGAAGCTAAAAATATTTGTGAGCCTGAAGTTGAAGCAGATGAAAGAGAGGAGGAGGAGCATGAAGATGGCACAATTTGCAAACTTGAAGTAGATGAAGATGATTTGAAGACTACAACAATGGAGGAAGAGTACAATGCCTTTTTTGGAGATCAAGCAAGTGAAGCAATTACATACATTGTTGATGACATGAAAGAGGCAAGTGAAGATGAATATGTCAAGGAGATAAATTCTTACAAATCATGGAATATTGTCTTTGAGATGAATTTGAAAGATGATGATGGTTTGCATAAAGATCTTGTTAGGGATGTGTGGTATTGAAAGGAAGAATGGTATGGTGTTGTTGAGTTTATTACAAGTGTATTTAATTCAACAAGATTGGAGGAGGCTGAAAGTTATACTTGGACGAAGTTCATTATGGAGGAGTATTTTTAGCAGTAGACACTTGTTCTGGCTAGGTGTTGGAAAAGAAGGAAGAAAGAAATATAGTGACAGTAGATACTTGTTCTAGCTAGGTGTTGGAAGAGAAGAAATTTTTTTGTCATTGTTAGTTGCTTCATTTTGTGAATTCATTTCCACAAAATTTTTACTACCATGGGTGTTTGATGCAGGAGCATCTTGCATCACAAAAAAAAGGGGGTGTGATCAAATTTATTAAAAAAAATTAAAAATTAAAAAATAAATAATGTGTATATATAGTGGAGGAGAGAGAAAATGACAAAAATTAGAGGAAGGATAAAAATAAAAATAAAATAAAAAAAAAAGAGAAAAAGAGGAATTTCTATTTTCAAGGTGCATAGGTGGCATAAATAGAAAAATAAGAAAACTAGTTGTTATTTCATTTATCAAGGTGTGTAGGTGGCATCTTAGAAGCTTGTAGAAAGTTTCTTAAATCATGCATTTAATATTTGTTGTGATCCACAAAAGAAATGTAATTTCTAATTGGGCCAGATGGTGGTGCTTAGTTGTATATGGGTGGGAATTTAATATTTATTTTAAGGTAGTTTTATTTACCTTTTATCTTCTTAGGATTACCCTCAGATAGAAATAATAGTTACATGCAAATATAACCAATATCAAAAAATAATAGATCACACATTATGAAAATTCCTAACCCTAAGCCTTTTTATACAATTTTTTTGCTGCTTAAAAAATTAAGACTAGAAAAATAGAAATATAGTAGCCAACGCCTTTTACAATATAAGGTCATTTTTGGCCTGTGACAGGGAGCACACTTGGGGTGCTGCCCTAGGACCCCATAAGGGCATTGCCCCTTAACCCCATCTTGTTACCCCCATAGAAATAATATGGGAGAAAAAATGTGCCAAATAAACCTCTGAGTCTAATTAGGCTCCACTTGACAACATATCCCACATTGGTTATGTTTCTAATACCTTTGATCGTAAGTGCCTATTTAAGAAAGGCTTATGATCATTTGTAATCAAGCTCTTGAAGTGTAAGCTCTCAAGATGTAGTCTCTTTGTGGTTGCAAGCTTTGAAGGTGTAATCTTCTTGTAGAAGCTTTGTAGGTGAAGGATCTTAGTGTGTAAGACCTTGGCTTGAATTCTCTTATTGGTGAAGCTCTTGGTGTGAAGACACTTTTTGTGGAAGCTCTTATTTGGGAGTTCTCTTATGTTCAAGCATTTGTTGGAAGAAGTCATATCTATGAGATCATCTTGTTGATATTGTAAGGATTTTCAAGTATAAAAAAACATGCTTTGTGAAGAATTTTATCTTCTCTTTGTCTCCATATTGTTGTGTTTTTGGTTGTGAGTTGGTAAGGGTGGTGTGACCCTTTGTTAGTATCTTTCTGGGATAGTCTACAGTGAACAGAGCATACTTGTGTCTGAATCCCAGTAAAAATAAAATTGTAGAATTTTCCAATGTTAAGGTGGATGATTTCTTAGAGAAGAATGAGGAGGATATCAAGAAGGAACCAAAGGATTAAAAGTAATTTGAGCACATCCCACCAAGTGATACAACAAAGAGAGTATCAATAAAGTAAGAGCCTATACATGAAGTTGTACCTACTCTAGAAAAATAATCTTGACATGAAGAGTAGAGGGTAGAGGCACCTAAAGTAGAACTAGTGCTAGAAAAGTATGTAAGAAGACACTACTCAGTAGATCAAATCATTGGTGACAAGGATGCTCAAGTAATGATTAGAAGGAAGGTGAGAGAGATAGTGTGTCTACTCTCACACATGGAGCCTAAAGCCACAAATTAAGAAGCACTGAAAGATCAAGACTGGATAAAGGTCATGGAGGAAGAAATTGAACAAATAGTGAAGAACAATACATGGAACTTGGTTGCCAGACTAGATGACAAGAACACCATTGGTAAAAAATGGGTGTTCCAAAATAAGATGAATGAAGATGGAGAAGTGGTCAGAAACAAGGCCATAGTTGTTTTCAAAGGCTATTCTCAAGAGGAACATAAATTGTGAGGCCTCGCCCCGACCCATCGTAGCATAGTGATACATTACCCTTATTTTGTTATTCACGACTTGAGATGTCGAGACATTATCTGATGCTTAGAACATATTTTATTATTTCATGTTGTGTGATGTTATTTTCAGATATATTTGATGATTTTCATATAATGTTTCATGTATATGTATGTTGATGAAACCAATAAAGGTAGGATCGAGGCTTTGATTTAAGATATTTTAAATGGTTAAGAATTAAGTAGGATAAAGAAACCCTTATTGATGTATGTTTTAATTTATGTGAATTTCTGAATACGTATAAATTTATGTACATATGATTTTACGGGACTACTGATGTGTGCAATGAGTGTGCAGATATTTAGCCAAGAAACCCTACAGAGGAACAAAACTGATCTCCATGTGCTAAATTTGAAAACCTTGTTGTTCGTAATTCACGTATTTTTATTGTGAGATGTATGTATGCATTTTCCTTGCTCAGTGAATGTTAAATGTTCGTAATTATGTTCTTTCAGTGTCGCTTGACACTCGTAAAATGGTTATGGGCTTCAGTGGCTGTTTAGGGTTAATTGTTTAACCTTTGGACCAAGTTGGTTTAAGTTAGAGTAGTAAGTTGGACCTATTTTATTCCTAGATTTTATGTGACTCTAAACCTCTTCTTAAGGCTTTAAACTTGTTTTTTTCTAACCAAAGGGTATGGGTATGGGTTAGGGGTCTTTTCCAACCCCTAAGCCCCTTGCTTTAACTTTTGAGGTCACTCAAAAAGTCCCTTTTTGCCTTTGTGCGAAAATTGATCATGGGTATCTTGAGTTACCTCACCTCATCTCCACTTGGGGTTTAACCATAGTGTAGGTTGAGTTAGGAGTTTCTAGAGTGTCTAGTAGGTGGAAATAGTTATTGCTCCTTTTGGGTGGTTGAGTTGGAGGCTTATTTGGAAGCCTTCCTTGGACTAGTGGGTTGTTACCCAATCTCTACTTTTAGAGAAGATTTTCTTGAAGCTTGAAGAAGGAAAGGGATACTCTACTCAAACTTGTTCATTGACATTACCTCTTTGTGAAGGTAGGAAATTCTCATCTCCCTTATTCAGATTTTATGTTTGGTTTCATGTTCATGTTATCTTGTTGTTGTTTCACTGTTGTATGGTTGTGGGTATGTGGGAAGATTTGAAAACCATGTCTTTTTGGTTGTTTTCCTTCCTTGTTTATGTTTGCTTTTTTTTTTTGAGGTTTCCTTACATGGGTGTTTTGGTATTACTCACCCTTGGAGAGGGCATAAGTGACCAATTTTGGGAAAGGTCTGTTTAGTTGGACTCCAACCTGTGTAGAGTCTCTTCTTAGGATGAGAAGAGGGATAAAAGGTTAGGGTGTTATGGGCCCTTACCCGTCAACACAAACCTGGTATGAGTATGGCAAGTTTAAATGGAAGAACGGAAGTTCTTGGTTATTAGCCCCGATTGGGCATCTGAATGGGTGTTGTGCTTGACTTCTCCTGTTGGAAGAATCCACCTTTCCCTAGTCTTGATTCATTGTGAATCTTATTGTGTAAACCATGTATGATTATGCATGCTTGATGTTCTTTTGGTTCTGCTTGGTTGTCACCCGATCAGATATTGGTTTCCTCCATGGTTCTTGAAATGAGATTTAGAAAACATTACAAACTCCTTGATTTTAATCATGAAGAAAATTTGATAAAAGTATTGAAAATTGGGATTGAGATCCTATTGTATATTGTATTTTTAAACCTTATTGTATATGGCAATGAAGTCGGGTTTTCTTCCTGATTCTTCCCCGGCTGAGCCTTTGAATCAGGTTAGCCAATAAAGTAATGGTTGAGTGTATTTGGTTCTCATAATATTTGATCATAATGTTCAGTTGTATGAGTGCTCATCAAAATAGAATAAATAAATTTGCATATATATAGATGGGAGAATAGAATCATAGATAATGTCTTGATTTATGAATGTTCAAGTTTTAATTACGATAATGAAGAGTTGAATTAATATAGTGAGTTTCAATTATGATGTATAAGTATTATGATGAGATCAATCAAGAGCAAACTCTATAGTATGAAATCAAAGATATGCCATTTCTTGATAAATTTCATGGTGGTTATAATCAAATTTGAATGAGAATAATCCACCACCTTTTTTTTAATTATGTGTATAGTATCATTCACCTCCTAAGTTCTGCAAATATGATCAATTGGACTGAGAGGTTGTATTCTTGAAATCAATAAGAATAATAATCAGAATTTAGAACTCATACCATGTCCTTGAAGAATTTATATAAAACATACATGTTTAAATAAGAGATTGAGAGACTATACCTAATGTACTCCTTTGCATTGGAATACTTGTATTAAGGAAGAATGTTAATAATAGATTTATTCTAATCCTTAGTAACATAAATGAAATGCATAAAATGTCATGACCATGCCTTGTTAAAATTTTGCTTCAAAAAAAAAATGCACTCCCAGGAGTAAAAACTCTCTGGAAAATACATGAGGAGAAATTTCTTTCCTTCCAAGACCACAAAGCATATTCTTGCTCAGATTCCTTTCTAAATGAAATAAGAAACAAATAAATATTATGTAAATCTCATGGGTGCATAATTTCGAATACATAAATAGGTATATTTTAAAAAAAAGGTTAACATCATAATATCTTTTCTTTCACCTATAAAACTTTATGTATTCATTGCCCTCCTTGGTCTTGGACGTCAGTTAGCCTTGTTTTAAAAAGGTTTTAGTGTCTGTCTCAAGTCGAAGTGGATGGGATGGGTGGGTGACGTCATCTTGCCACCTTGTCCCATCCCCATTCTTCTCCATTCCTAGCGGCCAGTTTGGGGAAGGTGGCATTTATGTTGAGAAAGGAAATTGAGGTGGTCACTTTCATTTCCTTATAACTCCCTTGCTCACCTCTGTTCACGTGCCCACCTCTTGGGTTGCGTTTTCCTTACCTTGGGCTGCGTGGAAAGTGGGGTGGAGAAAGCTATGTCATGACATGACATTAGACTTGGACGTTGGCTTAGCTTTGGGGTGGTATTTGTTGTTGAAAGTTAATGCTTGTTTTAAACTTTAGACTTCATCTCCCCTACGTACCTTCTCCTTGATGTGCAGGTTTGGGGTTGCGTGGGGCCTAGGGAGAGGTGTAGGGAGGGGTCAGATCCACTTGACTTGTAGCCAAGTGGATGTTAGGGGCTAGGGTGTAGGTAAGATCTTAGGGCAGGAGGGTTAGTGGTTAGGTGTTAGTAAGTAGGTAGGCTTAGTTAGTAGTATTTGATTTAATTGTATTTCAGATTTAATGTAGTTAGAAATTTAGAATATGATTTAGTATAATTTAAATAGTTTAGTATTTATTAGTCGGTTGTTTAATTATGTTGTTTTAGTTTTAAATTTGTTAAAGAGTAAATTGGTTAACCTAATCAAGTCTTAAGTTAGCATTATGTGTGAAGTTGACTTATAACCAATTAGTTATATAGTTAGTTTAAAATGAAACCTTAAATTGTTAAAGTATAATTAGTTAATTTAATAAAGTTTTAAGGTTATTCTATGTTTTGATTAAGGACTCCTTGTGTCGATTGTTAATAATTTTTTTTTGTTACTTAGTTATGGGTTAATTTTATAAATACTAATTTAGTTAGTTTTAATTTTAAATGTACTCTTACTATTTTAACCATCAAATAGTTTAAAATTATCGATTAATTGGCTATTTAAATAAGTTTTAATGTAGGTTTGATTGATTTGATATTGCAAGTAATTTGAGATCCGAATTCATGCACATTGTTATCTATGTAAGTTTTATTGCATATCATTATAAGTAAATGAAATATCATAATTTTATCGAGATTAATCTAATAACGACAGTTTTGAAATTTTAATGATGTTATCATCCTCATGTTTAAAACCTTAGGATTGTAATGAAAAGAACCTGTACTAAAGCTTCTATCTCAATCATATCAAACTTAGAGCATGTTGAATTTTAAATCAAAGAAAATTTTTGTTGTGTTCTTGCCCTCATAGTTTGGGCACGACATAAATACTATGAAGAAGCCTTTGCACTAATAGCTAGATTGAAAGGAGTCAGGATACTCCTAGCATTCACAATACACAAGAACTTCAAGGTATATCAAATGGATGTAAAGTCTGTAATCTTTAATGGAGTTCTAGAAGAGGAAGTTTACATCAAGAAACCTAAGGGATTTAAAAATAAACATGGCAAGAACCAAGTACGTAGACTGAGAAAAACCATGTATGGACTAAAATAGTCACCAAGGGCATGGCATGATACATTGCACTCACACTTGATAAATATTGGATTCGTAAGAACTAGTGACAACTACAATCTATACATGAAGCAAGAAACAAAAATAAACTTTCTGATTGTAGAGATATTTGTGGATGATATCATGTTTGGAGAAGATGATAAGCTAAATGCTGATTTTACTAAAACCATGAAGAAGAAGTTCAAATGTCCATGTTTAGAGAAATCAAGTTTTTCATTGGACTTCAAGTGTCCCAGTTAAAGGGAGCAATCTTCATAGGGTAGACTAAGTATGTAAAGGAAATATTGAAGACATTCAGTATGGAAAAAAAAAATTGGTAGGTACTCCAATGGTAACCAGTCATAGGCTATCAAAGGAAGATGAGATCCTTGAAGTAAATGAGATGATTTACCAATCTATGATTGGTAAACTGTAGTATGTGGTACACAACAAACTAAACATATCACAAACAGTTTGACTAGTGGCTAGATTGTTGGCCAACCCAAAGGAATCATATATGATAGTTGTAAAGAGGATCTTTAGGTATCTAAAGGGTACTAAAGAGTATGTCCTATTGTTGAAATCTGATTGAAAAGATCATTATTGAAAAAGAGAGATTGTTGCAAAGAGGGAGATTGTTGATAAAGAAGGTTTTCAATCATTGTTTTGTCACTGATGTCAAACTTTCTATTTGCTAGAATGAAAATTGCTTATGAGATCCAAGTACCATCACTTAGTTGATTGATGAAGAGGATTTAATCAATAAGATGTAACAACACCTAAGAGAAAGATTGAGTTATGATTTTGTAATGAAGTACAAGGATTAGTTAAGACATTGATAAAATGATGTATTGACAATATACTTGAAGATATAGAGGTTGGCCAAGCTTAGAAATTTTAGAAGGATAAGTTGTAATAAAGCTATCTGCAAAGATTGACTAAATTCATCAATGGGTGCCGAGCAAGCTAGTTCATGCCGAGCAAATTTTCAGTAGGAGTTGAGTAAATGTAAAATCTAGTGTGTGCCGAGTGAAACAGAAGGAATGAAGCAAGTTTAGGTGCTGAGTAAGTAATAGGAGCTGAGCATCAAGAAAAACTTAGTTGATGCTGAGTAAATCCACTGTAAGTGCTGAGCATCAGTAAAATATAGTTGGTGCCGAGTAACACAGTGTGTGCCAAGTATTGATTATTCAATAGTGACGAGCTACTGCATTATTTGAAAAGTCAAAGTTTTGCCAAATCTGAGCCAACAAGTTTGTTACCTTGAATTTTGTGAACCAGTTGGAAGATAAGGATGATGAGATGGTGGCACAAAATTTTAGATAAACCATTTTTGGGTGAATTTAGGAGGATTCTTCATGATGTTTCTAGAAGGAACAAGATAATGGGTAGATTCATTGAATCCTACCTAATCCATTCGAACCAAAATTAGAAGAGGGAAGACTATGAGTGTGAAAAGTATTCCAGAACTCTATTTAAGGAGTTACAAGTCAAGAAGCAAGAGTTGCTGAGATTGCTAAGTGGTTAAGTGGTTAGTTGGAGATAGTATGCAGTGTTAAGTAGAAGACATCAAGAAGGAGGAATAGAGTACAGAGACTCTGCTTCGATAGTTGACCACATAGGTGATTGCATTAGCACAATGAGCATGGAGACTCAAGGAGATGAAGCTTGAAAGGAGGACAAGCTTTTAGAGTTGCAGAGATTAAAAGCCAAGAAAAATTTGTGAACTATATTGAGATCTAAAATTTGCAAGTTAAGTTGTGAGTTGTATCAGGTGAAAAGCCCTTATTGTTACTCTCTAGCAATTGTATCAGTTAGGGTAAAATCTTATGGACTTAGGTTGGTTTAACAACCATTTTTAAATCCTTTAACAAGGTGGCATTTCAAGTGAATGTTCTAAAGTCCTCTAACCAGGCACACTTCTAACAGAGTAGTTGAAATCCTTTAACTAGGTCACATTTAATAGTGTGTTATAGCCTTTAACAGGGTAGGCCTTTCACAGGGCATCACTTTAAAAGAGTAAGAATTGAGTAGCATGTTACTAGTGGTTTTTTTTCCAAATTGGGTTTCCACGTAAGTCACTGTGTTACGTGTTGATTCTTCATGTGTTGTTCTTGCATGTTGATTTTTCAATAACTTGCTAAGATGAATGTTTAGCTTGGATGTATAATTAGTTTAAAGGGATCACTATACTTAGTGAAAACATTTTAATAGAACATTTGGACCTTGAATAACTGATTCACCCCCCCTCTTAGTTATTCTAAAGCATTTCTAGCAATTGGTATTAGAGCCATCTGTTGATTTAGTTTAAAGGTACTAGAAGCAAAAAGATCAAGATGTCTAAGAGAGAAGTTCCCAAGCTCAATAGAGATAACTTTGCTACATGACAAAGTTTAATGAAGATGCACCTTGGATCAATAGGTCATCATGCAAAAACCTCAATTGAAGTGGAACATGTTGATCCAGCTGGAGCCCCTACTACAAAAGGTTTGAATAAAAAGAAGGAACACAATCAAGCAATGCTAGAGATTGCCTTTGCCCTCAACTATTCTGAATTTGATGACATCAAGGGATGTGACTCTACATTCAAGATGTGGAAAGCCTTTCCAGATATTTTTGGAGGAGATCATAATGTCCAAAGAGCAAAAAGAGAAAGCCTCAGAGGAAAATTTGATGACATGAGAATGGAGGAAGGTGAGAACAATGCTTAATATGCCTCTAGAATAAATGAAGTAGTAAGTGCAATAAGAAGTTTGGGTGGTCATTTAGAAGATGACACTGTTAATAGAAAATTTTTAAGAACCCTTCTCCCCAGCTATGCTATTAGAGTTTTAGCCATCCAAGAGTTAAGATGTATACTAGGAAACAAGATAACTCTTGAAGGTATAGTGTGAAGACTCATTACATTTGAGTTATCCAACTTTGACAACTACAAACTTTTAGAAGAAAAGAAAGACAAAAATTGCATCTAGTGACAACAACATAGATGAAGAAGATGTGGAACAATTAGAAGCATTGCTGGCTAGAAGATTTTACAGAGGCAAAGGTAAATTCAAAGGTAAGTTTCCTATCATTTTTTTTAATTGTAAGGAAGTAGGACATATTGCTGCAAGATGCACACAAAAAAAGAACTAAAGAGAAGGCAACAAGCATAAGAACATAAGAGAAGATGATAGCAGAGATTACAAAGACAAAGGAAAAAGGTGGTAGATTGTTGAAGAGGATTTTGATGAAAATGATGATGAGGTAGTCTATGTAGCCATGAAGGATGACTCAGATGAAGATGAGGCAACAACACTGGTAACTTGTGTAAACAAGAATGATAGATGGATTATAGACAGTGGATGCTCACATCACATGATAGGAGACAAAAGTAAGTTTTCTACCTTAACTCAGTATGATGGAAATAGTGTTAGATTTGGAAATGATGCTCCATGTCTAATCAAAGGAAAAGGTTCCATTGAGCTTACAGAGAAAATTTCATGCGATAATGCATATTATGTTGAAGGATTGAACTACAATCTACTAATTGTGTAACAGTTAAGCAATGTAGGTTGCAAAGTAGAGTTTGAAAAAAAAAATGTCAAAATTTATGACACCAATGGAAATATGATAGGAAAAGGGGATCAAACTAGGAGTAATCTATTTTATCTAGATATAGAAGATGCAACTTGTCTTGTTGTAAGTTTTGATGATGTGTGGCTATGACATAAAAGGCTATGTCATGTGAACTTTTATAATCTAATTAGCATTAGCAAAAGGAAGAAAGTCAAAGGTTTTCCTAAACTAAAGAAACTTAACAATACAATGTGCAAATAGTGTCAGCTAGGAAAAATGACCAAATCAAGTTTCAAAAGCAAAACCCATACTTCCAAAGAAGTACTAGAGTTAGTGCACACTAATTTATGTGGTCCAATAGAAGTGAAAAGCTACAAAGGAGACATATATATAATGTTGTTTGTGGATGACTACTCTAGGATGATGATTATCATGTTCTTAAAATAAAAATCTGATGTATTTCAAATGTTTAAGTGGTATTTAGCTAGGGTTGAGAAAGAAATAGGAAAGAGTCTAGAGTGCTTGAGATTAGATAGAGGAGGAGAGTTCACATCAAAAGAATTTGAGACATTTTTTAATGATAAAGGAATCAAGAAACAAACATCAGCACCAAGAACTCCCACACAAAATAGAATTGTTGAGAGAAGGAATAGATCAGTGATAGACTATGCCAGAACATTGATGATGGAGAAGAATGTCACTCTAAAGTACTGAAAAGGAGTTGTTAGTATTGCTGTCTACACTCTGAATCAAGTACAAGTCAAGAAAGGTACAAATGCAACACCTTTTGAATTAGGGTATGGTCACTCACCCAATGTAAAGCATTTCAAAGTGTTTGGTTGTAAGTGCTATATTCTTAAAGATACTAGCAATGGAAAGTTCGATGCAAAAAGTGATGAAGGCATATTCCTTGGATACTCCACTAGAAGTAAAGCATATAAGTGTTTGAATAATAACACTAACATAATAGTGAAGAGTGCAAATGTAAACTTTCATGAGCACGCATAAGTTCAAGTTGAAAAGACCAAGAAACTAGAAGAGTATAGATCCTTTGCATACTTCTATGAAGAAATGCTTGCTAAAAAAGAAGCTGTCAATCAAGTTGGAAATTGGCAACAAGTTTCAGTATCAGCCAAGTCACAATTATTAAATGCTAAGTTGCATTCAGAAGCTGAGTTACAGAATGTAGAAAATAAAAATTCTGATTTTGAAACTAGCACACATGAAAGAGATGATGAAATACCAAAAAGAGATGTGCACGGTGACTCTGAAGATGAAAGACCAAATATGGAAAGAAGTACAGAACCAAGACTATACAAGTATGTAAGAAGACATCACTCTACTGAACAAATCATTGGTGACAAGGAAGCTAGGCCAATGAAAAGGAACAAACTAAGGAATGAATCATGTTTGTTGAACAAGATTGAACCCAAAACAGTGAAGGATGCACTACAAGATGAGGACTGGTGTAAAGCTATGGAAGAAGAGATTGACCAGATAGAGAGAAGAAAAACTTGGATCTTAGTTCCAAGACCAGCTGATAAGAATGTGATTGGTACCAAGTGGGTATTTAGGAATAAGCTAGATGAGAATGTTGAAATGACAAGAAATAAGGCTAGACTAGTCTGCAAAGGTTATGCACAAGAAGAAGAACGAGACTACGAGGAAACATTTGCCCCTGTTGCAAGAATGGAAGGAGTAAGAAAACTACTTGCATATGCTACTTACAAAGGTTTTAAAGTCTACTAAATGGATGTAAAGTCTACTTTTCTGAATGGTATACTGGTAGAGGAAGTCTACATAGAACAACCAGAGGAATTTGTTGATGACAACAACAAGGATATGATTTGCAAATTGCATAAAGCACTCTATGGTTTGAAACAAGTGGCTAGAGCATGGTATGAGAGACTTCACAAATACCTTGTGAAGATAGGATTTGAGAGAATATACGACAACAACAACCTGTATATCAAAGCAGAAAAGGGTAAATATATTTTGATATTTGAAATCTTTGTTGATGATATAATATTTGGAGGAAGAGATGCACAATGCAAAGATTTTTTTTATCAGATGAAACATGAGTTTGAAATGTCAATGTTTGGAGAAATCAAATTCTTTTTTGGATTGCAAGTACATCAATTGAAACATGACATATTTGTGACTCAATCAAAATACATCAAGGAGATACTCAAAACATTTGGTTTAGAGGATTCAAAACCAGTTAGTACACCAATGGTAATAGGACATAAGTTATCCAAGAATGATGAGTCAACTGATGTAAATTAGACAATGTACAAATCAATGATTGGCAAGTTGTAGTATGTTATGCATAGTAGACTAGACATTGCATTATCTATTGGAATAGTGGCAATATTTTTTGCAAATTCAAGAGAAAATCATCTTATGGTAGTAAAAATAATAATGAGGTATCTAAAAGGAATAGATGACTTTGGATTATACTATAAGAGGACTGAAAATTTTGAGTTGACAGCCTATACTGATGTAGATTGGGGAGGAAATATTGATGATAAAAAAAGTACCAGTGGTGGAGCACTCTTCTTAAGTAAAATATTAGTCACTTGGACTGGAAAAAAATAGAGTTGTACCTCGCAGTCCACTGCTGAAGCTGAGTATGTTGTTGCTGCTATCAATTGCACCAATATTGTATGGATCAAATGTCTGTTGCAAGGTATGAAGGAAGAGATGACTAAACCTATGATACTTTATTGTGATAACACAAGTGCCATCAACATATCTAAAAATCTTGTGATGCATGCCAAAACAAAGCACATTGCAATTAAGTATCACTATGTAAGAGAACTAGCGGAAGACAAGCAAGTGAATATGGAATATGTCAACTCTAAGGAACAAATTGCTAGGATCTTCACAAAACCATTACCTAAAGATGCATTTGAATATCTTAGAGGTAAGTTAGGGGTGATACCCCTATCAAAGTCTGTTTGAGCAACAACAGAACTACCTTGCATCAAATGAGTTGATTGCTAAAATGTTATGAATTGATGTAGAGGATACTTACTTTAGGTCTTTGCTTGAAGTAACTAAAAGTGTTGAAGTTCCAAATCAGTCATAAGCAAGGTGAAAGAGGGAGAAATTGAGTTCCTACAAAAGCTATACTTGCATGAAAAGATGCTGAAATAATTATGTCTTTGGCATTGTTGTCAAAGAGGGAGAAATGATAGAAATTGATCAAATCCATAGAATCAAATGTGAAAAGGGAGAAATAGCAGTGTCAAAAAGTAAACTGATCAAAGTAGTAAGCTATAAAAAAGAGGGATAAATATCAAAAACTTATCAAAAATGTAGAGGGAGAAATAGTAGAAAGAAAGGAGAAAGGAAACAACAGTTAAGAGGGAGAAGTAGAAGCAAAGAAATCAGGATAGTAGATCATAGAGGGAGTAGAACAAAAAGAGAAGACAATGTATCAACAAAGAGGGAGATATGAAAGCTGATGAAAATAATAATGGCAAAAATTTTTTTTTTGACATTTGACTTACTATTTTAACTTAGTTAACATTCTGATAATTTGGTTGATTAGTTTGGTTTTCCATCAATGCCAAAGAGGGAGATTGTTGAAATTTGATTGAAAAGATCATTATTGAAAAAGGGAGATTGTTGATAAATAATGTTTTCAATCATTGTTTTGTTACTGATGTCAAACTTGCTATTTGCTAGAATGACAATTGCTTATAAGATCCAAGTATTATCACTTAGTTGATTGATGAAGAGGATTTAATCAATAAGATGTAACAATAGCTAAGGGAAAGGTTGATTTATGGTTTTGTAATGAAGTACAAGGATTAGTTAAGACATTGATAAAATGATGTATTGAAAATATACTCAAAGATACAAAGGTTGGCCACACTTAGAAACTTTAGAATGATAAGTTGTAATAAAGCTATCTGCAAAGCTTGACTAAATTCATCAGTGGGTGCTGAGCAAGCTAGTTCATGTTGAGTATATTTTCAGTAGGAGCCGAGTAAATGTAAAATCTAGTGTGTGTCGAGTGAAATAGGAGCCAAGCAAGTTTAGGTGCCGAGTAAGTAATAGGAGCCGAGCATCAAGAAAAAACTTAGTTGATGCTGAATAAATCCACAGTAAGTGCCGAGCATAAGTAAAATATAGTTGGTGCCGAGTAATACATTGTGTGCCGAGTATCAGTTATTCAATAGTGCTGAGTTGCTGCATTATTTGAAAAGTCAAAGATTTTCCAAATTTGAGCCAACAAGTTTGTTACCTTGAATTTTGTGAACCAGTTGGAAGATAATGGTGATGAGCTGGTGGCACATAATTTTAGGTAAAATATTTTTGGGTGAATTCAAGAGAATTCTTCATGATGTTTCTAGAAGGAACAAGATAATGGGTAGATTCATTGAATCCTACCTAATCCATTCGAACCAAAAATAGAAGCGGGAAGACTATGAGTGGGAAAAGTATTCTAGAACTTTATTTAAGGAGTTATAGGTCAAGAAACAAGAGTTGCTGAGATTGCCAAGTGGTTGGTTGGAGATAGTATGTGGTGTTAAGTAGAAGACATCAAGGAGGAGGAACAGAGTACATAGACTTTGCTTTGATAGGTGACCATGGAAGTGATTGCATTGGCACAATGAGCATGGAGACTCAAGGAGACGAAGCTTGAAAGGAGGACAAGCTTTTAGAGATGTAGAGACTAAAAGCCAAGCAAAATTTGTGAATTGAATTGAGATATGAAATCTGCAAGTTAAGTTGTGAGTTATATCAGGTCAAAATCCCTTATAGTTACTCTCTAGCAATTGTATCAGTTAGGGTAAAATCCTATGGACTTAGGTTGGTTCAACAACCATTTGTAAATCCTTTGACAGGGTGACATTCCAAGTGAATGTTCTAAAGTCCTCTAACCAGGCCCACTTCTAACAGAGTGGTTGATATCTTTTAACTAGGTTACATTTAATAGTGTGTTGTAGCCTTTAATAGGGCAGGCCTTTCACAGGGCATCACTTCAAAAGAGTGAGAATTGAGTAGCATGTTACTAGTGGTTTTTCCCAAATTGGGTTTCCATGTAAATCACTGTGTTATGTGTTGTTCTTGCATGTTGATTTTTCAGTAACTTGCTAAGATGAATGTTTACCTTGGATGTATAATTAGTTTAAATGGCTCACTATAGTTAGTGAAATTTTTTTAATAGGACATTTGGACCTTGAATAACTGATTCACCCCCCTTCTCAATTATTCTAAAGCATTTCTAACACCTATGGTATCCTCAGAGAGGAAAATTTGAGCTTAGTGTCTTAACAAATTCTGATTGGGTGGGGAACATAGATGATAGAAAGAGCACAATTGGTGGTGTATTCTTTCTTGGAGGAAGTCTGATTGCTTGGACCAACAAGAAGCAAAATTGCATATCACAATCAACCGCTGAAGCAAAATATGTTGATGCAACAATAGTCAATAGTGAAATCGATATATCCATAGTGCTATCGATATTCAAGAGAAGATGAAGGAAGTGGTAGTTATCATTTGTGATATCAATAGTGCAATCAATATATCCATAAATATGATTATGCACTCAAGGAAAAAGCACTTATCCATCAAGTACCATGGTTTCAGGGAAAAAGTGCAAGCGAAAGAGGTTAGGATGGAATATGTACCAACCAAGGATCAATTGGTTGATATCTTACATAGCCTCTTCAGAAGGATACTTTTCAGTATCGAAGAGAAATATTAGGGGTCCTTCCCCTATCCAAACTAACTAAATTTAGAAAAACATGTATCAATTCATGATCAAGGAATGAAGAAGTCTAAGGGTGAGTTGATGAGAGCAAGGGACTATTCCATAGAGGGAGTAGTCATGAGACTAGAAAATAGGGTCGCCATTGGCATTGCTGTCAAAGGGGAAGAAGTTGAGAGGAGAAGAAGCAAAAGAACAAAGGGGGATCATAGGCATTGATGAAACTAAAAATAAGCATAAAGATGTACCATCTTAGGGGGAGATGCCAAGCAAAACAACGCAAGATATCAAAATAGAGAGTTCCAAAATGAATGTGTTTCCATGAATGCCAAAGGGGGAGATTGTTAGCTTGAGTGTCTTGAAGCCTGACTAGTAGGCTTAGTCATCAAAGGTGTTTTCATTGATGGAAACACATATAAAGGAATATAGATTGGTAGAGAAGAACAACTAGTAAATCACATTAATGTGCGACTCTAATTCACAAGGGTTATCATAAAAGAGAAGATGTGTAAGCCCAATAGAGGTGATCACAAAGGCAATCCACTTTGATGAAGTATGCTAAGTGAAGTCCAAATAAGTAGAAGGATGAAAAGTGGATGGGAAAGCAAATAGACCAGTGAGTTGGACTGGCTAGGTTAGCAAGACGAGCATGGAGCAAGGAACTTGCGTCTGTTTAGTCATATAGAGGGTAAGGGAGCACTCAACGCCACATTTAATGGAAATAGGGGAATAGATTGAGGAATATCTGAAAGAATTTAAATTTAAATTATTTACAACAAGAGAAAGACATTGAAGACACGTGGCACCTATGAATCCTGTACAAACACACTACATCTGACAAGAGTGACACACTATTGAAATGTGAAGTTGAGCTAGTAGTAGGATGTGAATTTTCAAATTTTGAATTCACAAATCAAGACTTCCAAGTGAAGAAAGATAAGTATAAAAGAAAACAAATTTGAAAGAGTAAAGGTTAGATTTCCAAGCAAATAGCCAGAGTGAGCGAAGCTATAGTGGAATATCAAAGTGAAAAGGAGATTAATAAGAGAAAAGGTCATCTTCAAAGTTATCATACTGAGAAGAGGTAAGCTGGCCCAAGCAACATAATGTATACCTTGTGCATAAGAAAAGAGAGCCAAGACCACAAGTGATATGAGTCTAAGGTTGCAACGCCAAGGGAAGGAAAATTTTAGTACCAAACCTATCAAGAGAGATGAAGACAAATCTATTTCAAGCTAAGTGTAGTAGCTAAATTGTTAGATCATTTCCTTTTGTTTATTAATCTTTAAAACAACAAGTCCCATCGAGAGTAGAACCTAATAGATTATTTATATAAATCTCCTAATAGGGTGACACATTAACTTGTGTTCCAAAGTCCTCTAATTGGGATGCTCCTGACAGGTAAATACTTTAACAAGTTTCATCAAAATCCCCATTCACAGTGGCACCCAACAACGCAATTGTAATCTTCTAACATGGATAAGCTCTTGACTGAGCACACATCAAAAGAGTGCAAGCTTTGTGAGAATCAACTCACATACCACAACTTTTACCCTAGTTAGGTTTCCACAAGATACATATTGTGTTATGTGTTGCTATTTTCATGTTATGTATTTTTCCTTAATCTTGACTAGTGAAGTTATAGCTAGAAATAACTTGTAGATAAGTGTGAAGTATGACAAAGAGTTAAAAGTTAAAATAAGTGAGTATACTAATTTCTCCTCCATTTTCCCTAGTTGATGTTTAGTCATTTATTTTGTACAGTGCCAATGATGATTTGGTTGGGAATTATGAAACCCCATCTAAGATTAATGCTCAATAGATTTCTCTTACATCCATTGCCAATAGGGTTGAGTTCATTAAGGACACTAATCATTCTCTATGTGAGAATAAGTGCACCTTATATGGGAGTATATCCTCCATGATGGAGATTTCTCTAGAAAAAGTAGGTCAATTCATAGAAGCATTTGAAGAAGAAAAGTAAAGCCCTAGATAGACAATCATTAACTAGTAGTGGTGGTAAAAAACTAAAAATTGGTGATATTCCTTATTGTTTTAATAGATTTTACAATAATGGTAAGAAAACCCCCACTAGCTTAATGATGAATTAGCTTAATTGCTGGTTTTGGTTGCTGGATTAGTTGTTGGTCCTGGTCCTTTATGTGTCTATTTCCTTTTTCTAGCTTTTGTTTATCAGATAAATTGTTTTCAGGTTCCAGGTCCTTGTAAAACCCAAATTTTCTCTTTTCCCAATTATTTTGTAGGTTCTAGGTCCTTGTAGAAACTAGTCTTTTAGTATATGTAATGACTTTGTAGGTTCTAGGTCCTGGTAAAACCTAAGGGACTTTTATTGTTATACTTATTTTTGATGTATTAAGGGGTTTCAAGTCCCCTCAAAACCTACTTTTACTGTAATCTAAAAACCACGTTTATTGATGAGTGGTTGATGAATATGAGAAATCACATTAAAATGATATCCTTCTTTGAAATTCTTAGTGTATCTCAATATATATTATGTTGTTACCTTTGTTTGTTACGATGTTGTCCTTGATGCAAACCAAAGTTGGTAAATAGTATTCTTTGAAAAGTCAATACTCATTAGTGAAGCAACATGGTTTATACAACTAGAAATACATACCATATTTATTCACATAGTTGTAAAGTGCTATAAGTGCAAGATTGGTAGCATTGGTGACATGGAGATTAGGGAGACACATAACAAGCTATGTGATAATGGTGTTTTGGAAGAAGAATTAAAAATTGTGGAAAGAAAGGGATTAACACAAGCCCTAGATTTTCCAAATGTATTTAGGATAGAGTGGATATGAATAGTGCTTAGCCAAATACATGATGGTTCCTTATGGATAGAGAGCGGACCTATTAAAATTACCAAGAGGATAATCCATAGGGTTACTAGCTATCCAACCCTAGAATGACCTAAGACACTAAGAAGTGATTCTAAGGAAGTGATTGAAAAGAATACTTGAGCTATCTGGAACAAAAGAGGTATGACAATAGACACAATCATTGATCCTCTAATAAATTTTTCTATAAGAGTTATACCACACAAGTTCTATCAATCCAATAGATTGAATAGTGTACCCTATATAGCTGTGGATATTGGATACATGATTGTCAAGAAAGATCATACATATGATCTAGTAGAACTACAATTACAACAACTGATGGAGAACCTTGGAGCAATCAAGAAAATAAAGAGTGCACAATGCAAATTTGGCTCTATATTAATTGTATATTCTTTTATGTACCAAAAACATTCCCCTCATTTGGTACTATGGGACGGAAGACCAACTGATCAATTGTAGCACATATTGGTGAGTACATTGAGCACCTAGGAGAGAATTTTGAATCCTTAATGACTAGTTACTTTGAAGATTTCAAAAAGTCAATGAAGGAGATACTAAGAATACTTGTATCTTTAGTTGAAAAACATTAGAATGATGTATGTTTTCTTGTGAATGCTGATTATACATTTGTACAAGCTACTACACCAAGGGTAAGATGGTTGAGACCCTTAGGCTATGAGATAAATGTGGATGAAGCCTTAGCAGCTAGAACAACTATACTTGAAGAAGAGGTAGAAAAAACTACAATTTTTTTTGAAACTATGAGATGGTAAAGTCCAAGATTACCATGGAATTGAAGACTACCTTTGCCACGAAGAAAATGGAAAAGATAGTAAAGAAGCTGAAAGCCAAATTTGGAGAGGGTGCTGAAGATGAAGAGGAAGAAGAAGAAGAAGAGGATGAAGAGGAAGAAGAATCTCAAGCACAAGAACATCTAGCATTGACCCAAGGCATGGGAGAAGATAAATAAGAGTAGGAGATTGAAGGTGTCGAGGGAGAAGAAGCCGAGGAAGCACCTACTCCTATCGAGCAAAAGGAAAGGAAGGCCAAGGTATAGCCTGTGACAAAGACTAAGAAGATTTCCAAACCAAGTCAGCCAAAGCCCACTGCACCTAGAACAAGAGCTAGCACACGAGCTATTGCATAGAAGGCAAAGAAAAAGACAAAACAAATAGAACAAGGAGGTCAAGAGAAAAAGAGACCAAGGAAGAAGTATGTTGCACAACCAGATTCTAAAGAGGAGAAAACATAGTTAGATGACAACAACCAATTTAAGGTGGTGATTCACAACCCTCTTTTAGATCTTGAAAATTTATGTGAAAATTTTAAGAATAATGCAAATTTATCATGATTTAGTCATGTTTATTTTGATAAATTGGGTTAGGAGGAGAAAAACCAAGTGGAAGAGGCCCTATATGCCATGATGTCAAAGTTCAGGACAACACCTCTAGAATTTTCCAACTTTGTACCTAAGAGTCTATATGACATAGTTGAGCAAAAGTGGCATCACTGTCTAAATGTGGAAAGAAAAATTAGGGAGACCACACTAGCCCAAGTGATATCTAAATTTACAAAGGCACAAATTGCTAAGGTTGTAAAGAAGTATGCAGTTAGGTTTACACCCAAATAAAGAGCCTTTAGCATTTTACAAAATAATATTGAAGATGTTGTCAAGAAGTCAACATAGATATGGAAACTCATTTATGGGTCAACCACAGTGAAGAAAAAAGAACCTGAACCTTCAAAGGTCAAAGATGATGTTGAGGAAGATAATTGAAAAGATAAATATGTTGGAGGAGGAAAAAAATGAAAGAAGATGATAAGGAAACAACTGATCCTAAGCAACAAGAAAAACAGAGTGTGCAAGACACACAATTATCGAGTGCCAGCCCTCCACACGACACAACTAAAATAGTAACTGTTAAGAATGTCTCTAATCTATTAGTTAATAACATCAATCCTCTTACTAAAGAAGATTACAAGAAGATATCAGATCAATCTACATTGTAGGCCAAACTTTGTGGCAATCCAATTTTAGTAAGTGTAGATGAACTACATGTTGCAAGGGAAAAGGTGAATCCATAGGAACCACCTTCTATCATCCCTTCAGTCACTAATGTACAACCTTTGGTCCACATGCCAGAAGCTACATTTACCAAGGTTGATACAACTATCAAGATTGATATCGTTGAGAAGAAAATAATAGAAGAACAAGCCACCACTACAAGACAACAGGAAACATGTTAGATAGAGTTTTTTGCACCTAAAACACAAGGGAAAAGTGCAAGCTAAGTCATAGTGGTAGAATAGGGCAAGCCTGAAGAAAGTGAGCAGACACCTAAGGTGAAGGAACAAGTTTCCATTCAAGCTCTAGTAGCTTTACCAATATATGACACTCCTTCCACACAAACTCTTTAGAAGCCAAGCACAAAAGCTATTCCATTGCAAATCTTAGTGCCAAGCCCAAGTTCATCAAAGGTTGAATAGGTAATTCACTATGGAGATATAAGCCTTGATGAAGAAATTATTATACCTAAATATGATAATGATACTATGACATTAGAACAAATAGCCATACTACAACATGCCTTAGAAAGGAAAAAGCATCAAGAAGTGCTTAGGAGAGAACATAGGCAAAAGAATATACTTCAAGACAATAAGGACATCTTTCTAGAAGCATTTAGTCTGCCAACTCTTGAAGAGACCTAGCCACTAATGGAACAACTAACATAAATAGTGGAAAAGGTTAGTAATGAAGACCTTGATACTAATGCCAAATTATTAGAATGGTCAGAAAATAAGTTTCGAAATAAGATGAATGAGAAAAGATATGGTGAGATAGCACTAACACAAGTTGCATTGGAAACTAAGGTTGAGGATGTGAAGAAGGTACTTAATAACATATTCTCATTGTACGCTAAATTGTGTAATCCAACACTGTTCACCTAAGAGAACAGAAGTCACATTCTGAGTTTTGAAAGTCAAATTTCTACATCAGGTACAAGACTACCAACAAATCCAGCTCAGAGTGAGAAGCATTTTAGGACATTGCTTCAAACATAGAGTCAATTAGCTATATTGATAGAAAATGAGGCTAACATAAGAGCCAAACTGACTATCATACAAGCAACCCTCATCTCACATATGGAAATATTGCACAAGGAGCTAGGCTATGCTGAAACTCCACTGAAGAAAGACCCCAATCTTTCTACTTTAGATGGTCTAGTCCACCTTTTTGCCAAGCTTGCCATCCAATTGAAGTCACTGGATGTTGCATGTGATAACTGGGATGCAACCCTTAAGATAATATTGGATGTCCATAAATCTTTTTTGGACAAACACACAATAAGTGTATAGCCCATTTGACATTAGTGTCAAAAAGGGGGAGAATAGAAAAGGGGGAGAATAAGAATAGACGGGGACATACATCATTGGGGGAGATATATATTTTGGGGAGATATCAGCTAATGAAGAGAAAGCATCAAATGAAAGAGTAGCAGTAACACAATGCATTGAAGTCAAAGTGTATAAGTAGAGACACATTTAATTGGATGGAGTATAGAATTTTTGTTACAGAATAGACATATCAACTCAGGGGGAGTTTTCAAATTCTGAGGTATGCAAGTTATTGCAAAATTTTGAAATTTTGAAGTTCTGTAGATAAGCCAAGTCATGGTTATGTTATGCTTGAGAGATCAAGGATATTAATGTATATTTAAGTGTTTTTGACACTCATGTCAAAGGGGGAGATTGTTGATCTTATATTGGTTTTGACAAGTGAGTGTCAACACACTTAAGTTATTTACTTAGTTCATGTCAAACTACTAGTACTTGCCAAGCACAACATGTAATTATTAGACCATGCTGAGTCATAGTGAGTGCCGAGCCACTCATGTGCTGAGTCACTCAAGTGCCGAGTAGATAGACCATGCCGAGTGATTCAGGAGCCAAGTAAATAGTGGATGTCGAGCAATGCAGATGCTAAGTCAAAACAAAGAAATTAGTGCATGTCGAGCATCAAAGACTTCAAATGCCGAGTGACACAATTTTGACATATTTGTAGATAAAGATGAATCTCTAATTGGATTCCCTATGCAATTACATGCAACCAATTAGAAAATGGGAAAGATTAAGTGAAAAATAGATGAATCTCAGCCGTAGATTCATACCTAACCCTAAGCCACCAAAGTCTTCTTAGGGAGGATGAAACCCTAAACTATCTATGAGAGTTGAAGGAGGGAAGAGGATAGTTTTGCATGCAAAAATAGAGCATTCAAGGTGACTTAGAAGTTATGAAGAGAGAGTGAATTATAGAATCAGTTAGAGCAGACCAAAGGATAGAGAAAAGGATACAACATTGAGACATCTGATCAAGAAGGATCAAGAAGACATTGTATAGAGGTGATCTGTTAATAGGCAAGCAAGTACCAACCTCAAGATCTATGCTGAGACATGCTAATAGGTGATTTCAGTCAAATCTCTTAACAAAGTAGTCTTAATAGGCTGCATGAAATCCTTTAACATGGTACTTACTTAGTTTTAAGTTAAAGTCCTCTAACTAGACACACTTCTAATAGGGTGTTGAAATCCTCTAACAAGGTAAGACCTAAAAGTCTTTGTAAGCCTTTAACAGGGCAGATCTTTCACAGGGTAGAAGATGTTTCATGGTCAAAACATTGTAACCTTCATTGGATACACTTTATTTTTGCAGTAGTGAAGATTTGTGGGTGTCATCCCCACCCCAATTTTACCTTCTCACTTGGAGAGTTTGTAGGTAATCATATATGGTGTTATGTGTGTGAATGCTTACATGTTTACATGATTTAGATGTATATGCTTTACATGTTATTTCAGTTTACTCATTAAATGCATAAAATAGATGTGTGGTGAAATTTTTATGGCTCCAAGTTTAAACTACTGATTCACCCCACCCCCTGCCCCCCACCTCCCCTAGAATTTTACCTTTCCTACTTAATTTCCAACAAAAATGAAATTCTTAAATTGCTACCTTGAAGAGGAAGTCTATAGGGAACAACCAAAAGGTTTTGAATCATCTGATAAACTAGATTATGTATATCGTCTTAAAAATGTACTATATGGTTTGAAGAAGGATCTTAGAGCTTGGTATTCTAGGTTAGACAAACATCTTACTGCAAATGGTTTCACTCGTGGTAGTGCAGACAACACTTTATATATTAAAGTCATCAATGATGATATTTTAGCAATGGAAATTTATGTGGATGATATTATTCATGGATCTACTAATGATGAATTGTCAAAACATTTTTCTAGCATAATGGAATTTGAATTTGAAATATCACTTCTGGGTGAACTTACCTTCTTTCTTGGTTTGTAAGTGTCATAGCTTGAACATGGTTTATTCTTGTCTCAAACAAAATATTCCAAAGAGATGTTGAAGAAATTGAACACGGCTGACTGCAAACTTGTCAGAACACCTATCAAAACAAGTTGCAAATTGGTTAAAGAATATGATTCACCTTTAGTTGATCAAACTTCATAGAGATCCATGATTGGCAGTCTTTTGTATCTTGCAGCCTCAAGACCTGATATAATGCAAGAAATTTGTATGGTTTCAAGATTCTAATTTTCTCCAAAATAATCTCATCTTACTACTGTTAACTGAATATTTAAATACATTCTAAAGGTACTCTTGATTTTGGTTTATGGTATCCACATAATGATAATTTTACACTTCTTGGCTATACATATGCAGATTGGGGTGGTTTTGAAGATAAAAAGAGCACTAGTGGTGCTGCATTTTTTCTTGGTGATCAGTTGCCTGGCATGGTAAAAAATAGATTGTTGACCTTATCCACTTGTGAATTAGAATATGTTGTTGTACAACATGTTACACAGTTAATTTGGATGAATCATCAATTATCTGATCTAGGTATTCAAGTACCAAAGCCTGTGTCTATTATTTGTGACAATATGAGTTCCATACAATTGAGTAAAAGTCTAGTAATGCACTCTCACACTAAATATGTGGCTATAAAATTACATATTTTTTGTGATAAGGTTATTGACGATGAGTTTTAGTTGTACTATGTTCCTACTCAAGCACATGTGGCTGATATTTTCACTAAAGCCTTACCTTGGGATTCTTTTGAACAACTGTGAACTCAATTGGGAGTTTTCTCTCAATCATTGTTTTACTAAAATTCTTCCTTTGGGGCATTCTGTAATAGGTTTTCTACTCCTATTCATAGACATCTATGATGTTTCGACACAGTGATGATATTGCTAGTATATGGAAGTTTTTGTGTGACCAATCCTTGATGCAAAATTGGGGGAGATATTCTCCTTCAATTAAGGTTTTTCAATTTCAATGATCTTTGTACTTTGTTGATAGTTTCAGTGACATTTTCTTTGATTGATAGTTTTAGTGATTGATAGTTTCAGTGATCATTGGCATTTTCTTCTGGCATTGGTATTTACAGTTTCAGTGACATTTTGTTTGATTGATAGTTTTAGTGATTGGTGACATTTTTTTTCTAGCATTGGTATTTCTCCGAATCATCACTTTTGTAACATAGGATTGCACAAGATTATAGGTAGTATTTCTTGTTATTTCTTTTAGCATAATCATGATGGCAATTTTTTAATCTTTTATATATGTCACACCATTTTGATACATTTGAATGATATCATATGGGAAAATATGTATGTCACTCTGAATAGATATATCTATTTGTACATATGTTTGAGATTTTAAAACATTCATCTATATATAATATGTGATATATGAAGGAGAACATTTTTGCCTCATGGAAAATGGGGGAGTTTTTTGGTTACAATGTTGTCCTTGATGCAAATTATGTAGAAACCCAAGACAACTCTGATACACCTTGTGAAAGGCGGATGGACAAAATAAACTAAAATGGAAAAATACTCAATGTGCTGCGACACTAATATATTTCATTAACCTTTTTGTCCATATCAATTACATTTACTCAATGTGCTATGGCACGAATATAATTCATTAATCATTTTGTCCATCCACCTTTCTCAAGGTGTATCGAAGTTGTCTTGGGTTTCTACAAGTGGTATCAGAGCCAGGTTGGACAAAATTTCAAATTGTAATAAAAGAGCAAGTGGTGTGTTGGTGCTACTAAATTTTGGAGGATTATTTGTGTTATGAGAAAGATAGTTGTTTCGAAGAAGACTGCACAGGAAGTGTTGAGTAGGAATAAGGGCAAGTCAATAAGAAAGCACATTCTTGAGGATAATAGAATCAACGGAAAGATCTGGTAATGGAAGAAATGACAGAGAAAAGAACAAAATGTATGGTGTGAATTCTTATAATTATTTAATGGCATTTGAGAAATTTTCATATTGTTGTTAAAAGAAAAGAAGATCATAGTCAGAAAAAGGTGTTAACTGAGAAGAATATTGTGAGAAGTCTAGCTGTCTAAAGGGATTGTTTCAAGTTGTTTGATGATTTAATTAAAAAAAATATGGAAGTAAAAAGGCATTTAGATTTTTCTAAAATAAAGAGTAAGGTGTGTTAAATTGTTGATTTCAATGGAAAAAGTTGGTAGAGTTGAGGAAGTGAAGACAAATAAGTCAGAAGAAGAATTAGTGATGATGAAGAAAGAAAATGCAATATTACTGTGTGAAAAAGATATTTTGAAAAAGGAATCGGTAAAAGTAAGAAATGAAATTGGAGAAGAAAAGCCTAAATTGTTCAAATGAAATTAGTGGCTACATAGAGGAATAATTGGCAGGTGAAGGAAACATGCAAGCTTAGAGAGAAAAATAAAGAATTAGAAGAGAAGTTAAATTTTTTTGATGACACTGAGAAAAAGAACAAAGTTTTAGAAGATAATGCGAATAAATTGGAAGAGGAAGATAATATGTTAAAGAAGGAATTGTCTACTTTGAAACAAGAGAAAGAATGTTTGAATGTGAAACCATTTGTAAGTGATGTATCATGTGACACAAATGATTTGTGTGATTATGCAATTGAGAAATGTGATTTTGCTGAAGTTGTTTGCAAAAAGGAATGTAATGATGAATATAACTATTGTATTGATGGAACTTCTAGCTATTATAATGACAATATTGGTTTGAAGATTATGGAGAGAATGAGTTTTAAAGGTTTAAGAAATGATGAACAAGGATTGAGGAATCTGATTGAGACTACAGTCAGTCCAAAATATGAAGGTCTTGGATATGATGTAGGCAATGAAATGATTTTATAATTTCTATATTTTCCTGTAGTGTGTATTCTATATTTAATTATTATTGTAGATCCAATCCATCCACCCTCATCAGATTGGTATTAGAGATAATTTAAGATCTTGATCCACCTTCTACAAATTAAAGTTGGTAAATAGTATTCTTTGAAAAGTCAATATTCATCAGTGAAGCAATTTGGCTTATACAACTGGAAATACATAGCATATTTTTTCACACAGTTGCAAAGTGATTCTTTGGTAGTATATTCTCCTGTGGGTTAATAACACATTAAATATGCACTAGCTCAATTTGAGTTTAATCGACCCCAATACAAATTTAACTTGGTGATTATGTAACCACATAGTAATGATGTATGGTCAGACTTCAAATCTGTTGTAATTTTTTTTAGGGCTTAATAAAAGGAAAAACAAAGCTATCGAAACTATTTTTCATTTTTTCTAAACCCCAATGTTGTCGCCATGAGAGCTTTTCTGATCATCAACGTAAAGGATTTTGTGGAATATTTCCTTGTGGGTTTTCAATATGTTAAAAGACATTCTACTAGTTCGTTTGATATCATTTGAAATCATGACATAGGTAATATAGGTATTTCTCTCAAGAATAGTTTACATGATTCTTTTGATGGTATTTATTTTGAAGACAAATATTGTTTGTTAAGAGAATGATTATTTTTTGTGTGTGTCTTTCATGACATGGACACTAAAAATTTCTCCAAAGTGAATACTTGGAAATAAACAATCAACATGTTTTGGTGATGGCTTCAAGGAGGGTAATTGATTTTCTTTCATCAACAAATAGGTATGAAGAGTTTTCATTTCTCCTTGGCTGTGTTATACAACCACAATTTTCTAGAAAGGAATTTTATGATCTTCTCTTAAAGTTTCTACTTTATGCATCTCTGATATTAGTGTATATGGTTTATTTAAGAAGTTTTTATTTGGTTAATCAAAGGAAATGGTTTTAGGTTGAATTTTTTTTCTCTTTTAGTTTGTTATCCTGTTAACAAAAAAGAATAATCATTTTTATTTGTCAATGTTTGAAGGTTGTGAAGTTACAATGCTAAAATAAATACTTGGCGTAATGTTTTATGTTTTGATAAAGTTGGTTAACCAATTTTTGATACCCTAACAAAGGAGCTTCTTAAAAACTTGATCATTCATAATATGTTAATCCTAATCGAGGATTCATTCAGTACATGTGATTCTCAAAACAATTGTGTCAACTATTATCAAAAAGAAATCAAGGTCAAATTTATTTTTAAGATCTTTCTACAAAGCAATTGATTTCTAATCTAGATTTGTTTATAAAAAAAACTAGTTTTGTAACATATTGTTTATAAAAATGATTGTGAAAATCTCTTACATATTCCCATATAAAGAATGTATCTATGAATAAAAGGTATGTGAGAAATTGTGGAGACACATAGTCATATCATTGTTCACTAGAAGAATACTTGACATTATTGAAAGAAAAGATCTCGAATTGCTTACATGTATAGGCATATGCAAATTTAAAGCATGCATTTATATATGTATCCAATTAATGAGTAAGTTTTGAAAAGGAGAACATAAAAGGGTTGTTTCCCTAGCAATTGTAGTAGTTTTTGTATCAGAGATTTGTTACTTAATAAAAATAACAGGTTTAAATGGACTAGTTTTTCTCCCTATGACAAAACTTTAAGAATTTTTTAGGGTTTTCCACTTGGCACAAAAATATTATGTTTCCTATCTGTGAGTTGTGTTTATATTGATATATTCTCTTGGATTCTTATTTAATGAATTGATTTTAAAATATTTTAGTAAATGTTATGTATCAATGTGGTTAAATTAATAAACGTTTCTATATTCTGATTCACCCCACTCTCAAAATATCACTTCTTCCAAAAACCTTATGACTTTTGTTGTAAATTGAAATTGAATTTTATCAACAATGTCATTTGATGGCCTCCAATGCATATAGTTTATGGTGCATTCTAATATCTTCACATTTGAGTACAAGATGAACCTGTGAGATAATGGATTAGGCTGAATCTTTATCGAATTATTTGGACAGATGTATTAGGTTGACTCAAAGGTACACACATGTATTTATTGGCCAAATATGGTATGAAACTATTATGCATGAAGGTTGGGTATATGAAAGGTCCTTGTACCATTGATGATCACATTGGCAATGGTAAATATAATTAATACATATCTACATGCCAATATCACCTCAAATTATTGGTTGTGACCATAAAAATAATAATGGTGATCTTAAGACACATCAAAAATTGAAAAATTTAAGCAAGGAAGATTATAATTCTCAAATGTTAAGTGGGCTCTTGCTATTATAAGAAATTGATGCAGGAGCATCTAGAGGTATAAGGCCAATCCTGTGTCATCCAAGAAAATGTACTTAGACTTAGTTTCTATTTCATGTGTTTTCATTTCTGGATACCCATTTGGGTCAAATAAAGGTTCCAACTCTCACAGTTCCATTATCAGTGTTCCAGGATAGAGTATTTGAACACCTTGGGATACGCATAAATGCCAAAAAAATAGGAGTATTTAATTGAGCCATCATTTTGGTGAACTAGAAGGTGTAAATTGGTCGAATGATTGTAATTGTAATTTAGAGCATTCCAGAAAAAAAGAATCAGGTCAAAAGGCCCCACGGTTTGAAAGTTATAGCAGTTTTTTAGTTTCTAGAGACCTAAGAATGCTTCAAAGTCAGGTTAGGGGCATTAAACGACCTTGGACAGGGCCAAAAAATGGGGGACCAGCAAAGATGGTCCATAAGGCTATAGAGCGCTTCGAGAGCTTTTTGAAAATGTAAATGGTTCGTTAATTGGAGCTACGGTTCAAAAGTTATGCCTCCTAGAGGTTCAGTTACCATTTCTAGATTCTTCTAATTTTGTGCCGACTTCTAATGCGACTTCTAGAGCCTTCTATTTGGTTAGTGGATGCCAACTAGCATCTTCTAGAATGTATTCCTGATCCTTAACCCTCTGGGGTCTATTTAAGAACATTTCTGGCATTGTAAAAGGCAGTTCGGAGTGGAGTTTGAGAGAAGGTACTGAAAGGAGAAATTATCTCTAGATTTATGCTATTGTAAGCCCATAGGGCATGTTTTGGATTCTATCTCTTTGCACTAAGTGTACTAGCATATTTTTACAATTAATAAAATTTTCCCTTTCCTGTTGTGTCCAATCTATGCTTAGGTCGTGCCCCATCAGAAATGATGCACAGTTTGAAGAAAAGTCATTGCTGATTTGCAGGTGTTGTATTTGAGCACTACAAAATGACCATTATCAAGGATAATTTGAAGAAGTAATATTAGTGTAGCATCATGGACATAGATCATTAATAGATCAACAACATTTAACTTTCATTATCATTCCACAAGTGGATTGAATTGTCTTGTTCCTTCTAGGAACGTTTAATGCATATTTTGTTTGTCATTCAAAGTCTTTTTTCCTTACTTAATGATCAAATCACAAGCCTTCACATAGGTACTTTCAGTCCACTAGCTTGCATTGCACCATTTTTAAAGTGGACTCAGTTTAAGCTAGACAACTTAAAAATCACACAAAAAGCTTCATTCCAACACGAAAAGTGTTAACTAGTCAAAGTTGATTTATTTTTGTTAGTCTCAAATTGGTTTTGACAATTGAGTGTCAACACACTTAACTAATCCTCAAGATGATGCCAAGAATAATATAGAAGTTAAGCTACAGTGTGTATTGAGATAGAGAATTCAATAGGTGCCGAGTGAACTTTAGGTGCCAAGTGATCTTCAGGTACCGAGTGAAGTTCAAGTGCCAAGTCACTATAGATGCTGAGTCACTATAGGTGCCGAGCACAATATAGATGCTGAGTGAAATATAATTACTATAGGAGCTAAGCGAGACATAATTCCTATATGTGTTGAGCATCAACAAATAGTAAGTGTTGAGTAACACATAATCAACATATGAGTTTGTATCTTCACAAACTCATATGTAAACCACTTTTGAGTTGACTTAGGATGAATCTTGAAGGACCTTGAAGATAAGATCGAATCTTTTGCATTACCTATGTAATCAACATGTACCTAATAAGAAAAATGGAGAAGGCATGCAACCAATAGGAAAAGTGCAATTGAGCAAGAAATGAAGAGTAAATATTGATCGTAAAGTCATACCTAACCCTAAGTCTTTGAAATATTTAAAAGGAGAATGAAACCCCATTGTATGCAAAGATGAGAGAAGTGTATGGGTGAATTATAGCAAAGTGTAGGAGGGTGTAAAGACTTAGAGAAGAGCAGAGCAACATTGCAAAATTTAGTTGATCAAGAATAGAGTATCAGAGTTTCGAAGAGTGAAATATCAGATCAAGCAAGGATCAGATTAGACAAAGCTGAACAAGGATCTAGAATCAGTAATTGAGGATTGCAAGTCATTAGGTCAAGAAATTCTACCATACTTTCTAACCATTGTATTGTGAGAATGGAAATCCTATGTTGATAGGTTGGCTTAGCAGCTATATTGGTTTAGTAGCCATATTATAGATCCTTAACAAGATTGTAAATCCTTTAATAGGGTAGCATTCTGAGTGAATATTTGTAAATCCTTTAACTAGGTCACTTTTAACAGGGTGTAAAGTCTTTAATAGGACATGCCTTTCACAAGGTAGACCATTGAAAGTGGTCAAACTTTGTAACCTTGAATAGTTACATATTGTTGCAGTGATACTTTGTGGGTGTCATCCTCACCCCAGTTTTACTTTCTCATTTTGGAAGGTTTCTGGGTTACCAAATCTTGTGTTATCTATTTTTCATGCATGTTTATTAGATAAATTAGATGCATGTGAATGTTTTCAGCTAAAAGGTTTTGAAAAGGTTAAAGTTAGTTACTTTTGATTCACCCTCCCTCTCGTAAGTAAATCTTCCCACTTGTAAATTCCATGAATTGGTATTAGAACTCAAGTTCTCACAAGGAAGAGCCTTACAGCTTGGAGAAAAGATCTAGAAATGAATGTCTACAAACCTGGGAAGATCATAGAGAATTAGGCAATTGATATACAACTTTATCTACATACTTTAGAAGAAGCCAGGGAGGAATTGAAAAAATCCTTAAAGAGAAGAAGAGACATTGCCATAGCTGAGAATGATACATGATATAAGGAGATTGACACCTTAAAACTATTTTCAAATGGAGATTCCAAAGAGTTTGATGCAGCAATAATACACTTAATGGAGAAGAATAGAGCTCAAGCAGAAGAAATCAAAACACTCAAGACTGAACAAGAGTCACAAGCCATGATGCTTTGTGAAGTAGCTGTATAGAAGAAAAGAGCCATTGAAGATAAGGATATACTAGAAGAAGACAAGAGAAATCTTGCCAACAGACTGGAAGAAAAGTCAATTGAGCTTGCAAGAATTTCAAACATGCAACTAGACACTCTAAGCCAAATGATGAATGCACACCATGAACTGAATGTCAAGGACATTGAGATCTCTACACTAAAGATGCAAAATGAACAACTATAAAATGATCTGAAAAGAGAGAAGGAAATTTCAGAGAGCTTCAACAAACCTAATGAGGCAATCAAGTACTTTGAGCAACTATTGAAAACACCAAGGGCTAGCAATGATACTTCAGGACTAGGATACATCAGCACTGAACAAGGAGAGTCATCCAAAACTGTAGAAGAAAAGAGTAACAAAGGTAAGAACACTAAACCAACTTGTCATTTTTGTGGTAAAAAGGGACATACCTCTAATGTATGCAGGAGCAAGAATGCACAACCCAAGAATGAGAGTCACTTTCATAAGTGCAACAAGCAAGGACATCAAGCACATAACTGTAGAACTAGAACTATCAGAACACCAAGATTTGAAGGTCACTGCTACAATTGCAAGAAGTATGGACATAGATCTTTTGAGTGTAGATCAAAGCCTATGTGGACACCTAATTAGCCAACAAAGGGAAATAACCATGGACATCACTTCAATTGGGACTACAACATGAGGTATAGCTGTCATTATTGTCAAGAATATGGACACATTCCTAAAAATTTCATAAGAACACATTTCAGTGGAAACTACAACAAATGGTTAAACCAAACCACATGTTTTAGTTGCTTAAAGACTGGTCATATCAACAAGAATTTCTGAACAAGGTCAAAGGCACCCAACTCAAAGAATAAAAAAGGTAAAGAAAAGGTAGATGTTGAACACATAAGAGGAGAAATGAATAAGGCATGGAAGAAGAAAGATGGGAGTAGCACATCAAATGAAGGGATCACATTACCTAAAAGTTCAAGTCATCACACTTCATCAAACTAAGTAAAGAGAAGGCATGAGGGACTAATTTACAAAGCTTTATCATACACTAGTTCCTAAACAAGTACTAAAAGGAAGAGACCAACATGATTAAAGATGCAGAGTTAAAATTTCAAGATTTCACAAGTGTTGTCGAGTTGCCCTCAAACGCTGAGTAAAATCTTAAGTTCATGCCCAGTTGATTGTCAAATCAATGGAAGCCGAATGATTAGTTGGAGCTGAGTTGGTAGTGGTAGCCGAGTAAAGAGGAAAATTTAGTTGAAGCCGAGTGAGTAATACTCTTGAGGATGTCGAGTAATGAAAAGCCAATAGAAGTAGAGTAATGTAGAAATCCTTCAGAAGCTGAGTGGACAGTTGTAAATGCACTAAGCATTAAATGCTATGGAAATGGGGTATATTATTGCATTTTAATCATTTATATTCACCATGAATGAAGAACAAAGACAAAAAAGAATGCAGAGTGACTTCACAATAGAGAATCCAGTATTTAAGAAAATTTCAACAATATTTTAGCACGATTTCATAAATTTTGAGGTATTTACATTTGTGCCGAGTAAGAAGCACCCAAGGTTGAGCCAAAGAAGAGAAAGACACAAAAACAACCAGTTGCATAGCCAAAGGGGAAGAAGAAGACAACAAAGCCAAGCCCAACCAAGCCAACTACAAGGGAAGATACCAAGGCAATAGCCCAAGTGGCAAAAGAATAGGAGAAGCAAAATGCAATAGAGCAAGGAGGGCCTATAGACCATAAGAAAAGAAGAAAGTATGTTGCACCTCCTAAATCAGACAAAGAAAGGATAGAGTTTGATGAAGATCAATTCAGATTGGTAAGACATTCTACCAAGTCTAAATTGGAAAATGTTTGCAATAACATTAGAGATAACGTAGATCTAACTGGTTTAAAGAGCATTTGTTTTAATAAGTTTTCAAAGGAAGAACAAAACATAGTGGAAGAGTCCATCTACACTATGATGGCCAAGTTCAAGACCACCCCACTTGAACTGGACAACTCAATGCCTAAGGAGTTAAGCTCATTAGTTGAAAATAAATGGCATTACTGTCTCAAAATGGAGAAGGAAATAAGGGAGTCAACATTGGCTCTTGTAATGCCAAACCTTACTAAAGGTCAAATAAGAAAGACTAAAAAGAAACATTTGAGAAAATTTGCACCCAAATACAGAGCCTTTAGAATTTTGGAAAACTAAATTGAAGATGCGCAAAAGTCCACACAGATGTGGAAATTAATATATGGATTGACTACAGTAAAAGAAGGGCAAGAAGACCCCTTTGAAGGGAGAAATGATGAAGAAGAAGAGGAAAATGAAAAAGGGGAAGAAGGAGAGAAAGAAAAAGAAGAGGAAATAGTGGAGAAGACACAGGGTGAAGAGGCAACAACTAAGCAGTAGCAGCAAGAACAAAGTGTCCAAGACACCTAGTTTCCACCCCCAAGTCCTCCACATACAACACCTACATAAACAGTAATTGTCAAGGATGTTCCTAACACCTCAGGTCAGAACATCAATCCTTTGACTATAGAGGGTCTCAAAAAGATCCTTCACCAAACCACAATGCAATCACAACTATGCACAAATCCTGTTTTGGTGAGTGTGGATGAATTACAAAAGGCTATAGCAGAAATTACAAGGGAGAAAAAAAACACACAAGAACCACCTTCACAACCTCCCACAAGTAAAAAAGATAAACCTAAAGAGCAAGAAGCATAAGATATAACTGCTAGAGTTGATCATACAGTCACAACAAAAACAACTACTATCAAGGAGCCAACAAAGAAACAAGTAGGACAAGGTGTTCCTACAACACAAATACAAGGTACACCTCCTGAAATCATTATTATTGATCAAGGAAGTAGAGAAGAGGAGAAGGAGGAGGAGAAAACCCCTAAGGAGCAAGAGACAATACCGACATTGGTGAACTTGCCTACCTCAAGGACTCCTACCAAAAAGTTGAGCACTGATGCAATACCACTGCAAATTTCAGCACCAGGCTCGAGCTCCACCAAACTTGCAAGGGTACTTCACTGTGGAGACCTTGCACTTGATGAGGAAATACTCATAGTTATGACTCCAAAACAATGAACCTAGCTCAAATAAATGAAGTGCAAGAGGCACTGGAGAGAAGGAAGAAGCAAGAGATACTCAGAAATGAGTTTAGATAGAAGCAAGCACTTGTTGAAATCAAAGACATATTCCTTGATGCATTCAGCTTGCCAGTACCTGATGAAACCAAGCCCATCATGGAGCAGTTGTCCAATGTAGTGGACCAGGTACAAAACAAAGACCTTGATACTAATGTTAAGTTATTAGAATGGTCAGAAAAGAAGTTTCAAATGAATGTCAATGAGAAAATATCTAGTGAGATAGCACTTTCACAAGTTGAATTGGCTAAGAAAATTGAGAAAGTTAAAACAATACTTGGGAATGTATTTTCGTTATACTCCAAGTTGTGTGATTCATAATATTTCACACAAGAGACTAGCCAAAGGATACTGAGCTTGAAATGAAATCTTAAGATTTCTAGCACATAGCTACCCAAAGATCCAGCTCAAAGTGAGAAGCATTTTGCAACAACACTTCACACCGAGAAGCAGTTAGTTGTATTGACAGTAGACGAGGCCAATATTAAGGCCAAATTGATGCAAATTCAATCTGCTATTACCCCACACCTAGAATTCCTACATAAGGAACATGCCTATGAAAAAATTGTTTTGAAGAAAGACCCAAATCTTTCTACCTTAGAAGGCCTTGTACATCTTGCACCAGAGACAACCATCCAACACAAATCACTGGAAATTTCCTTAGACAATTGGGATGCTTCTTTGAAGATGATCATGGAGGTAAATAAAACATTTTTGGCTAAATATTCTATTCATCCTTAAGACCCTTTGACCTAAGTGTCAAAAAAGGGGAGATATAAATTTTTGAGAAAAATGATAATTTGATAAAAATGATAATAAGAATGGGAGAGACTACATTCTTTGATGGAAGTAATAAAGAATATCCAAAGGGGGAGATATTCAAATTTTGTGGAAGTAATAAGAAGATATTCGTGTAACACCATATAGGAATAAAGCCAAAGGGATGCAAAAACTATAAGAAGATGTAAACAGGGTAAATAGAAATAGAGGCAAAAGAATGAGAAGACAAACAATATCAAACACATTAGCATGAGACAAATTCAACACAAGAGTTTTGGTTATAGAATTGGCACATCAGCTCAAGGGAGTTAAAAGATTTTGAGGTATACAAAATTTTGAACAAGTTTTTGAAGTTTTGTACATATTCCGAACAAAATGTATAGTATACTCATAGAGATCAGAATCATAATGTTTAGCTAAGTATTTTTGCCACTCATGTCATAGGGGGAGATTGTTTGAGATTGTTGGTCTCAGATTGGTTTTGACAATTGAGTGGAAACACACTTAACCAATCCTCAATATGATGTTGAGTATAATACAGAAGCTGAGCTACAGTGTGTGTTGAGCCAGAGAATTCAATAGGTGTTGAGTGAACTTCAGGTGCAGAGTGATCTTCAAGTGTCGAGCGAAGTTCAAGTGTCGTGTCACTATAGATGCCGAGTCACTATAGGTTTCGAGCAAAGTATAGATGCCGAGTGAAACAAAATTACTATAGGAGCCGAGTGAGAAAAAATTCTTATATGTGCTGAGCATCAAAAAATAGTAAGTGCCGAGTAACACAACATCAACATATGAGTTTGTATCTTCACAAGCTCAGATGTAAACTGGTTTTGAACCGACTTAGGATGAATCTTGAAGGATCTTGAAGATAGGATCAAATATATTGAATTACCTATGTAATTAGCATGCAACCAATAAGAAAAATGGAGAAGGCATGCAACCAATAGGAAAAGTGCAAGAATTGAGCTAGAAATAAAGAGTAAATATTGATCGCAGATTCATACCTAACCCTAAGTCTTTGAAATCTTTAAAAGGAGAATGAAACCCCATTGTATGCAAAGATGAGAGAAGTGTATGGGTGAATTGTAACAAAGTGTAGGAGGGTGTAAAAACTTAGAGAAGAGCAGAGCGACATTGCAAAATTTAGTTGATCAAGAATAGAGTATCAGAGTTTCAAAGAGTGACATATCAGATCAAGCAAGGATCAAAGAAGACATAGCTGAACAAGGATCTGGAATAGCAATTGAGGATTGCAAGTCATTAGGTCAAGGCATTCTACCATAATTTCTAACCATTGTATTGTGAGAATGGAAATCCTATTGATAAGTTGGCTTAGCAGCTATATTGGTTTAGCAACCATATTATAGATCCTTAACAGGATTGTAAATCCTTTAACAGGTAAGCATTCCAAGTGAATTTTTTAAAATCCTTTAACCAAGTCACTTTTAATAGGGTGTAAATTCTTTAATAGGACAAGCCTTTCACAGGGCAAACCATTGGAAGTGGTCAAACTTTGTAACCTTGAATAGTTACATATTGTTGCAGTGATACTTTGTGGGTGTCATCCCCACCCTAGTTTTACCTTCTCATTTCGGGGGGTTTATGGGTTACCAAATCTTGAGTTATCTATTTTTTATGCATGTCTTTACTTTCATGTTTATTAGATGAATTAGATGCACGTGAATGTTTTCAACTAAAAGGTTTTGAAAAGGTTAAAGTTAGTTACTTTTGATTCACCCCACCTCTCAAAACTAAATCTTCCCACTTGTAAATACCATCAATTTTCTCCAAGATTAATTTTCTCCATAGTGTGTGATGTTTAAGGGTGGCCAATTGAAGCCTTCAACACAATAATTGTTCAATAACCACTAACTTTTAGAGAGAATTTTCCTATGAAAATGTTTCAGGAGCATCTTTGCCTAACTCAACGAAAGGAATTTGATATCATGATGTACAATAACCATAGCTATGAAGATTATGATTAAATATTGAGGAGCATTTCATAATAAACCCTAAATCTAAATGTCTTCCTCACCAAATTGGATCACATGCTCATATGGGGTTGCAAAATAGAGGTTATTTTGCTATCTCACAAAGCCACTTAAATTTCCCCTTCGAAATGGTGAAAGGTAAGTGGTTTTAACGTTTAATAATTTGATCTATTTTTAGATTAATAATGAGAATTGCTTTTACTCTTATAAAATATTTGAGTAATATCTGTTTGTTGTGAAGAGTCATTTGAAATTCTATAGGATATTTAAAGATTATATTAAAAAATTCTGCATGAGAGAATGAAATGAATGAAATTTTGTTAAAACATTTTTAATCTTTTTTATTTTGAAATATTATTAGATATATTTGTAAATAAAAGAGTTTTTAAAGGATTCATAAGATGTATATTCACTAATATTATGGAGCCCTATAAATATAAAAAATATGCTAATGTTTTCCTTTGTAAGACAAACTTTAAGTTATACCTAATATCAACAAATTGGGAGACAAAGGTAAGAGGGTTTGTGAGAATGTGAAATCTCACCATTTTGTAGGGTAAGTTCTTTGTGTTGATCTCAGATTGGTTTTGACAAGTGAGTGTCAACACACTTAAGTTATTTACTTAGTTCATGCTGAACTAGTAGTACATGTTGAGCACAACATGTATATATTAGATCATGCCGAGTCATAGTGAGTGCCCAACCACTCATGTGCCAAGTCACTCAAGTGCCAAAGTAGATAGTATATGCCAAGTGACATAGGAGCAGAGTAAGTAGTGGATGCCAAGCAATACAGATGCTAAGTCACAATAGAGAGATTAGTGTATGCCGAGCATCAAAGACTTTAGATGCCGAGTAAGACAGTTTTGACATATTTGTTTGTAAGGGCACAAACTATGTAAACCATTATTGAGCTGACTTAAGATTGAATTTTGATATTTTTGAAATAAGGATGAATCTCTAGTTAAATTATCTATGCAATTGCATATAGCCACTTATAAAATGTGAAGGATTAAGTGAAAAAAAGGATGAATCTTAGCCATAGATTCATACCTAACCCTAAGTCACCAAAGTATTCTTAAGGAGGACAAACTCTAAACTCTCTAGTGAGTGCGTAAGGAATTGAAGGAGCGAAGAGAGTAGTTTGCATGCACAAACAAAGAATTCATGGTGGCTTAGAACTTATGAAGTGAAACAACATTGCAGAATCAGTTAGAGAAAAATAGAGGAAAGAAAAATGATACAACAAAGAGACATTTGATCAAGAAGGATCAAGAAGACATCAGTTTAGAGGTGATCTGTTATCAAGCAAGCAAGTGCTAGCTACAGAATCAAAGCTGAGACATTCCAACAGGTGATTTTGGTCAAAATCTCTTAATAGAGTAGTTTTAAGAGGCTATATGAAATCCTCTAACAAGATGCTTACTTAGTTGTAAGTTAAAGTCCTTTAGCAAGGTACACTTCTAACAAGGTGTTGAAATCCTATAACAAGGTGAGACCTAACAGTCTTTGTAAGCCTTTAACATGGTAGACCTTTCATAGGGTAGATCATGTTTCATTGTCAAAACATTGTAACCTTCATTGGATACACTTTATTACTACAGCAGTAAAGATTTGTGGGTGTCATCCCCACCCCAGTTTTACCTTCTCATTGGAGGGTTTCTCAGTAATCATATCTGGTGTCATATGTGTATGCTTGTTTATGTGTTTACATGATTTAGATGTATATGATTTACATGTTATTTTAGTTTACTCATTGAATGTATGAGATGGATGTGTGTTGAAAGTTTTTATGGGTCCAAGTTAAACTACTAATTCACCCCCCCCTCAGAAGTTTACCTTTCTTATTGTGATTCCAACAATTGGTATTAGAGCTTTGTTCTTATAAAGAGAAGCATTGTAGCTTTGAGGAAATATGTTGAAATGGAAGTCTACAAGTTGTGAAAGACTATTGAGAATTAGGGAATTAAAATAATACTCATTCTACACCAAATGGATGAAGTAAGAGAAGAACTAAAGAAATCTTTAAAGAGAAGGAAGGAAATTTCTATTGTAGAGAATTACACATAATACAAAGAGATAGACACTACTAAGCTATTTATAGATGGATATTCTAGTAAATTTGAAGTAGAACTTGCAAATCTAATGGAAAAGAATAGAGCCCAAGCCAAAGAAATCATAAATCTCAAGTTAGAGCAAGAATCACAAGCTATACTACTATGTGAGGTGACTAAACAAAAGAAGAAAGCCATGGATGACAAAACTATGATTGAAGAAGACAAAAGAGTTTTGGCAAACATACTGGAAGAAAAATCATCAGAACTAACCAAGATTTCCAACATGCAATTGGATACTCTAAGTCAAATGATGAATGCCAACTATGAATTAAATGTCAAGAAAATTGAGATAACTACATTGAAACTACAGAATGAACAATTGTAGAGTGACCTAAAGAGAGAAAAGGAATTTGATGAAAGTTTCATCAAGCCAAATGAAACCATCAAATAATTTGAGCAACTATTAAGATCCCCTAGATCCAATAATGATACATCTAGACTAAGATACACAAGCATTGAAGAAGGAGAGTCATCCAAAAGTGTAGAAGAAAGGAACAACAAAGGTAAAAACTCCAAACCTACTTGTCATAATTGTGGTAAGGAAGGACATATTGCTAATGTGTGTAGTAGCAAGACTACAAACCAAAATGTCAGGCTTAAGAATATGGTACACTACCATAAGTGCAACAAGCAAGGTCATTAGGCACATGAATACATAAAGATTTGAAGGATATTGTTACAATTGTCAGAAGTATGGACATAGAGCTTTTGAATGTAGATCCAAAACTATGTGGTCATCAAACAGGCAAACAAAGGTAAGGAACAATGGAAACTCTTATAACTGGGATTATAATACAAGATATAGCTATCATTATTGTCAAGAATATGGACATATTTCTGAGAATTGTATTAGGACACACTTTAGTGGTAACTACAAAAGGTGGTTGAGTCAAACCATATGTTTTAGCTGTTTGAAGATTGGTCACATCAGTAGATATTGTCCAACTAGGTCAAAAGCACAAAGTTGTGAATTTGATAAAGGAAAAGGCAAGGCAGATGTTGAACACATTAGAGATGAGATGAACAAGACATGGAAAAAGAAAGATGATTGTAGCACATCAAATGGAGAAGGGATCACTTCACCCAATGGGTCAGTTGATCACACCTCATCAAACTAGGCAATCAAAAGATATGTGGGACTGATATCTAAAGGCTATATCATACATCAGTTCCAAAGGAATATAGTACTGAAAAGATTACATTAGCATGAATAATGATGCAAAATGTTGTTAGGAATTCAAGATAAATCTTTAAGTTTTTCATGTTGTTACCGAGCATGAAATATTTCCTATATGTGCTGAGTGAAATTTTAGAAGATGTCGAGCTTACAAACTGGCTAGTTAATGTTGAGCTCATAGTGTTTGTTGAGTAATTGAAATGTCAAAGGATGTCGAGTGAGCCTAAAATTGGTTGATGGCAAGCTTACAACTATCTAAGAATTCAAGCATTTATTGCAGGGTTTTCAAAGGGAATTTGATCAGTTTTGGCTCATTTCACATCATTTCAAATTCAAGAAAGAGTGAGCAGAGAAGAAGGCAATCTGGAAATCTATTCCAAGAAGTTGTAGAAGATTTTAATATCAATTCTACACATGTTTGTAAGATTTCATAAGGTATTAATCAAGAGCTAAGCTACATAGTTTAAATTTTGTAAACCCTAGTTTCACATTATGGCATCTAGTTTGAAGAATGAAGAGGGAAAGGAAGTTTTGAATGTTGAGTTAGTGAGTAATGAGGTCAAGCAACCCATTTTCAAAGCTATTCTTGATATTGCATACAAGCAAGACCCTTCTAGTACATTGTCGATGATTCCACCAAATGTGATAATGGTACAAGATGTAAGAAAATGCTATAACTATAAAATTGGTAGCATTGGTGATATGGAGATTAGGGAAACATACAAAAAACTCTATGATAATGGTGTTTTGAAGGAAGTGTTCAAAATCATTGAGAGGAAGGGATTAACACTAGCCCTAGATTTTTCAAATATATTCAAGATAGAGTGGATTACGATAGTGCTTAGCCAAATCCATGATGGTTCATTATGGGTGGACAATGGACTTATCAAAATTACTAAGAGAATAATCCATAGGGTTATTCGTTACCCAACCCTAGATCAATCTAAAACATTGAGAAGTGATTTGAAGGAAGTGATTGAGAAGAATTCTAGAGCTGTTTGGAACAAGAGAGGCATGACAATTGACACAATCACTAATCCTCTGATAAACTTTTCTGTAAGGGTTATATCACACAAGTTCTATCAATTTAGTAGATTAAATAGTGTGCCTTGTATAACTATGGATGTGGGATACAAAATTGTAAAGAAAGATCACACATATGATCTAGCAGAGCTACAATTACAACAATTGATGAAGAACCTTGGAGAAATTAGAAATATAAAGAGTGCACAATGTAAATTTGGTTCTATATTGATTTGTATAATCTTTTATGTGCAAAACACATTCCCCTCATTTGGAACTATGGGATGGAAAACCAATAGATCAATAATAGTACATATTGGTGAATACATTGAGCAATTAGGAGATAATTTTGAATCTTTGATGACAAGTTATTTTGAAGACTTCAAGAAGTCAATGAAGAAAAGATTAAGAATACTAGTATCCTTAGTTGAGAAACACTATGATGATGTATGTTTTCTTGTGGATGCTGATTATACATTTGTACAAGATGCTACACCAAGGGTAAGATGGTTGAGACCCTTAGGTTATGAAATAAATGTAGATGAGGCCTTTGTAACTATAACAATTTTACTCATAGAAGAGGTAGATAAATCTGCAAAGGTATTTGGAAATTATGAGATAGTAAAGTCCAAAATTACCATGGAATTGAAGACTACCTCTGCCATGAAGAAAAAGGAGAAGATAGTGAAGAAACTAAAAGCTAAGTTTGGAGAGGGTGTTGAGGAAGAAGAAGAAGAAGAAGAAGAAGAAGACATTGAAGAGGAAGAAGAAACCCAAGCACAAGCACCACTTGCATTAACTCAAGGTATGGGAGAAGACCAAGAAGAGGAGGAGATTGAATGTGCTAAGGGAGAAGAAACCAAGGAAGCACCTACTCCTTCTGAGCCAAAGAAGAGGAAGACTATGGCTCAACCAGTGACTGAAGCTAAGAAGGTAGCTAAGCTGAGTCAACCAAAGCCTACCACACCTACTACAAGAGTTAGTACACGTGCAACAACCCAAAAGGGCAAGGAAAAGACAAAACAAGCAAAACAAGGAGGTCAAGAGTAGAAGAGACCAAGAAGAAAATATGTTGCACAAGCAAATTTTGATGAGGAGAAAATAGAGTCAGATGACAATAGCTAATTTAAGGTGGTGAATCATAATCCTCTTTCAGATCTTGAAATTTTATGTGAAAATGTTAACAATAGTGCAAACCTATTAGGATTTACACATGAAGATTTTGATAATTTGGGTAAAGTAGAGAAAAATCAAGTGGAGGAGGCCATATATGCCATGATGGAAAAATTCAAGACAACTCCACTAGAACTTACCAACTCAATGCCAAAGAGTCTATATGATAGAGTTGAGCAGAAATGGCACTATTGTCTAGACTTGGAGAAACAAATTAAAGAAACATCTCTACCCCAAGTGATGCCTAAACTAACTAAGGCACATATTGCTAAGGATGTAAAGAAATATGTAGTTAGGTTCACACCTAAATATAGAGCCATTAGCATCTTCTAAAGCAAAATTAAGGATGTTGGTAAGAAGTCCACACAGTTGTGTAAGCTCACTTATGGGTTGACTACAGTTAAGGAAGGAGAACAAGCACCCATTAAAGTGAAAGATGATGAAGAAGATGATGACAAAGATGACACTATTGGAGGAGGAAAAAAAAAGCTTGTAGATGACAAGGCAATAGTTAAGCTAGAGTAGCCAGAAGAACAGAGTGTACAAGAGACACAATTGCCGAGTGTCAATCCTCCACATGTCACAAGTGAGACTACTGAAACAGTAATTTTCAAGGATGCCTTTGATCGATTAGCTTAGAACATCAATCCCCTTACTAAAGATGATTTGAAGAAGATATTAGATCACTCTACACTGTAGGCCAAACTTTGTGATAATCCTGTTTTGGTCAGTATGCATGAGCTACAAAAGTCAGTCAATGATGTTGCAAGGGAAAAGGTGAATCCACAAGAACCACCTTCTATCATCCCTTAAGTCATTAATGTACAACCTTTGGTACAAATGTTAGAAGATACATCTAATAAGGTTGATATAATTGCCAAGATTGATATTGTAGAGAAAAGCACAGTGGAAACACAAGTTGCTACTATAGAACAACAAGAAATAGGTCAGATAGACTTATCTACAGCTGCAACACAAGGACAAGGTGAAAGTCAAGGCATTGTGGTAGAATAGGGCAAGTCTGAAGAGAGTGAGATGGCACCAGTACTGAAGGATAAAATTGCCATCCAAGCCCTGGTAACCTTACTAGTATCTGGCACTCCATCAAGTCATACTCTTCAAAAGCTTAGCACAGATGCTACTTCATTGTAGATCTCAGTGCCAAGCCCTAGTTCATCAAAGGAAAAAGAAGTAATTCAATATGGAGATGTGAACCTTGATGAAGAGATTATTTTTTTCAAGTATGATTATGATACCATGACTATAGAAGAAATGGGCATATTACAGTAGGTCCTAGCAAGGAAAAAGCATCAGGAAATGCTTAGAAGGGAGCACAGGTAGAAGCAAACACTACATGATATTAAAGACATCTTTTTAGATGCATTTAGTTTGCCAAATCCTGATGAGACCAAGCCACTAATGGAATAGTTGCAGACATAGTGGAGAAGGTCAGTAATGAAGACCTAGATACTAGTGCTAAATTGTTAGAATGGTCAAAAAAGAAGTTTCAAAGAAAAGTCTATGAGAAAATATCAAGTGATATAGTGCTAACAAAAATTACATTGGCAACTAAAGTTGGGGATGTAAAGAAGGTACTTGAGACATATTCTCATTGTACACTAAATTGTGCAATCCCTTACTCTTTACCCAAGAGACCAAAAGTCTCATTCTAAGTCTAGAGAGCCAAATTATTGCATCAGGTGCAAAACTATTAATGAATCCAACTTAGAGTGAGAAGCATTTCAGGACATTGCTTCGAACACAAAGTCAGTTAGCTATATTGACAGTAGATGAGGCCAACATAAGGGCCAAACTGACTAATATCCAAGCAACTCTGACCCTTCATATGAAAATTTTGCACAAGGAGCTAGGCTATGCTAAAACCTTAATGAAGAAAGACCCAAATCTTTCTGCCTTAGATGGTCTAGTCCTCCTTGCTGCCAAGCTAGCAATCCAAATCAAGTTATTGGATGTAGCATGTGAGAATTGGGATGCAACTCTTAAGATGATATTAGATGTCCATAAATCTTTTCTGGACAAACACACAATAAGTGTATAACCCATTTACATAAGTGTCAAAAATGAGGAGAATAAAGGGGAGAATAAAATATGACATGAGAGAATGGGTAGAACATGCAAAGAGGGAGAAGCATCAAAATACAAGAAGTATTAGATGAAAGAGTATCAGTAAAACAACATGAAGTCAAAGTGTATTAGAAAAGACACATTTACTTAGGAGGAGTATAGAATTTTGAATACAGAATAGACATATCAAATTTTGAGGTATCTAAGTGATTACAAAATTTTGACATTTTGAAGTTTTGTATATAAGCTAAGTTAATATATGTTATGCTCGTCAGATTAAGGGTCATAATGTATACTTAAGTGTTCTTGACACTCATCTCAAAGGGGGAGATTGTTGATCTTAGATTGGTTTTGACAAGTTAGTGTCAACACACTTAAGTTATTTACTTAGTTCATGTTGAACTAGTAGTACATGTCAAGCACAACATGTATATATTAGACTATGCAGAGTCATAGTGAGCGCCGAGCCACTCGTGTGCTGAGTCACTCAAGTGTCAAAGCAGATAGTATATGTTGAGTGACACAAGAGCTCAAGTAAATAGTGGATACCAAGCAATATAGGTGCTGAGTCATAGCAGAGAGATTAGTGTATGCCAAGTATTAGAGACTTAAGATGCCAAGTAAGATAGTCTTCACATATTTGTTTCTAAAGGCACAAACAACTATGTAAACCATTTTTTAGCTGACTTAAGACTGAATTTCAATATTTTGGCAATAAGGATGAATCTCTAGTTGGATTCCGTATGCAATTACATGCAATCAATCAGAAAATAGGAAGAATTTAGTAGTAAAATGGATGAATCTCAGCCTTAGATTCATACCTAACCCTAAGTCACCAAAGAGTTCTTAAGGAGGACAAACTCTAAACTCTCTAGTCAGTGTGTAAGGAATTGAAGGAGAAAAGAGAGAAGTTTGCATGCGCAAACAGAGCTTTCATGGTGGCTTAGAAGTTATGAAGTGAAACAACATTGCAGAATCAGTTAGAGCATAACAGAGGAAAGGAAAAGGATAAAACGAAGAGACATTTGATCAAAAAGGATCAAGAAGACATAAGTTTAGAGGTGATTTGTTATGAAGTAATAAAGTACTACTATAGGATCAAAGCAAAGACATTCTAACACATAATTTTAGTCAAAATCTATTAACAGAGTAGTCCTAACAAGTTGTATGAAATCCTCTAAAAAGGTGCTTACTTAGTTGTAAGTTAAAGTCCTTTAGCAAGGCACACTTTTAATAGGGTGTTGAAATCCTCTAACAAGGTGAGACCTAATAGTCTTTGTAAGCTTTTAACAAGGTAGACCTTTCATAAGGTAGATCATGTTTCATGGTCAAAAAATTGTATCCTTCATTGGATACACTTTATTAATGCAGTAGTGAAGATTTGTGAGTGTCATCCCCACCCTAGTTTTACCTTCTTATTGGAGGGTTTCTGGGTAATCATATCTGGTGTCATATGTGTATTATTTCTTATGTGTTTATGTGATTTAGATGTATATACTTTACATGTTATTTTAGTTTATTCATTGAATGTATGAGATGGATGTGTGGTGACAGTTTTTATGGATCCAAGTTAAACTATTGATTCACCCCCCCTCAGAAGTTTACCTTTCCTATTGTGATTCCAACGCTTAGGTCCCTCCTAAATGGTGAAAAGGTAAATAATTTATTAATTTTAATGTTTTCATCTTACTCCACCTTTGTTTTTATATTTGCGTTTAAATCTCGAAATTGATTAGAATAATATTGCATCTCTTTTAAATGCAATATCAATATCTTCTAAATAAATATTTAATGGATATATTTTGCCATTATTTTTATGATATCTTTAAAAGGGAAAATGTAATGAAATCTTCATAAAGGTAAGTCTTATATTTTCCAATTAAAGTTTTGAGATTACCCTTCTATCATTCAAAAGAAAATATGATCTTTACTTAAATAAATCTTTTTATGCAAATATGATAATATTTTTAGAAAGCATTTAATTGAAATTATAATGTTACAAAAAAAAATATATTTAAGGGTTCATTTTTAGTGATTACTATGAGGAGAATTTTTTTCCTAAAATATTAGTATATCTATTTATCATTTATGAGAAAACCTAATGTGTAATGTCTAAGCTTGTGCAAGGCATTGGCAAAATTTTGCAAAGCTTCAAATGAAATGCGGTAAAAATTTATTTCTTTTGATTATAAGGTAATCTAATTATTTTTTTCATGACTTATCTATCATGTGATTATAAATTTAAACCATGAAAGTATTCAGCAAAAGAAATTAAGGAGGTAAAAGAGCTTTAAAAGATTTAATTATTTTCCCAAAGCCGAAAGGTGTGACCTTTTAAGAAGATGGCAAAGATAAGGACACCAAGCCTTTGGATTAATTGTTTTATTAAAGCTTTTTGCATTGTAATAATAAGTGTCCAGTTTCATTTAAATTTTAGTTAGAAAGCGCTGTGATTATCTAAAGCTTGCTTGCATCCTTTCATTCTTTATAAAGGATACCAAGATCATTCACATTAGATATAGTTATATTCATATTACAAATTATGAGACAGTGGATGGATACATATTGTAGTATAAATATTTTATTTTGAATGATAGAAGGACAATATTAGTTTTTCAATACTTGTATATTGTATTGTCCTCTTGGATCTAGAACTACTCTTAGATAGATCGAACTTCATGAATACTCTTGATTATCAAATATTTCCATACTACGTTGTGGTATCTATCTAATTGGTCTCCTCTAGTTGGGGTTAAATTCATTTAGACTAGGGTTTCATGCACTAATTTCTCCATCCAATAGTTGATGGTGTGGCCAGTTGTCTCCAAAAGAGTCTAATGATAAGTATGTGCAAGGTTGACTCATTTTCCCAAATTGGAGAAAGGGACTAGTCTATTGATTTATTTGAATTGAAATATAATTGCATGTTGGTGTGGTTATTTACCTTAATAATATCCATATCAATCATCTATTCTCATCCATCTTACCAATCATCATTTAAAAACATTCCAAAAGCATTCAACCTTACAATTCTGATTTCTCCTTGAGAAGATACTTCCCAACTCAAGAGTATCAACTATAAAGTCTACAAAAGAAAGCCTCAACCTAGCTTGAAGTGTTGAGATAAAGGTACACCTACCTAGGTTCGTAGATCATGAAGTGTGGAGATTGAATTACTAGGTTTTAGTCTCTGAAGTTGGCCAAGATTTTATTGACATTCCCAACATCGAGAAGCAAAGGCTCATAGGAATTCAACAAATTTTTTTGAGAACCAACAAAGTGGAAAGGTAATGAACTTTTCTTTTGGACCAAGTTCAAAAGGTCTAATCTTCTCGATCCCATTGAAAATAGGAAGAGTGAGTAATCTGACATTTGGTATACTTGGTGTAGTAATCAAAAGGGTCCTTAGACAATGTATTCTAGACTTGATAGGTTCTATGGTGATGCTTCTCTTTTTTCATCACTTTAAAGGCTATTGATGAATCTTCTAGGATTAAAATTTATGAATACAATTATTTTTTGAAGAAAATGAAATGGGTGGATGACTCAAATATTTTTGATATTTTGAATAAACAACTGTTTAATATGTTAATGCCTCATCTATTTTTCATTTGATGAACCATGGTTAGGGTCTCAAATGCCACATTTTTATCGGTATTTCTTCTTTGAATTTTTATGGAAATATCCCTCAAAGAAAAAAAAGTTATGTTTTAGATGTCTTCTTTTGCTTAAAAAATTGGCAGTTGGTTTTGTCCTTAAGTCCTTGCATTGGGAATCTAATAATTGTGGAATTTTCTCTATCGATGAGTCCTTTGAGTATTTTTTTTAGTATGATTTTTTTCAAAAAAATTTGTCCATTTTCTATGGTTCGATTATCACCTAAAATAGTCATCCTAGTATTTCTTGGGGTGAAATCCTTGTTGGTTATGTTGAATTCTTCGATGTGAAGATTAATATATCTTGGTCAATTTTTCTTGTGAAATCATTTGGTTTTTGTGGAGGGAGAGACATGGAGAGGTTTTTCAAAAAAAGGCCAAAATAATTATCAAGTCTAATTTTAAACTCACATATATATTTTTATTTTGTCTCAGGTTTCTCTTTATTTGGATATCTTACATGAGCTAATTTATGATGCTTGTCCAAGAAGGATTTGTTCTTATTTCTAAAGATGATGTTAAATCTATCTAGTTTTTGAACCAATACAAATTTATATTAGATACAGAGGATCATGATAAGTTAAATAAGACGATAAAATAATTCAACATCAATGAAGATCCAATGCTAATTTGGAAGTTGGCCTTAATGTGGGTAATATTAATGAGACTGTTGGTCAACTAGAGGACCATGGGGTACCATATGGGATAATTTGATATATCCTCCTCATGATTCATTTTTTGCTATGGAAGATGCTTCCAAATCTAATGATGATTAGGGTAATTGACATCGATGTTATCCCACATTTTTTCTTGTTTATGATTTTAGTTGAATATTCTCAAGTGGTCTTTTTGATGGAAGGCTACCCAATTTATAAAATATCTATGTATTTATTGTAAATATGAACTATTTATTCACCCCCATTTTCTAATAGTATTGTGGGGGGTGAAGTCTTCCTCTTCTTCTTCTTGGAGGGTTTTTGGTTTGATGTAGATTCTTGACATGTCCAGACTTTCTTATGTTTCAAATGTTTAAACTATTCTAATATCAAAATTTGTAGAAAAACACCATAAGATACATGAAAAATGGTAAAATATACATTATAGGTGAATTAACACTTAAAAATACAACTTATGTAATGTGAGATTGGTTTATCACTCAATTTAAGGAAAATAAATTAATTGGGGCAATAGATATCTTTTACTAGTTGCTAAAATACAAGTGATCAAGTCGATTTTCTTTGCCTTGCATGGTTATTACTTTTCTTGTTGAATGCCCTCTAAAAAATGTTATGAAAATATTAATAAGATAATTTGATATTTTATGTGAATCAATTGGGATGGTAAGGCAAGTTACAAGTCTTCTTCTTGGTTGCATTTTTTAATCAAAGAATAAAGTATAGTTGAGACTCTTGCACCCTAAGATCTAAGGGATTTGTTCATTTACCAAATGGATTATTAGAGTTGGTACATGGGATATAAATGGAAGACCTTGGTCCAACATAGAATAGCTCTTATTGATATGAATAATAGATTTCAAAATGTGTGTTGGTTGGATAAGATTTTACTTGCTATGTTTTTCATATTTAAAGTTTCTTTACATTACAGTCTATTTGGAAGACTTGGAAGTACATTTGTAGATGTTTAAATTGGAAAAACTCATTGTAACATGGTTTGAGGTTTTAAAATTCTTCCATTTAGTGGAATAGGCTTATACAATATCATGGATAACCTTTGGTAGATAGATTTTCCAAACAATCTAGTTATCTTCTAAGAAGGGGGTAAGACATTTTAATGATATTTGGGACTTTAGCTCCCTTGACTAGTCTAGATGGCAATATTCTAAGGATTCCTTCAAGTTAAATGACATGATTAATTGTTTTATGTTTTTTGTCAAGTTATTGGTCCTTATGGAAATTCTTTTTGAAGTTAAAGAAGTTAATTACTCTTTGTTAGTGCAATGTCTTCAAGGAATGACTATGGTTGGATGAGTATTAGTTTTATTACTTTCATCTAAAAGTATATTTATAAATATATTTTTAGGATAGGAAATGGAAGTAAACCAACCCTACATAAATGAAAGGGGAATACCAAGATCCACCCATTTTGATTAGATTCAATTGATACAAGAGAAAGTATCAATACAAAACCTAATGAACAAAAGAATGAATAACTCATATTTACTTCCCTCTTACCTCCACTTTAAGAGGATTTAGGTAAAAATATGTTAATAAAGTAATTCTGAAATGGAAAGTATGAAAATAGAAATGAGAAAATAATACCTTATAGAAAGTAAACCTAAAAATCTACTATCAGATGATGTAGAAAGACGTAACCCAAGATCTAGGTTGAAATCTACGAGGCAGACATAACCCATAATTTTTTTGGAGATCTGCTAGGGGCGAATTGGATTTTTAGGGGAAAAATGGAATCTTCAAGAGTCGAATGTGTCCCTGTTGATAATATGTGATGTTGATTTTGATTTCACAGTTTTGTGAAAAGACGAAAAGAGTATCTAGATCCGTAACATATTCATCAATCCAAGATTTGAAACCTACAAAATAAAGCGATTATTTGTTTGTTAGTTGGGGGGGTGGGGATTTTCCTTAGTCAAACCCTAGTTTAGGAATTATCTTTGAATTAAAATAATAAAAATGGAATGCTAACAAGTAGTAGTGATAGATCTAACATGAAGAAATGTAAATATATGAATATGCTCTTGAATTTTAAATGTGATCAAGTATGTAAAAAGAAGCTTTCACTCAACTTCAAAACCCTACAAAGAAAATCAAAGTAAAACCTAAACCTTCCTGAATATATATGCTTAAAATGTGTCTTTGTAGATCATGAAAGAATAGATGTAGAAGATGCAACAAAGGATCTTGAAAATATGAAGTGAGATTTTGAACATTGAAAATGTAGTAGAAGATCTATCATAAACTCCTTTAATAACTTGAATGCATAAATCCTTGATCTTCATTGGAAAGAAAATCTTGAATGCCTTGGATGCTTGAAAAAAACTTGAGAGATTGGATGCTTAAATGATTTCTTGTGAATGAATTGATTATGGTTAGATGTGGAAATGGAGAAAATGGAAGGGTTTATATAGTGCTCAAAATTAATTAACTCATTATAGGCCAACCAACCTAGAAGTTAATAGATGAACATCTTAGATCACAAGACCCAAAGAGGGTATCCAAAATAGGGCTTCATTAGGGGTGCACTACACCCCAGATCGGTGCATTAAGGGTGGTTACACCCTAGATTGGTTAGGGGCACACTACACCCCTAATGATCAGGTGCACAAACCCCTGAGGTTGTCTCGGGGCTCCAAAATAGGTCTTATTATCTAGAAACCAAGTCCAGATTATGAGGAAATATTGTTTTAGTGCAAGGAGTAGATTCCAAGTGGATAGATGGATGAACAGGAAGGATTAGGGGAAAATAGATCCTACCTTGAGCTTAACACCATAAAAATAGGAGCTTTAAAGAGGATCTATTAGGTTTTACCCCAACTCCACCCAAGAGAAAGGACAAAAAAGGGAAGAAGAGATGAAAGGGACAAGGTTGATGATCTCACATTAAATATGTTCTAAACCTTCATTAAATTAGACTACTTCCCATTTAAGATGATACATTTAGCCACCACTTTACTGAAAGGGTGGATCAACCCATGCTTTTGGTAAAGTAGAGAGAAGAAGAAGAAGAGTTTAACAAATCTTAATGAGATAGGACATCACTTAGTAAAAGAGAACAAGCCCCAAAGATCAAGGGTCCAAACTCCACATACATGCACAAGGGTGCAAAGGAAAAAAAGAGAGGAAAAAAGACAAAGACACAACGAAAAGGTTAGTACTAAATAAGCACAAATAAACTAGTGAGAGAAATCTTAGCTAAAGAAACATTTCTCCCACTAATATCATATTCAAAAAGGAATTACTAGAGTATAAGTGATCACATAATACATGTAAGAAAAATATCATTAATTGACATAGCCTCTGGATCTCTCTCTACTAACATGAAAAAAGAGAGAAAGTGATTACCTCGCCTAGAGTACTCACCCTACTATAAATCACCAAGAGAGATGTTGAAAAAGATGATGTTAAAATAGTCTAATGGGGTGGTAACCCGATAGTCAACCCACAAAATTTCTATCCATGGATCAAAATCCATCATACCACCATGGCATGGTCCTATGTAAAATATGTGTTACCCATGTATGGGACTTAGCATGTTGTGTTTGAATGTGTTATCTATATTGGGACTTAACAAGTTGTTATGTGTTACCCAAAAATAAGATTTAGCATATATTTATTTGTATGTGTTACCCATGAATGAGATGTAGCAAGTTTGTCCATGTTACCCTTTATGAGATTCAACATATGTGTTTGTGTGTACCAAAGAGGGATGAAGTGACAACACATATATTTGACAATGACTTAGAAAGTATACCTGGCATCTAGGGCTAAAGTACTCTAAGCCATGCTTAGAATCCATAATTTCTACCCCTTGCAAGAAAAAACTATGTACAAGGAGGGTGTATATATTCCCCCCTCCTTATCATGCCTACGTCAAAATAGGCATGAGAAGGAAGATAAAGAGGATACCTACTTACACAACTAGGATATATCATTTTAGAAACAATGTGGACTACGTTCACCATAAAAATCCATAACTCTCACAATCTAAGGACATAGACAATTGTGAAAAAGATATATCAATTATGGAAATAGGATCCTGAAAAAGGGAGAAATCTTAATAACAAGATGTCCACCTAAGAGGAGTGCTTAATTAAGATAACATATTTGAGAAGAAGGGAATAAGAACAAGAATGCACCTATTCAACCCCCTATTTATCGGTGAAATAGAGATCCTTGGATGATGGATAACAATCTCTAAGCAAGGGAAAGTGTGCATAATGGACATAGATTTATTTGATAAAGAAGAGTGATGACCTAGGACATACACCTCTTACAAAAGAGAGAATCCATATTCAAGACATAATTCTTGATAAAGAAAAGAACAATGTCACACAATGAATAAATTCCATCTAATCTTAAAGAAAGTAAATCTATAGAAAAAGAAAGACATAGAATATACAAAGGCTCTTGCCCCGCAAGCATGAGATAATAAAGGAGATCCATAATAGATTATATAACCAAATATTGAAGAACATAAGGATGAGTCATAATAAAAAATTGATAGCCATCCATAGAGTGCCAACATCTAATATTCAAGAATAGAAATATAATACCATACTATAAAGGGAGCTAGTGCAGGGGACATAGGTCATAAATAAGGTGGTAAAATATAAAGGAGGAGAGTAATGAAGGTCAATAAGTGTCCATGATGACACAAGATAGTTTAAGCATTCTTATGATGCATTTAGGCAAGTGGTTTTCATGTTCTAATAGGGTTAGAAGTAAAGTCAAAGGGTGGTCAAACATTGGGAGTTGACCAAAAATCATCATTTTCAAGTCTCATAATTTTGTTACATGCTTTGGTGTAGTTTGGTAGATATTTTGAAGTTTTTATGTAAAGATTGTGGAAAAATTTGTAAAATTGCAAAAAATTGCAATAAAAAGATGTCATGCAATTTTTTTGCAAACTAGAAGTCCAACAATCAAAATTCTATTTGGACAAAAAATGAGTAGATGAAGTTGTAAGGTCAAGGGTGATGTCATATAAATTGTTTATCTTGAATCTAGTTAGGGGTTGGAAGTACATGTACAGATTTGGAATGAAAACTATACATCTTTTGGAGGGAAAATTGCACACAGCCAGCAAGCATCTTTCTAATTTTGTTGCAGAGGTGACAGTAAGTGATTGGTTTCACTTTTACAAAGTTGTATCTTTGTTCATTAGTGAAGGAAATAATATGTTTGTTTGAATCAGAGAAAACATTTGTTTGATTTGGATTTTTATTAATCTATTGTTTACCCTAGCTTGCAATAAGGGTTTGAATGAAAATAATGTATTTCTCCTAATTTACATGGTAGAAATTTCTAATGCTTGGTGAGTAAAAATTTATAAGGATGGAGAAGACACTAGTAGTTTTTGCTTTAACTGCTTTTGTTTGCATTAAGTCAAGTTTTTTTATTAATGACAACACTTATTCAGATTCGGTATGGTTACTGAGCTCTTTGAATGGTCTTTAGTGCTAGCCGAGCAGTTCAAGTGTTACCAAGTTTCATAGTTCAGACCGAGCATTCCAATGGTTACCAAGTGAATTTAGGTAGTGTGAAGACCAATAGTTCATGCCAAGCAGTTCAGTGTTTGCCGAGTTTTGTAGTGTCTACCGAGTCATCAGTTCTTATGAAGCGAAGCTAGTGTTAACCGAGTGATAAGATGAGTAGTGTTTACTGAGTGTAGGCATGGTAAATGTGTTTACATGGTAGAAATTTCTAATGCTTGGTGAGTAAAAAGTTATAAGGATGGAGAAGACACTAGTAGTTTTTGCTTTAACTACTTTTGTTTGCATTAAGTCAAGTTTTTTATTAATGACAACACTTATTCAGATTCTGTATGGTTACTGAGCTCTTTGAATAGTCTTCAGTGCTAGCCGAGCAGTTCAAGTCTTACCAAGTTTCATAGTTCAGGCATTCCAATGGTTACCAAGTGAATTTAGGTAGTGTGAAGACCAATAGTTCTTGCCAAGTAGTTCAGTGTTTGCCGAGTTTTGTAGTGTCTACCGAGTCATCAGTTCTTATGAAGTGAAGCTAGTGTTAACCAAGTGATAAGATGAGTAGTGTTTACTAAGTGCAGGCATGGTAAATGTGGAATGCCATTTTTACTTAGTTACACTATATCTACCAAGTCACCAGTGTATACCAAGTTTGAAACTACATTGAAGTGATTAGTATGGACTGCGCTTCTTCTTCTACCAAGTGTATGAAGATGCCGAGTAATGACAGTGGACGCCGTGTATCAAAAAGTCACCAAGTCAGTTTTCAAAACCCAAGTTTCTACATTTTGGCCAACTTAGTAATATTAGTGTCAACTTGTGTATTGGTCGACCTTGTAATTATGTGAAATTGAAGGGTATATATGTAATATATTATATCATACCCAACATAAGTGATTTTGAGAAGAGTGAATGTGAATGTGAATCAACAACAGATCAAAGTGTATTGCAAAGTCAAATTAGGAGCATTCAAGTTACATCTATCACGCAAAGGTGATTAGTATTTCAAGGATCTCAATCAGCAATTCAGTTGTAATCAAGAGATCTACTGTTTCATCCTAACAAGTGAATCAACTTCAAATCCTTTAATAGGGTAGACTTAATAGTCTTTTCTTTAAATCTCTTTGCCGAGTGCATACTTCATTGTATGTTTGTAAAACCTCCAACAAGGTGGACCTAGCAGTCTTAATTGCTCCTAATAGGGCAGATCATCATAAGTGATCATTGTAAGCCTTAACAGGCCAACTTTATGCTGCAGTATTGAAATTTTGTGGGTATCATCCCCACCCTAGTTTTACTTTCTATTTGGAAGGTTTCTAGGTCACCAAATATTATGTTTTAAATGTTTTATTCTTTTAGTTTCTCATGCATGCAATAGATTAGACCTATGATAATTAGATTATGTTATTAAGTGCTGCAATTGTTAAAAGTTTTTGAGGTTATTGATTCATCCCTCCCCTCTCAGTAACCTAGCTAGTCCTGAATATTTCCAACAATTGGTATCAGAGCATTGTAGTTCTTAGGATAAAGTTTGATAACTTGAGCAAAGATCAAGGACAATAGAGATATTTAGACTTGACAAAGCTACTGACAATGAAAAGCTAGATCTAGAGATGGCCATAGCTCAACTCAAGAAAGCAAAAGAGTATCTTGCCCAATCCCTAAAAAGAAGGAAGGAACTTGCAAATTAGATGAATTGCCACAAGTATGTTGAAGAGAAGATTGAATATTTTCTCCCCTCAAGTAGTACAAATGAAGCCAATGATGCAATCAAAGAACTCCTAGAAAAGAATGGCTCCCTGCAAGAAGAAGTAAGAAAATTGAAAAGAGAACAATAAATTCAGTTAGTAAGATTGTGTGAAATCTCATAACAGAAAAATAAGGCAAAGGAAGACTTGGAGGTAAGGAACAATGAAATTCAAAATCAATTCCTTCAGCAAGAAAGTCTTATCAATCAGATCTCCAATGCAAATAAAGAAATCATGAGTCTGAGATCTAAAAATTAAAGATTAAGGAATGATTTAAACACTGAAAAGAAAATCAATGAAAGGATGAAAGATGGTCTAAATTCTGAAAAGTAACTCAATAAAGAATAATGAAATCCCAAGTAGACATGGATCAATTGAATCAACAAAATGAGCAAAACCTTTATAGGCAAAAGGGTAAGTAGGATTTGGATAGACAAAAGAAGGTGAATCCTCCAAACAAGGTACTCAAAGGAATCAAAGACCTACTTGCAATTATTATGGTAAGATAGCTCATACATCAAATAAATGTTGGAGTAATGGAAAGGAAAAATTCAATGGAAAATGTGACAATTGTAGTCAACATGGTCATAAGGCTAATGAATGCAAAGAGAAACAAAAGTTTGAAGGCAAGTGTCACAAATGCAAGAAACAAGGTCACAAGGCATCTAAATGTAGATCTGAACCATTTAATCTAGCTGAACAGTTTATAAAGGCAATATTTGGTTGGGACTGCAATACTTGGTTTAGAAGTCATTACTGTGGAGAATATGGACACATTGGTATGAATTGTGTTAGACATCACATGAGAAGAAATGACACTACCATAAGATGTTACACATGTACTAAACTTGGTAATATAGCTAAGAATTGCATGACTACAGGTAGAGTTGAAAATAAAAAGAAAGCAAAAGCTGAGAGCATCAGGAAGCATGTGAGACAACAGTGGATTCCTAAATCTACCGAGCAAGCTAGTTCAAGTGATGGTAGTCAAGTCACTCAAGAAGTGGGTGAGTCCACCATTTCCAATTAAGTTCTTAAGGAAGAACTGGAACTGCATTATCATGGTCGCATCTAAAATAGTTCCAGAATTGGAAAGAAAGAAAAGATCCAAATCAGTATTCTAGATACAAGGGGATCACAAAAGTTCAGTATCAATATTCACCAAGTAAGGTTGGGTTATACTGAGCGAAGTCGGGAGTAACAAGGTTATGTTTGGTTGCCGAGTTACAAGCTTTTACTGAGCAATCAGTGCAGATAGTGGATGTCACGCACTATGTCATTATGGCTATCATCATACTGAGCATTAATGGGAAGTTTTTCATCAAAAGGTAGGAAATTGATTTCATTTTCATCGTGAATATAGTATATTGAGAACATAGCAACTTGCAGAGCATTCCAACAATCTTGACTAGAATTTGCAGCTAAAGCTTTTTGAATAATTTTCTTAGTTACCGAGTGATCATGGCATCTAGTAGTAGCAGTAGCAAGGCGAAGAAAGGAATTGAAATGTTGGTGCGAGGAATTGTATGGAAAGCCCTAGATTTCAAATTGGTGCTAGCAATCACCAAATCCCTCCACCCGAATGGAGCTCAATCATAGATACCACCCTAGGTACTTCTTATTAATGACATTCAAACTCATTTCAAATGTGCAGTTTAGGAGATAGGAACCCTAGAAATGCATAGTGCCCTAAGTGAACTTTGTGTGGATGCAATTCTTAAACTTGAGCACAAACACTTGGAAGAAAAAGGCTTAACACATATTCCTCACTTGCCACAAAATTTTTAGATTAAATGGATTAGGTATATCTTAATCTGAGTTCATAATGGTTAATTGTGGTTAGAGCAACCAGTTTTAATAACAAAGAAAATGATTCATCGAATTCCTGGTCTCCCTATGCTTACCAAGGCTAAAGTCACCAAAACTCTAGGTCGAGATGAGTTATAGAAGAAAACCCTAGCTGAGTGGGATGATAGAGGAATGAAGATTAACAGTGTATCAGATGCATAACTCAAATTTGGCATTCATGTGATAGCTCATAAGATTTACAGCTCAAGTCGACTCAATAGTGTGTCATGTGAAACAGTTGATCTAGCTTATAAGGTTGTTAAGAAGAATTTATCATATGACCTAGTAGACTTGTTGTTGAAGCAGCTGAATAAGAATATGGAAAGCATTAGGACTTCAAAGAACAACCCATGCAAGTTTGGTTCATTGTTGACATGCTTGTTTTTCTATGTTCAAAAGTTTTCCCCCTCTAAAGGCAAATTGTATGGAGAAAAGACACACCGGTTTTATATTAGATAAATGAGTTCATAGCTGAAATGGGTGAAAATTTTGATAGTATCATGGAAAATTATTTTGAATCCTTCAAAGAAAAGATGAATACCAGGTTCAAGATACCACAAAAGTTGGTTGAAGACTATAAGGATGATGTTTGTTTTATGGTTGATAGTGATAGAGTATATATCTAGGCAGTAAGGCCAAGAATAGTGTGGGTAAAACCTCTTCCATATGAGGTTAATATTGATGAGGCAAAAGAAATAATTGAAGCCCTGGTTAATGAGCTTATAGATCCAAAGGCACCTCTTTTTGGAACCTATGGAGAAGCTAAAGCTAGAATTGAGCTTGAAATTAAGTTTTGACAGGCGGTAAACAAGGGAAAGAGGATGGAAAAGTTGAAAACAACAAATGCACCTCTTATGCTTATTGAGGGAAAAGGTGAAGATGTGGAGGAATCTAAAAATGAAGAGGAATCTGAGAAGGAAGAAGAGACTGTAAGGAAGAAATGAAAGGTGATTATCACCAAGCCACCCAAGCCCTCTACTGCAATATTCTCAAGAAGATCCAAGAAGAGAGGTGGCAACGAAGTTGTGTTTAATAAGCCCCCTCTCACCTTCCAAGAAAGATTGAAACAAATGAAAGAAGGTGCAGGTATAACCAATTTCACAGCATTGAAGTATGAAACCAGAACATAGGCTAAAAAGATGCAGATTGAGGAGTTGGTACTAACCAAGATGGTAAAATAGAAGTATTCCCCTGATCAGATAGCACCTCAAATTTCTAATGAGCTATTAGAAAGATTGAAGCAAAGATGTGAATCAACCATGCAAATAGTAAAAGACATATATGAACAAACTCTGAGGAAGTTGTTACTGAGCATTACCAATGCTGAGGTAAAAGATGCTATGAAGAAAAATGAAGAAAAGATGACTCTAAGATTTCATACTTGTTTAATTTTGGTAAAAGACATAGAGCATGTAGTCAAGGATGGGACAAATATGTGGAAGAATATTTATCATTTGCACAAACCAAGTGAAAATCCGATTGAGATCAAATATGATGATGATGACAGTGACAAGGATGAAGAAAATGATGAAGACAATACTCCTTTTGTCACCATTGATGCTGAAGATTATCAGGAGTTGATGAAGGATGATGAAGAAGATAAAGATGATGAAGCTGAAGAGGAAGCCAAGCAAGAAGAAGAAGAAGAGAGTGATCCAATTAATATAGTAGTGGCTATCATAGCCTCCCTTCCTCATTCTCTAGCAAAAATAGCAACATCATCAAGCATGGAGACTTCAACAACTTTGTTTATGACAACCATTGATACATCAAATGTCCAATCACTCCCTGCTACCTCTCAGCTCAGCACATCACAGATAGAAGTGTCTACCACTTCATCCACTGAGTCAGTCTCTATAATGGATACAAAGTGTTCCACAAATTTGACTTCTTTAGTAGTTAGTTCAATTTTGGTTACTTCACTTGTACATGATTCATGAAGTTCTTCAATTGTAAATACGTCTATCAGTACTTCGCCTGTAAATACTTCAATTTTGGAAAATCTAGCAAGTTCATCCGTTTTGGATTCTTTAAGTACTCTGGTAAGTATTCCATCACTAGGCACTCTACAAGTTTTCACTGCTAGCCCTACTATTTCTACTATTGTTTCTATTCCAAAATCTAAAGTATTAATGTTAGGAGTTGAACCAAAGATTCAACCAAGATTTTTTGATCAGTGGAAAGGAAATAGAGGGAGATATAGATCTGGATAAGGATATTGAGATTCCCAAGTTAGATTTTGACAATGCCACTGTAGAACAAATGAGATTAGTCAGTCAGTTTCTTGAACAGAAAGCCAAGCAAAAACAATTAAGAGAAGAGAGAGACAGAGAATTCAAGATCATTGAAAGTGCTAAAAATATTTTGATAGAGGCTCTAGGTGTTGATGTTGATTCTTCTCAACACATTTTGTTGCAATTAGAAGAGGTAGTTAAACAAATCAATGAGGATTCCAGTGGTTAGGATAAGCTGATGGAGAAAGTAGAGAAGAAGTTTGATAATAAAGTGCTTGAGCACATTGCTTAGCAAATACCTATTCAGCAAGTAGAACTTTCTTCAATTTTGGCAAATCTTGAAACTTCTTTCACTAATGTGACATCTCTTTTTGCAAAGCTATGTGATGTTACCGAGTATGCAAAGGAAATTAAGGGAAAATTGAATAAGATTGATGAAGATCTGATGGCGAGTGCATAGAAGTTGCAACTTGACTCTAGTTCAAGCTCTATACACCATATGAAGATCAGATTCTTATTAGATATGCAGGCAGAATTATTGAGAGAGGAAGCAAGGATTTGGTCTACACTCTTAGACATCCAAAATATCATCCTTCCTATCATGGATACAATGTAGAAGTATATTTCTTATTCCAAAACATTGATCCATGACAATAAATTTTCAATTGTAGATCATATGATTGAACTCTCTGCAAAAGTCCAGGTTGCTCTTCAAACTTGCAAAGTTTTGCAAGAAAATTGGGACAAGACCTTAAATCTTATTCTTAAAGCACATTCTGAGTTTCTCTCACATTTTGGTGTCTTTATATAAGTAGATTGTGTATAAATCTTTGGCATTATTGTCAAAAAGGGGGAGAGAGACATGTATATATTTAAGGAGGAGAGATATTTGTATATATCATGTTGTATATATCATGAAAGAAAGATTCCTCAGTATTTTATTATGCTTGATATGATATCTCTATTGTATGGGGGAGATACATGCAAAATGTATATAAAATAGAGTTATAAAGATAAATTTTGAAAAATCAAAAAAATCAACATGCCATATCAAGTCAGTATCACACTATGTTGTACATAAGTTTTGGCTAATAAGTATTTTTGTCACTAATGCCAAAGGGGGAGATTGTTGGCATTAAGTCAAGTTTTTTATTAGTGAAAACACTTATTTAGATTCTATATGGTTACCGAGCTCTTTAAACAATCTTCAATGCTTGCCGAGCAGTTCAAGTGTTTGCCATGAAATTTAGTGGTTACCAAGTTTCACAGTTTAGACTGAGCATTCTAATGGTTACCAAGAGAATTTAGGCAGTGAAGACTAGCAATTCTTACTGATCAGTTCAGTGTTCACCGAGCTTCGTAGTGTCTACCAAGTCATTAGTTCTTGTGAAGAAAAGCTAGTGTTAATCGAGTGATGGGATGAGTAGTGTTTACCAAGTGCAGGCATGGTAAACGTGGAATGTAGTTTTCATTGAGTTACACTGTATCTATCGAGTCACTAGTGTATACCAAGTTTGAAACTATGTTGAAGTGATTAGTATGGATTGAGCCTCTACTTCTACCAAGTGCATGACAATGCCGAGTAATGACAATGGATGTTGTGTATCAGAAAGTTACCAAGTCAGTTTTCAGAACCTGAGTTTCTACATTTGAGCTGACTTAGTAATATTAGTGTCAACTTGTGTGTTGGCCGACCTTGTAATTATGTGAAATCGAAGGGTATATATGTGATGTATTGTATCATACCCAACATAAGTGATTTTGAGAAGAGTGAATGTGAATGTGATGATAAGCATGCAAATGTGAATCAACAACAAATCAAAGTGTATTGCAAGGTCAAATCAGGAGCAGTCAAGTTACATCTATCACACAAAGGTGATCAGTATTTCAAGGATCTCAATCAGTAATTCAGTTGTAAGTAAGAGATCTATTATTTCATCCTAATAGGTGAATCAACTTCAAATCCTTTAACTGGGTAGATTTAATAGTCTTTTCTTTAAATCTCTTTGCTGAGTGCATACTTCATTATATGTTTATAAAATCTATAAAATCTCTAACAATGTGGACCTAGTAGTCCTAATTGCTCCTAATAGGGTAGATCATCAGAAGTGATCATTTTAATCCTTAATAGGCCAACATTATGCTGTAGTATTGGAGTTTTGTGGGTGTCATCTCCACCCTAGTTTTACTTTCTATTTGGAAGGTTTATGGGTCACCAAATATTGTATTCTAAATGTTTTATGCTTTTAGTTTCTCATGCATGCAGTAGATTAGATCTATGATAATTGGATTATGTTATTAAGCGTTGAAATTGTTAAAAGTTTTTGAGGTTACTGATTCACCCCTCCCCTCTCAGTAACCTAGCTAGTCCTGAATATTTCCAATAACTTCCACCTATCTATGTTGTTTCCTTAACATCCGAGTCTCACCAATCATACTCTTGGACGTGTTGTTTGACTGACATTACATCATGGAGAGAAGATAAGGAGGATTGGAGGTTGGAGCTTTGGTGGTTAGTAAGGGGGCATGATTCTAATGTTTATGGAAGGAGAAAATCGATCATGGCTTTCGAGTTTGGAAGCCTAAAAAGTTAAACAATGTTTTCAAGCCTTAAAGCCTAGGAACTAGGGCTCGAGAGAAAAGGGTTTAAGATTTGAAACCCAAAATACATCTTTAGAAATTAGATATGGTTTCTTGTGAAAATTGATTCAAAAATTTATTTGGGAAGTTTTTCATAAGTTTGTGAAGTTTAGTGCTAGTTTGGGTGAAACAGGGCTACTAGGATTAAGCCCCTATTAGGCCTCCTAGTGTAACTTGTGTTTTTGGTTTAGGAAGAAGACCAAAACCTATCAATTGGCCAAAAATCTTGGTGGAATAGTGGATAAGGATGTATTAGTGTGTATGGAAGCTTAAGATATTAGATGATGTAGGGGAAGTGAGGTGTGTGTGAGAATCTGTGCCTTGTGGAAGGTTTTAGACTACTTAGAAGATAGGGAAAGTTTTAGAGGGTGAAGTTGGTGCGTGGAAAATACCAGTTCAGTTATACCCTAGTCTTGAGTTGGTTATAGGAAGGGATAGTAGGAAATCCTTTAGATTTTACACCTCTTAATTGCATCATAAGTGGTATTAGAGCTCAGCTTGGAGCTTGTAGTTTGGATATTTGCACCTGATCAATATTCTACATCAGGGATAGACAAGATGTTGACAAATATGGAATTGGCCAAGGAACTTCAAGAGAAAAAATATGAGAATCAAAAGTTGAAATATAGGTTATTGTAGTCGAAAAGCAAGATAGTAGTGGTGGAAAGAGTTGTTGCTCATTTTTGCACCCCGCCAATATTCAAATTTTAAATGCTTACCCGCCAACGGCTAGTTCCTAGAGTTAATATTATTTTAATGCCTACGAAACATCAAAAAGATTAAAAAAATCAAACTTATGATATGTTTTTGTGGGCCCACAAGTTCCTCATCGTTGGATCAATCAGGATTGACGGTTGGTGCTATGTCGCTCTTGAAAATTGCACGATGTTTTGCATTAGTGACATAGCGCCCTTCTGCCGTGTGTCAGGTGGGTCCCTCTTTGCCTGGTTGTTTCTTCGATGCCAATTTTGGATAAATCAACAGAGGGCACTATGGCGCTATCAAAAATTCATGTTTCTCACCGTTAGCGATATAGCGCCTAGATAGAAAATGATACGTCAGTGACATTAGGAAGGTGGGTCCTAGGTATGCCTCGTCGAATATTAGTGATGTAACTAGGTCCTCGTTGGTAGTTGATTAGTCTTTTCATTGGATAATGCATGACTGTGTGTAATGTGGGCCCTATGAGGACTGGTTAGACAGTTTGGCATGTGGTCGATTCTCATTGGTTGATACACTGACAGGATAGACCCATCTTGCTCGCTGCCAAATCAAGGAACATCTACGATAAGTGTTATTGTGTCATTGAGAGTTGCATGATATATACCCATAGTGACATAACACCTCGACGATGCGTGGCACAAATGATGTAATGGGTTTTCCCTTCTCCAAAGTGATAGTACAACTCATCCTTAGTGGTAGTTGTCAAATGGGTCATAGTACGATGACAATTTTTCATTGGTCCATTCAACTAGCTCGATGCACAGTAGTATAATTTTGTGGCTCACCATAGATCTAAAGGAAGATCCACGACAGGCACTATCTCACTATGGAGAAGTGTGAGGATGTTAACGTTAGTGACATAGCACCCTTTCACCATGTGGATCAGTGGGGCTAAGTGTTATAAAGTTGCGAGGATGGTACTAGTTCGGGCTGAGTCAGATGCCAGGTTGTGCCAGGTGTGCTGACAGTGGTCCATGGCCTCAGAAGTTTTAAAGGCAAGCACAAGAAATGGCGAGTCTTCACAATCATTAGATTAAGGAAGATCTACGGCGAGCGCTATCTCACTATGAGAAAGTGCTCAGAAGATAACCATAGCAACATAGCGCCTAAGTGACACGTGTCTTGGTGAGTCCAGTGTAGGTAGTAATAGTTAAGGGCTGGCGGTTATGTTGTAAGCCATCGCAGTCAAGTTTTAAAAGGTTGGTGCAGTTAGTAAAGAAAGATAGTGGTCAACACGGGAAGACCTTGCGAGGTGACAGAAAGAAAGGAGGCTATTGGCTCACGTGGCCCATTCTGGATGTAGAGTTTGGTTGACTTGCTGACTCTACTGATTCATGCACCAAAAATGATAAGAGATCAACTTTTCTACACGATTTGATATCTATGATCGATCCCAACCACCCAGAAATAAATGCTGAATGCAAAAGAACACTCTACCACCCCGATCCAATCTATCTGCCTAGTTAGAATGGCTTAATGGCACCATTTTTGTCTTCTCAAGGCATTATTTGACACAAAAGATCAGATTTTCTTCAAATCCCCATGATTGTCCTTGGCAGAGCCTTGATGGCAGTGGTTGCAGGACAATTTTGGAGGGAAAATCTCAGTTATGCCTACACTATAAAAGCAAATTTTGTAGATTCTGTAAAGGTTGATCTTTCTCTATTTTCTCTGCTATTGCTCTGCAATTCTAGTGTAAATTTCCCTGTGCTTCTGAATTGTATGATTCTCTACTTTATCTCCTTTAGCCATTGGTATGAAAGTGCAAGAACTCTTTGCCTTCACCATTGTTTTGTGGAAGTCTGTAATCTGCATGACTGTATCTCTTCTGGCCTATGAATGATATATAATTGAATCTTCTCTTTCCTTGTGTCATTCATTCTAGTTTTTTGATCTGCATGTGATTATTAGATTAAAGCAAGTCTGAATGTGTATATCCTTAGTTTCATTCTGGTTCAATAGTGCATATATGGACATAGATTGGTTTGAACACTCTATTTTGGTGCATCACCTCTTTAGATTAGGGTAGGTAGATTTTCTTTCATGCTCTCCTTCTCCCTTTTCCTCTCCAAGAGTAGTTAGGTGCATCCTAATAGTAAGAGGAAGTCGGCCTTCTTCGGAGACTCAACCTCATAGTTCAAGTCTCACAGCTTGGAGGTTGTTTCCATGTTTCACTAGGTTGTCCTCATGCATAGGCTTTGGACAAGGGTGCAAACCTAAGTGACAACAATTTTTGGCACGCTCAGTGGGACAACATCTTTCAAAAAATTTCAAGCCTACTGGTGTCAAAAGAGAAGATTTCAAGATTAATACTAAAGAGATAGTACTGGCTCTAGTGTTCAAGCCTTCAAGAGGCTCATTCTTCAAGTACTTGGTGACTCTAAGCTTCAAATATATATCTGGTTCTAGACCAAAGGTGCAGCGATTCATGCCCAAAGCTGAAACAAGGGCATCTTCTAGAGGTAAGTTTCAGTATCAAGAGCTTTTATTTTCAAACCCTAGAAGAAGGAAGACTAGAATATCTTTATCACTAGTTAGGAGTGCAATAGTAACAAATACACCTACAAGATCTATCTCTACTCCTCTTGCTGTTAGGTCTCAGCCTAGACTGCCATCAATACATATTAATAGATCACTTGTCTTTATGGCATTTCCTAGAGTTCATACTTTTTCCACCTTTAATGGTGGGAGCCCTCTCCTATTAGCCCAAAGACATGATATACCAGTAGCTTCCCTCAAAAGTCTACCAGAGTTTACTGGTGAAACTTCTATCTCCCCTTCAGAACACATTCAAGAGGTTGCAAATGTCTGCAATATCCATGGTATTACAGAGGATGATGTTGTAGTTAGGCTCCTAGCGTCATCCTTGAAAGGAAAAGCACTACAATGGTATAGAGGTCTAGCTCATGGTTCTATAACAGACTGGGATGGATTAGGAGCAGGATTGTGCAAACATTTTGAGGATAAAAGTGACTATTTGTCACTTTTAGAGCAGTTGACTACTATAAAAAGAGCCCCCCATGAATGTATGACTGATTTTAATTATAGATTTCAAAAGACATGGGATAAAATACCTACTTCAGTGAAGCCTACCCCTGGTAATGCCTTCTTGCATTACCTTAGAGCTTTTAACAGTGATATTTCCACTACAATCCAAACTATGGGAGGAGATACCTTGCCCAATGCTTATGACGTAGCAATAAGGGCAAAAAATATATTGATACAAGGAGGTAAGTTAGCTCCAAGGCCTCCTATGCCTTTCTTCCCCGATGTTCCAAATCATCAACCAATAATGGCCCCTCTTCCCATAGCTTCCACCTCACAATCCCTTGTCCCAATCCCTCAAGCTTCCACCTCTTCAAATGGGATAGATGAAATCAAAGAAATGATGCAATCTCTAATGCAGAACATAGACAAAAGAGAGAAGAACCTTGATAAAAAACTGCAAGATCAAGATAAGAAGTTAGAAGATCAAGGAAAGAGGTTGGAGGAAAATTTCTCTATGATGTAGAAAACGAGCAACAAAGTGGTGACTTTAGAAAGACAACAAGCTCAAGGTAGTAAGCCTCATCAATTGCAATATCAAACTCCAAGCAGTGGTAGGCCTCCAAATCCTAATCATTGGAACAATTCTTTTGATTAGAGTAAGTAGAATGGCCATGCTTCAACTTCAAATGTAAACCAAAGTAGGGCCATAGTCCCTCAAAACAATATGGCTCAAGATCAAGATTTATGTCCCTCTTGTAACTACTCCTATGCCTATTGTATGTGTCGAAAGGTCGAATCTTATTTGGCCTTAGCCGTCCAAGAGCTTGCAACACAACCATCATACCGGGAAGGACAATTTAAGGATGCCTCATATGTGCAAGGGCAAGGTGATTGTTTTTTTATGAACCATCAGATGTAGGAACATTGTAATGTAAACCAAGATTCGATTGCTCATAACACTAGAAGCAAAAGAAGAGCTATGGAAGATGTTGTCCCTTCTCCTCCCAATCAGGTCTCAACTTCAAGTGCAGTGTCTCATGAGCAAGCAGCAAATAATCAATCAAGTACCTTTTAGCAGCAAAGGCAAAACCATGGCAGAAAGGATGCAAGTGATCCTCAGGCTATTCCATCTCAACCTCATACAATTGCAGCTCCCAAGGCTTCTACCAAAACACCTGCTATGCCATTTAGTATGTTAGAGCAAATGAAGAAGACAAATGTGAATATCTCCAAATGGGATGTTGTTGCTACTATACCCATGCAAAAGAGGTTGTTGCAACAAGAATTGGAAAGAGTTGAACCAAAGGATCAACCACTCAGCATGGAAAGTGCCACAAGCCTAGTACAACCATCAAGGGAGGTAGAAACAATTAAAAAGGTCAGACCTCCTCCATTCTATGTTTCTCTAATTATAGGGGATAAAGTAGTCCACAATTGCATGACTGATTTAGGGGCTAGTAGTTTAGTGATGCCTAGGTGTGTTGCTGATGCTTTCGAGATGAAATATGAGCCCATTGTTAAGGATGTGTTACAGTTGGATGGTAGTACTATCAAGACTATAGGGGTCCTTAAGAATGTAGAGATGGCCTTACATGCATGCCCTGGTTGTACTGTAACCCAAGATATATCAGTTGCTGAGGTCAAGCCGTATTTTGCCATCTGTCTGTCAAGAGATTTCACTACCCAAATAGGTGGTTACATATATTTTGATTAGTCATATATGTATTTTAAGATGAGATATGGAGCCAATGCTTCAATTAGAGCAGAGCCTCAAGTCCTCCATCATACTAAACCCTACACCCCTAATCTCATCAATATGAATTGCCCTATTCTAGAAATGGATGAGAACGACATAGTGAATGAGTTGACCACTTCCCTAGCAAAGATCTTTGAGACAGGTCTCAGTACATATTGTATATTGGAAAAGGATGCTCTAGTCCCCAATCTTGTGGGTGCTAAAGAAGATGTGAGTGGGATATGGAGTATGTACTTTGATGGATCAAGGAATAAAAATGGATCAGGAGCTGGTGTGATGTTAGTTTCTCCTGCACAAGTAAGGTACTATTTCTCCTTTAGGCTCCAATTCAGTTGCACTAATAATGTAGCCGAGTATGAATCCTTGATTCAAGGTCTCCTACTTGCTCAAAAGAGAGGAATCCAAGCCTTAAGTGTGTATGGAGATAGTGAGTTGGTGGTTAATCAAGTGAAAAATCAGAATATCACCAAAAATAGTTTGCTCAAGTCTTATAAACATAGAGTATGGGATTTTCTTGAAGGTTTCAATGTATTTAATATTCAAAGCATCCCTAGAAAGGAAAATAGGCATGCTAATAGACTTGCAGCAATAGGTGCATCTTATGATGTGCCAGGGAATCTTGAGGAGGAGAAGAAGCAACAAATTAGAGTGGTAGTAAGGCTTGCCATCCCTAGTAACAACATCCATTGGCAAGTGTTTGAGTTTGATGAGCAAATTGTGAGCTTCTTACAGAATGAGGTAGAATTTTTAGAAAGAAATCAGTCAAGGCTGCATGATCAGTATGGTGATCAGATCATTAACCTCAACTCCAACAAGATGCCTAAAGGTCTCATTACCTTAGAGAGTGTTTTTAATCTTGATGACCAAGCAAGAGGCAGAGGCATGAACCTAGCTGCTGATGAAGATGACTACACTCTAGTCATGGTTGCTGATGGAAAATCCTTGAACGTGGGGAAGGTATGTTCTGAAGTTGAACAAGAAAATTTTATTTGTCTATGTCAAGAATTTAATGATGTATTTTTCTTGGACATATGATGATTTAAACGGTTTTGACCCAAGGTTATTTCAGCATACCATAGATCTAGTTGATGATGTAAAACCAGTAAGACAAGAATAGAGACCAATGAATCCTAAAATTGAACCCTTAATGAGAAAGGAGTTATCCAAATTGATTGAGGCCAACATAATTTTTCCCATCAAACACTCATCATGGGTAGCAAACCTTGTCTCTGTTAGGAAGAAGAATGGAGAAATTAGATTGTGTATGGACTTTATGGACCTTAACCAATCTTCCCTTAAAGATCACCATCCTCTCCCTTCTATGGAGCAAATTTTGTCCAAGGTCAGTGGTTCAAAGAGTTTTTCATTTCTTGATGGATTTTCAAGTTACAATCAAGTGTGGGTTAAGGAGTCTGATAAATAAAAGACTGCATTTACTACCAAGTGGGGTACCTATTCTTATTGTAAGATGCCATTTGGGCTAACCAATGCAGGTGCTACATTTCAGAAGGCAATGGAGATGGCCTTCAAAAGATAGATTGACAAGCTTGTCTTAGTTTACCTTGATGATATCACGGTGTATTCAAGGGATGTAGAGGATCATTTTGATCATCTAAGAAAGGTATTCCTAAGATGTAGAGAGTTTGGGGTTTCCCTTCACCCAAGCAAGTGTGTCTTTGCTGCTAACCAAGGAAAATTATTAGGACACATTGTATCTAAAGATGGCTTAACCATTGATCTAGAGAGAACAAAAGAAATACTTGCCCTCCCTCTTCCTAAACACAAAAAAGGGCTGCAAAGTTTCTTAGGTAGGATAAATTTTGTGAGAACATTTATCCCAAATCTTGCTACCATGGTGAAACCTCTTACAACTATGCTTAAGAAAGGTACGGTCTTTGCATGGACCAAGGAAGGGAAGGAAAGTTTTGAAGAGATCAAGACAACCATAGCCTCAGCCCCTACTCTCATGAATCCAAATTTTGAGAAGGATTTCATTCTTTGTACCTTAGGTGGTTAGTCAAGTATCTCCGCTATCTTGACTCAAACAAATGACAAGAATGAAGAGTAGCCCATAGCCTTCTTTAGTGAAGGGCTCAAGGAGTATGAAGATAGGTACAGTTATGTAGAGAAGCAATCCCTTGCAATTATCAGAGCTTTAAAGAAATTTAGAAACCTCCTATCCCATGACAAGATTCATTTGTTAGTACCCCACGTCAGTGTGAAGGAGTTCCTTTTAAGCAAGGATATTAGTGAGAAAATAGTTGGTTGGATTACAAGAGTGATGGAATATGATGTTGACATCCAGGTCACCAGGCTGGTAAGAGGGAAAGGATTATTGAAACAAATGTTATCATCTCAAGAAAATCCTTGTTTAGAACTCAAGGTAAGGCATATGGAAAATCGTGCAAAAATAATTGTTGACTCTAGATCAACAGAGAATGTTGTATCCTTAGAGATGGCTGAAAAGTGTAAACTTAAAATGTTACCTCATGTGGCTCCTCATAAAATTTCATGGTTAAACAAGAACCATAGTTTTATAGTTGAAGAACAAGCATGGGTAGAGTTTGAACTTGGAGAGTATAAGGATAAGGTGCTATGTGAGATCATTCCTATGGAAAGGCACAACATAATGGTGAAAAAAACACATATTTGATAGAGAAGAATGGAAGACAATTCAAAATGGAACCTTTTCCTAATCATATGGTGAAAGACCAAGATGATAGTGCAGTCATGCTAATCAGAGGTAAATAGTTCTTGCAATTGACTAGAAAAGATGATTTTCAAAGATACACTTTGTTTGCTAATCCAAAAGAGGAAGTCATAAGTAAAGAACCAATACTTGTAGAGGTGGAAAAATTACTAAAACAATATCCTTCCATAGTTGCAAAGGAGAAACCAAAATCTTTACCACCTGTTAGAAGCATAAGTCATCAAATTGAATTAGTGCCTAGTGCAACTTTTCCCAACAAGCCTGCCTACAAGCTCACACCACAATAGAATGCAGAGGTAAGTAGACAAGTTGTAGATTTGTTGAATAAAGGGTTGGTGAGGAAAAGTTTTAGTCCATGTACATTTCCATCAGTTCTAGCACCCAAGAAGGATGAAAACTGGAGGCTTTGTGTTGATTCAAGGGCAGTTAACAAGTTCACAATCAGGTATTGGTTTCCCATGCCTAGGATTGAAGATCTATTGGATTATCTAGGAGAATCACATGTTTATTCTAAATTGGATTTGAAATTAGGATATCACCAAATTAAGATCAAATAAGGGGATGAGTGGAAAACAAATTTTAAGACTAATGAGGGACTATATGAGTGGCTATTGATGCCATTTGGCTTGAGCAATGCACCTAGCACATTCATGAGATTAATGAATGAAGTTTTGGTACAATTCATTGGAAAATTTGTAATAGTATATTTAGATGGTATTTTGATATTTAGCAAGAATAGAGAAGAGCATTTGGAGCATCTTGAATTGGTGATGAAAAAGTTGCATGAGGAGAAGCTACATATCAATTTGGAAAAATGTGAGTTCTTTAAGTTTGAATTAGTTTATCTTGGTTTTGTGATTTCCAAAGGATGACTAAAAATGGATCCTAGTGAGGCAGAAGCTATTCTAAATTGGCCAAGTCCTAAAATAGTAGGGGATGTTAGGATTTTTCATGACCTAGCTACCTTCTATAGGAAGTTCATTAGAGGTTTCAATGGGATAGTAGCTCCCATACTTGATAACATAAAAGGAGGGATCAATGTAAGTTTAGGTGGACTGAAATAACATAGAAGAGTTTTCTTTTTTTGAAGAAGAAAGTGGTAGAGTTACTCACCCTAACGTTACCAAGTTTTGAAAAGGTGTTTACTATGGAGTGTGATCCTAGAAAGTATGCTATAGGAGTAGTCCTTAGTCAAGAGAATCATCCCATTGCATTTTTTTCAAAAAAAATGAATGAAGCAAAGAAAAATATTATACCTATGACCTTGAGTTGTACTCCATGGTTCAAGCACTAAAGAAATGGAAACACTATCTCATGCCCAAGGAGTTCATAGTATATACTAATAATCATGCTCTCAGTTTCCTAAATAGGTAAGATAAACTCAACCATAGACATCTTAAGTGGGTGGAGTAGATTCAAACATTTACATTTTCAATCAAACACAAAAAGGGAACAACCAAAAAGGTAGTAGATGCTTTGAGTAGGAGGGTACTAGAAGTCCAAGAGGTCAAACTACAAAGGGTGGGATTGGAGTAGATTAAGGATCTGTATAAAGAAGACTCTGATTTCAAAGAGGCATATAAGACTTGTTTGGAGTATGATAACACTTTTCATGCTGATATTTTTTATTATGTTTTGTAGGATAATTTATTGTTTAAGGGAAACAGGTTATGTATACCTAAGCCATCAATGAGGGAAAGTATCATCAAGGAAAAAACACAATGGGGCTCTTGGAGGACATTTTGGAGTAGACAAGACACTAGAACAAGTTGCAAGGTTCTACTATTGACCTAGATTGCAGAATGAAGTTAGGAGGTATGTGGAAAGTTGTCTAATTTTCCAAAGAGCCAAAGATACATCATCTAATGCAAGTTTATATCTACCTTTTCCAATACCTATGAAATCTTGGGACATCATAAGCATGGAATTTGTCCTTGGGCTACCTAAAACTGCTAGAGGAGTAGACATGGTCTTTGTAATAGTTGATGGGTTCAAAAAAATGGCTCATTTTATACCCTGCAAGAGAAACCATGATGCATCTTAGATTGCAAAACTTTTCTTCAAAGAAGTAGTCAAGAATTCATGGACTTCCTTTGACAATAGTGACTGATGGAGACACCAAATTCATTGGGAATTTTTGGAGGACCTTATGGAAGAAACTTGACACACATTTGGCTTATTTATTAGCTTATCACCCTCAGACTGATGGCCAAATTGAGGTGGTGAATAGGTCCTTGGGAAATCTGCTTAGGTGTCTCACAAAATAACATGGTTTGTTTTGGGACCAAGTGATCAGTCACTTGCTAAATATGCATACATTGATTCTGTCAATAGTTTTGCTGGAAGAACACCATTTGAAGAATTATATTGTTTCCATCCAAGAGGACCCTTGAAACTAAGGGATTCGCAAGACATGAAGTCTAGAAGTGCCATAGGGAAGACACTTGCTGAATTGATGAAGACATTACATGATCAAATCAAGGATTATTCGGAGAAATCAATAATTAAATACAAGGATAAATAAGATTAGAAGAAGAAGGAGAATCATTTTAAGGTAGGTGACCTAGTGATGGCCTTGATAAACAAGGATAGGTTACCTAAAGGACCAGGCAGCAAACTATAGATGAAAAACATAGGTCCCTGCAAAATTTTACATAAATATGGGAACAATGATTATGAATTGGAACTACCACAAGTGATTGGCATATAACCAATTTTCAATATTATAGACCTAAAATTATGTAAAGGGGACAACAATAATGTGGAGTCTAGCAGCAGCAATGAGGCAGATGTTGAAGTAGAATGGATAAAGGATCTCCCATCCAAAAAACCATTATAGTTAGAGTGCATTTTGAATACTAAGATAGTTAGAAAGACTAGAAACAATATGGATGACTGAGGGAGATATTATGAAGCATGGTACAACTCTTCAACATTTAGCAATTCAAGGGACTTGAGTTTCTCAAATTAGGGGAGTATGGTGTAGGGGCCCTATGTCATAAATAAGGTGGTAAAACACCAGGGAGGAGAGTAATTGAGGTCAATAAGTGTTCATCATGATACAAGATAGTTTAAGCATTCTTATCATGCATTTAGGCAAGTGGTTTTCATGTTCTAATAGGGTTAGAAGAAAAGTCAAAGGGTGGTCAATGATTGGTCAAACATTGGAAGTTGACCAAAAATCATCATTTTCAGGTCTCATAATCTTGTTACATGCTTTGGGGTAGTCTAGTAGATATTTTGAAGCTTTTATGTAAAGATTGTGGAAAAAATTGTAAAATTGCAAAAATTGCAAAAAAAAGTTGTCATGCAACTTTTTTGCAATTTTCTTGCAAACTAGAATTCCAACAGTCAGAACTCTATCTAGATTGAAAATGAGTACATGATATTTTAAAGTCAAGGGTGATGTCATATAAATTTTTTATTGTCAACCTAGTTAGGGGTTGGAAGTACATGTACGGATTTGGAATGAAAACTATACATCTTTTGAAGAGAAAATTGCACATAGTCAGCAACCATCTTTCTAATTTTGTTGCAGAGGTGATAGTAAGTGATTGGTTTCATTTTTATAAAATTTTAGCTTTGTTCATTACTGAAGGAAATAACTTGTTTTTTTGAATTAGAGAAAACATTTGTTTGATTTGGATTTTATTGATCTGTTGTTTACCCTAGCCTGCAATAAGGGTTTGAATGAAAATAATGTATATCTCCTAATTTCCATGGTGGACACTTATAATGCTTGGTGAGTATAAAGTTATAAGGATGAAGAATACACCATTTATTTTTGGTTTAACTACGTCCACCTATCTATGTTGTTTCCTTAATGCCTGAGTCTCAATAGTCATACTGTTGGATGTGTTGTTTGATTGAGATTGCATCATAGAGAGAAGATAAGGCTGCTTGGATGTTGGAGCTTTCATTATTAGTAAGAGGGGATGATGCCAATATTTATGGAAGGTGAAAATCCATCATGGGTTTTGAGGTGGGAAGCCTAAAAGGCTAAACAATGTTTTCGAGCCTTAAAGCCTATAAATTAGGGCTCGAGAGAAAAGGGATTAAGAGTTGAATCCCAGAACCCATCTTGAGGATTTAGATATGGTTTTTGTGAAATAATTTATTCTAAAATTTATTTGGGAATTTTTTTGTAATTTTTTGAAGTTTAGTGCTAGTTTGGTGAAATAGGGCTACTAGGATTGAGCTCCTATTAGGCCTCCTAGTGTAACTTGTGTTTTTGGTTTAGGAAGAAGTCCAAAACGTATCAGTTGGCCAAGAATATTGGTGGAATAGTGGAGAAGGATGTATTAGGGTTATGGAAGCTTAAGATCCTAGAGGATGTAGGGGGAGTGAGGTGTGTGTGATAATTTGTGCCTTGTGGAAGGTTTTAGACTACTTGGAATATAGGGAAAGTTTGCGAGGGTGAAGTTGGTGCATGGAAAAGATTGGTTCAGCTCTACCCTAGTCTTGATTAGGTTATAGGAAGGGATAGTAGGATATCCTTTGGATTTTACACCTCTTACTCTCATGAGGAGCACTCTATTCTAAAAAATATAACAATGCTTAGAAAAGAGAAAAAAAAAAAGAATCTATAGAGGATCGTAGTACGAGAAGCATTAAGATCACAAATATGACTTATACTTTTCTAAGAAAAAACACATAGTGATGCATACAAAAATAAAAAAACACTTGTAGAGGAAAATGTTCCATAAAATAATATCAATTTATAGGAAGATAAAGAAACAAGGACATTATACTTCTAGAGAACATATCATAAACTAGAAATGTAGAAAATAGAGATAAGGATCATGCATATAGAGAAAACAAATGTGAACTTTGAAGAGATAGAAAAATTTTCTTCTCTCATAATATTTTGAGGAAAATCTCATGTAGAGAAAGAAAAAATGATCTTGAAAGAAAGAAAGAAACCTTGCCCCCTAATGAAAGGCAAGAGAAAGAAACCTACTATGAGATTCCAAGGACACATTATAGAAGACATTGATGAATCTACTCCAATAGGTAAGAAAAAAGACTAAGTGAAATCATGCAAAAATTATAACACCTCACATGTATTTTGAATAATACCCAATAAATATTTTTCTTCAACATAGAAACAAAAATGAAAACGATTGACAATATTGTGATCATCATGTTATAATGGTTTAGAATAATTGGTCGGTGGGGGTGGGGGGGAGAGGGGTGAATTAGTAATCCTCAAGTCTTGATGTACTAATTCAACTTACAATAGCTTTAAATAGATTAATCAATTTTAGAAATCCACTCGGTCTATATAGCATATCATCAATAATTTAACATTTCATGCAATTACTTAACTCTCTATCACTATATGTGCCGATTGCTAGTAAATAAACTATTGTGAAATATAGCATGCATAACAATAACATCCACACATGAAAAGAACACTTTGACATCAAGATTTAACATGAAAACCCAATATGGGAAAAACCACCAAGTAACATGCTACCAATTTTTCACTCTTATGAAGTGAGCTCTGTTAAGAACCAACCCTATTAAATGTTATACAACACACTATTAAATGTGGTCCTATTAAAGGATTTAATCAGCCTATTAGGAGTGGCCTTGTTATAAGACTTTGGATCATTCCATTAGAATGTCACCTTGATTAAATGATTTAAAAAATGACTATTAGGTCAATCTTGATAAAAGTATTTTGACTGATACAATGGTTAGAATGTAACAATAGGTTTTATCTATAAAATACAACTCACTTTACAAATTTAGATCTCCATTCTCTCATCTATTAGTTCATTAACTGGCTTCCATTTCCATCTCCATCACTAGTGTTCCTGGCATCTCCTCAAGAAATCACTTTTTCAAAAACTCTTCACACTTCAAACTATGTAGCTTGATGCACACTATATCTCACTCAACATCAATAGGCTCACTCAACCATTACTATGCTCGGTCTCTACAACACTTCTTCATACATTTTTCTCAGTAATAACTAACACTTAGCTTGAATTGTTTTGTTTGGCTTCTACTTAAGTTCCTTAATCTTCTACTTTAGCTCCTTTATTGACTGAGCAATATTGATACTCAATCAAGCTTATCCTTTTCACATTTTTAACTCTAGGCTTCATCCAATTGTCTTGATGCATTTCTTGACCAACACATTATATTTTCAAGGATTAACTTATCATGTGCCCATTTTGTTTCCATGATATTTATAACATCTCAACACTCAACCTTTTACTAGGTCATCTCATAGTCTCTTCTTTTCAAATACTCTTCATCAATCAAATGATATGGAACTCTAAACTATTAGTAAAATGTCTCTCCAGTATGTTCAACACTCTATCTTACCAATAGGTTTGATGTCAATGACAACATAACAATTGCTCCAATTGTATTTTTCAACAATTCCCCTCTTTGGCATTGATGGAAACATGACACATATTTCACTAGTTACCATGCAATTCAAAATCTTCAAATCCAATACTATTAGCTCCCTCTATTTTTGTGTTCTCTCTTTCTTAGTTTCATTATGATTCCCATCCAATACAATCTCAGGATGCTCCCTCTATTGGTTCAATACATATTCTTTCTCTATAGAAACACCTAATAAATTAAACAATATGTGTCTCCCTATTGAAAACAATAATTATCTTCCTCTTTCCATACATATTCATCTTTGGATCCATTCTTGTATGATAACTCAATGTCATATTTTCCCTCTTTATGTATACTTGTATGTTAACTCATGCATTTTCTCCCTCTTTGACAATAATGCCAAGACATTAACCATTCTCATACATCTTCATGTTACTATTGTAAATGATATATCAATGCCATCTCAACATTAAATCGTTGTAGCATCATCTACTCATAGTTGAGTGTATTACTTTTCATAGCTTAAGGTAGCTCCTAAAATTGTGACCTCATACATCAATTTGTAAGATATTTTGAATAAAATTTTTGATGCAATACATCATCTTTTCTCAGTTTTCTCTAGGTAGGGGGATGCCCCCTAACTTACCTCTTAGATACTCAAAAGCATACTTAGGTAGTGCCTTTGTGAATATGTTAGCTAAGTGTTCTTTTGTGTTCACATATTTCAATCTCACTTCTTTGTATTGTACCAGCTCTCTCAAGTAATGATACTTGATCTCAATATGCTTAGTCTTTGTATGCATCACATGATTCTTTGATATGTTTGTAACACTTGTGCTAACAAAATATATCAAAATAGGTTCAGTGATCTCTTCCTTCATTCATTTCAACAATTTCTTGATCCATACAATATTTGAACAATTTATTGTTGTAGTAACATATTTAACCTTTGTTATAGATTATGAAATATGGTTCTTCTTCTTGCTTGTCCATGAAATCAATCTTCTTCCCAAGAAGAAAGATCCTCCACTTGTGCTCTTTCTATCATCAATATTTCCTTCCCAATCAGTACCTACGTATACTTTCAACTCAAATTTGTCACTTCTTTTGTACCACAAACTATAGTCTTGTATTCCTTTCATGTATCTTAGTATCCTTTTTATTGTCATCATATGGTTTTCTCTAGGATTGGCAGAGAATCTAGAAACAATTTCAATAGCTAATGCAATGTTAGGTATGCTATGGACAACATATTGTAGTTTCCTAACCATTGACCTATACAATGTTTGATTCACTTTAGCAGAATAATCATTCTTTGACAATTTGTGTCCAATCACCATAGGCATTCCAATTGGTCTTGAGTCTTCCATACATAAATTCGTCAAAATTTATTTGATATACTTTAATCAGTGATGAAAATATGTTTATTCATCTGATACACTTGCAAACCAACAAAGAATATAATCTCTCCAAAGATTGACATTTCAAATTCCTTTTTCATTTGATTAACGAATGACTTTCTCAAAGAATCTTTTCCTCCAAATGTGATATTATCAACTAAAATTTCACCTAGCAATATGTTATCCTCAAATTCACTTTTTAGATACAAATTACTATTGTCATTAATTTTTGCAAAACCAAAATTTCACCAAATAATTATGTAATCTTTCATACAGTGCTCTAGGGACTTGTTTCAAACCATATAAATCTTCATGTAACTTACATACCATATTCTTTTTGTTTGGATCAACAAATCCTTCAAGTTGTTCAATGTAGACTTCTTTCTCCATAATTCCATTCAGAAATACAAATTTTACATCCATTTGATACACTTTGAATCCTTTGTAAGAAGCATATGCAAGAAAATTTCTCACTCCTTCCAACCTTGCAACTAGGGAAAAAGTTTCACCATAGTCAATCCCTTCCTCTCGTGCATATCCTTTACAAACTAGTCTTGCCTTGTTCTTTGTGACTTCACCTTTTTCATTTAGCTTGTTTTAAACACCCATTTAGTTCCAATCAAATTCTTATCCATTGTTCTAGGTACCTATATCCATGTTTTGTTCTTCTTAATTTGTTCAATTTCTTCATTCATTTCCTTGATCTAGTCTTCATTCTCAATCTTTATCTCGAATGATTTGATCTAGTGCATGATGTCTTCTCATAAACTTTACCAATATAGGATTAGGTCTTGGTTCCTCTTGCTCTTTTTCACTTGATTCAACATGTTCAATATCTTCAATTTTCTCTGGCTTCAACTCATCTTTTACTGTCTACTGGTCAGTAGTCAGTATTTGTGACTCAACTCCTATAGCCTACTACTCAATAGTTTGATGATACTTGAAAAGACTCTTCTATAGAACCTCAGGAATGTAAGGCTGCTAATACTTGATAAACACCTTTTTGGTTCAAGTAAGGTGCTAGATTCACCTTCGTAGATTTAGAAAAACTTTCTATAATCTTTAGGTTATTTGTTGCATTCTTCTTCATTTTTCTCTACAAATTCATCAAGTCTAACATTTGCACTTTCCACAATTTGGATAGTGTTAGAATTCAAATACTTATAAGCTTTTCTCTTAGTGGAATAACCTAGGAATATGCCTTCATCAATTTTTGTATCAAGTTAAACTTTTCTTGCATCTTTCAATATGTAGAATTTGTTTCCAAAAACTTTGAAATAATTCACATTTGGTGCATATCCATACCAGAGTTCGAAAGGTGTTTTACTTGTTCTTTTCTTCACTTGAACTTGGTTCATATTGTAGACTATAGTTCTAACAACCTCTCTCCAGTACTTCTATAAAAAGGTCTTCTCCATTATTAGTGTTCTTGAACAATCCATAATTTGTAGTGCCTCTCATGTTTGCAATCTATACCTTGTTGTTATTTTGATTCAAGAGATACTTGATACTCTTATTTTATGTACCTTGTGATGACCCAAGGGTCAAATGTTATACCTTGATTCAGTATCATAGATGTTATATTCGTATATTATTTAGTTTATCATATTTGTATTTTGATGCCATTTTGAGATGACAGTAGATCTATGATGATATTTGATCATCTGGTATTTGGATACATGTTTTCTAATTATGTTATGTGATGGGTTTTACGCTATGGTGACTTATGTCATTCTTGTCTCTTTATGCTTATGCGAATGTGAGTGATGTAAATGGATTAATTAGGTATTTAATGCATTATTGCTTCGACTATGATATTATATGCAATTGCACTTGATCATGTGTAGGAATTATATCCCTGGCAGTGGCACATGGAGTTAGTGATTCAGCTATTCATATTTTACCAATGTTGTCCCTGAATGGTCGACGTACCCTTATTTTAATTGTTTAAATTAAAACCTTTTGGTGATTATTAAATCCAAACTCATTTGCATTATGTGATTGGACCAGTGAGCGAAATTTGTTTAGTGATTTCTATGATTTTGGGTTTTTAGGCTTTAAATCTTCTCGAATTTAATTTTTGGTAGCTTTGCCTTAGGTGAATTCTTGTTACGAGGAATAACTTGTTTTCATTTGAGTTGATTTAGAGTCTAGCTGGTCTAACTGGCTATTTTCCCTAATCGACTATTCACTTGAAAACTAAATAAGTATTGAAAAGGGGATTTTATTATTCACTTCTCACCTTTTGGAAATAGAAATTTGAGAGCTTTTCTAAAATCCTCCTTATGAAGGATTGGTTTTCTGCTCATTCTAAGAGCTGTGAGTGTAGGATCTTCCTGACCTCAGTCTTGCTGGATCTAGCTCAAGTGGACCTTGCTTTGTCATGATTTTCGGTAGCTTCAATGGGTATTTTATTTTATTGTGTGGGTTTCAGTTTTTACCCCTTTTTCTATCAGGTAGGACCTTCCCAATTTCTTGTTTTAGTTCCATTTCAGGTTCTATTTTTGGTAGCCATTTGTCTACAGGCTGAGAACTGGTGTTCCCTTCTATTTCTATTTGTTGGTTCTTCCTGGTTGGTCAGGTATGAATATTTTTCTAGTTTTTGGGATGGGGGTTTAGGGTTTCACACCGCTATGCTGGCCATTTTTGCATACGATGTCCAAACCCAAATATTATTGGGATTTTGGAGTTTTTGTACCCAAAGGTCAAATGGATTTTAATTTTGAATTTTTCCAATTTTTGGGGTTTTTACCTTGGTTTGCATGCCACCCCATTTTCTTAGGTTTTCTTGGCATGATGTGGGTTGTGAACCTGGATGATCCATTTAGATGTCAGTCATACCATTGATGCACTTTTATGTTGCGTTGGGATGCATGCTACATCCATCATCCTGATATTGTTTTTGGTTGAGTGAATTTTTGCTTTGTGTTCTCGTCCAGTCCTTGTGTTATGATCTTCATGATGGTGGTGCACCATGCACAAGTATGTGTGTGTACATCTGTCGGGTGATGCGAGGCCTGATCTTCTATGGTACTTCTAAAAGTTGTGATCATTGGGGTTAGGTTGGGAGTTTGCATGCCTATAGGCACTCATCATTGGATGAGCATGGGTAGGGTAGGGTAGCATATGGAGAGGGATTCTATCTCATAGCCTGATGATTATGGTGCCATGGGTTGGCAAAGGGAGCTTTACTTAAGTGATAACTAAATAAAACACTAGGTGATAATAAAACTTAAGATAATGGAAAATATTCTGTGCTTGAGCCTTCCACTGAGGGAGTTGAATCCACATGATCCGAGCTTAGGCTTGTTGATACCAAGCAGCTCTTCATGATGTTAGCCCCTACTTAGTAGCCCATTGAGTGTCTGACCAGGACCTGTAGTTATGCATTGTTTATGTCTTGGTTTCAGTCATCATACTATCTAGCGTGAGTGTTAGCCATGAATGTTGTGATTTATGTGTGGTTTTGGTTGTATCATTATCTCCATTAGCACGGCGGGAGTGGACCTACAGGTGCCACATGGTTGGGAGGCATAGCTACCTATACCATTGCTAGGGACTGTGTATAGAGATGGTCTTTGTCCTAGTGCAATCATTATTAGATGTTTTCACTTGGTACTTTGGGTTCTGAAGTATGCTTTCTTGTGATTTATGTTTTCATTAGGATGCTTGTGTATCATGTTTAGATGATGTTAGTTATTACCTCATTTCCTTATTATGATGATTCACATATGATAGATGATGTTATTCATATTTGTCAAATTATCTTATGCTTTACTCCTAGCATGTTAGATTTGCTTATGCTTATGTTGTAGCATGTTTTTGTAGTGATATCCTTATATGATAGTATCGACGATCTGATCGATAACTTAGGATGTTATGCATGGGGGATGGCTAGGGTTCATGATGGCCTTATGATGCTATTATGGTTGGGAGGAACCATGTACTTAGTTTTGTTGTTCTACACATTGTGATGTTTTCAATTATTGCTATATTATTTTAAGTACACTGCGATGTTACTTTCTGTACTTTCAATTATACTACTTATTAGATGGTTAGATGTTGTTTCCATCTTTTAGTATTTTATTTGAGTGTTTATGCCTGGAATTGTGGATCTGGTACTCCCTGGTGTGGAGAAACATTATCCCTTAGTTTTGTTATCTTTTTGTTTCTAGCTTCTTGTTCTGGGATCTCGCGAAAAATTGTGCATCCTCATGCAAGGATGCAAGACCTCGTGTAGCGTTTTGGGTTTCTTTGCATGGCCTTGGGCACTTTCTCTTGCAAAATCCAACACCAGTGTTGGGTGCTTTGGCTTTTTGGCCAAGCACTTCCTTGCGCCACATGGTGCACATCCTCATGTAGAAGGCACTTTCTTGTGAGGCATGCTGCACATCTTCGCACAAAAACCTATCATTCTATGGTCCTCACGTGGAAAATAGGGGGCATCTCCATGGGTTTTTAGGGATCAATTTTTGGTGATTCTAGTACCCTTTGGGATTACTTAAATTACCATGCTGTGACAGATCTTAGATTCCTTGTATGGTTGTCATTTTGGATTTTAGTTCTTGTTGTGTGTGTGTTAGTTTGGTAGTGTCATTTGGAGATTCATTGGTTGTCAAGATGGTGGTTAAGTCTTCCATTGTGGTCTACGTGATCCATGTATGATGTTTTCGTGTGCACTCATATTGTTTTAAAAAAATATCTTGGCTTGTATTTCATCCTTGTTCCAAAGATCTCCAGGCGAGACATTACATAATCTAACTATTCCTTCTGTCAGCTATACCATTATGCGGTGGTTTCCTTGGTGCACTCACTTGCCTCTTGAATTCTCTATCATTGAATTTTTTTTTAACTCATTTGAGGTGAATTCACCACCTCTATCTGATCTTAAACATTTTAGACTCTTTCCTATTTCTTTCTCAACTCTAGCAAGATACCAATTACACACTTGAAATGCATCAGAATTTTCCAAAAGAAATATCATAGACATCATTCTAAAAAAGTCATCAACAACTAGAATAAAGTATTTATCACCATAAAAACTCTGTATTCCAATAGGACCACACATGTCAATATGAACCAACTCCAAAATATCACTAGATTTTCCCTTTTATTTTACCCATTTGACATTGTTTGCACATAATTTTACCAGGTTTACTTAGTCTTGGTAACCCTCTAACTCTTTTCATCTTACTAATGCATATTAAGTTATCAAAGTTCACATGACATAGCCTCTTATGCCATAACCAAACATCTTTACATTGTGCAAATAGACAAGGATATTCAGCTAGGCCTGGATAGAACAAGTTACATATTGTTTTCTCTCCACTTCCAACTAGTTCGCTAGTAGCATTATAGATCTTTGCCTTCTTATTCTGGAAATCAACTCTATAGTCTAAACTTATCGACTGTGCCACACTCAAAAAGTTATATTTCAAACCATCAACCCAATATGCATTGTCACATTTGATCTTATCATTCAATTGAATTGATCCTTTACCCTCCACATAACATGGGGTATCATTACCAAACTTAACACTACTCCCATTATAATGCTCTAGCTTTTCAAACTTACTTGTATCACCAGTCATATGATGTGAGCAACCACTATCAATTATCCATCTATCATTCTTACTCACATGTGAGATCAATGAAATTTTCTCATCTTCAAAAAAATCATCTTTCATTGCAACATAAACAACTTCTTCATCATGATTATTAGAATTATTGTTAGAACCATCATCTTCAACAATATAGAAAGATGTCTTACCTTTGTTGTTGCAATCTCTTTTATTTGTGTTACCTCTGTTGTCTCTATTATCTCTCCTTCCTTTGTACTTGAAGTCTTTCGTCTCCTCTTTGTCATCTTTTTCAGGACATCTAGCAATAATATGGCCAACATTTTTACATGTCATTAGTAGGGGAATAATTATCAAAATTTGATAATTCAAAAGTAGTAAGTCTACCAATCAAACTGATGCAGAACCACACCTTGTAAAACTCAGGAGAAAAAAACTCACTCAACTAAGTTTCTTCAAGGGGCATCTACAACCTCCAGGATCACACACTAAAATCAGATTCAAAACAAAACTTTGAAAATAAATCTCCCAAAATTTCTTCTTGCTGCCTCCGGATAGACCTGCACTCAGACATGAATAAATTTCGAACCCAAAAATATTTACTCAATCCAACCGTTGAGATTTGGTATAACTAGGTTTCAAACAACATATAATTTTTTTAGAGAAATCCAACGGTTGAAACTCGAGATATTGACCACGCATCAGAGTACATTTTTTCTGCAAAACATTGCTTCTTGCTGTCTATAGATAGACCCGTGAACAGACATGTATAACTTTTGAACCAGACAATATTTTCTCAATCGAACCATTAATATTTTGTGTAACTAGGTTTCAAACAACATATAAAAATTTAAGAAAAATCTAACGGTTCAAACCCGAGATATTGACCCCGCATCAGAGTACATTTTTCTACAAAACATTGCTCCTTGCTGTCTCTAGATAGACCTGTGAACAAACATGTATAACTTTTGAACCATATCAAAACTCTTCAATCGCTCTAGTGAAGATGGGCGTAATTAGGCCTATAATAACATATCCAAAGCTCATGAAAATCCAACGGTGCATTTGAGAAATATTACCCACGCACTGAGATTAATTTTTTGCAAACATACCGAATTTGACCCAAAACTAAAACTTTTTAATCTTCTGAAAACTATCAACTTGTTTCCAGTGAGAAGATAAGAAAAATCCGTTCAAAACTCAGATCATCGAAAACTTGCACAAAGACAAAATGAAAAAAAACATTCCATATCTCTTCAAATTCGATTCTTTTACTACATAGCCGACTGGCTTTCATTTAAAACTGACTCTCTTTTTCTAATTAAAGGATGTGAAACGTTTTCTTTCTATTTAGAAAAGAAAATGTCTTTTATCCAAAAAAAGATCAGAATTTGAAACGTTCTTTTCCTACCAATATTAGACAGTCGTTTCCTAAATCAGGAATATTCTAAAAAATTGCCTACTTCCTATTCTTGGACTCTGAAAATCATTAAACACTCCACCTACGAATTAAAAAACTATTCTAATTTAAAATCCACACACCTGGTCCTAGGTGGCTATATCTGGAGAGCTCATCGAATTGCTACTCTAGGTATGCCACCACATGTAGGATGTTATTACAAACTTCAAAAACTAAAAGCATTTAAAACATAACATTAAATTTCCTATTACATTTTCAACAATGTTGCCTCCTATAGTGTTTCTCTTCTCTGCCACTGCAGCATACTCCCCTGTAGAATGAATCTCAAGTCCTCTTGAGATGATGTGTTGTAGAAATGAATCTCATTCTTCTTTCAAACTTTCCAATTTCTTTGAACTAGGATGAGCATATCTACAAGAAAAACAAAGATAATATCCAACTTCTCCACATTGTAGCTTTGATTCTTTAATACTGTAAATGTCACAGAAAATTCTCCAGCATGATTCACTATACATGAAATCTGCATCCCTGCATAAACATTATTAGAAGAAAACATATCATCAGCATTAAGATTATTTGAGTTCTCTATTTGAATATGAGCTTCCTTATACACCATGTAATGTGCATCATATCTATCTTCATCAATAGTAACCATAAACTTATCTGCTTCTTGACTATCAACCAGTTTCACATCTTGAATCTTAAGAATCGTATTTATCTCTTCTTCCTTTATTAAACATTTATCATCATCTTGATCTTCTGTAGTAATCTCACTTTCAAATATCTCTTTCTTATTACAACTTTGCTCAAGAACAATAACAGTATTGCACTCTTTCCTTTCTTCTTCAAGCTGAGTTTCCATACTACCGCCATGCCTTTTCCATTCTACTACAATGGCTGCAAATTTTTCCCATAAATCAGATTCTTTTTCAGAACTTGCTGCTACACATTTCTTAGCTTCATCTTCATGCCATTCCTCTTGACATTTTTCTTCATTATGCATATTTAAGGCTTCATCAGTTGCCTCCAAAATCTTTTCCATAGGAGTACCTTCCAACATTGTACTCTTCTCTATTTTCAAAGGACATGTTACTGTTCCAACCACAAATTGTTCACACTCAAATCCCATAGGACTTGTCTCATTACTGCTCTCACCAATAGTTACTTGCTGCACTTCTTCTTTCTGCATTTTATTTTCTCTTAACTTAGCTTCATTCTCTTCAAGTTTCCTTCTCAAACTTTTTATTTCCTCTTCTATGTTGCTTACCTCTTCTCTTTGGTTTCTCATTTCTTCTTCCTCTCTTTTCTTCTTTTCTATCACTTGCACCTTCAAGTTTGAAGACTCCATCTCTGAATTTTCTTCCTCAGTTTGATTTTCAACATCCTTTTGTAATTTATCTTTGAGTACAGGAACCAGTGCAAAGAGTGGGCTCTTCTTTCCTTTCACCTCTTTCAAAAATTCTTTCTTACCCATCACCATAACTTTGGCTTCTGCGGTTTTGGATTCTTCTTGACTTGGCTCAACTAAAGGTATCAATTCAATGACCTTTCCATTCTTTGTAATGGTATACGTATTCTTCACTCCATCATGATGTGCCTTGAGATCATATTGCCATGGTCTGCCGAAAAGTAAATGACATGCATCCATATTAACAATATCCAACAATAATTTATCCTTATAGGCTCCAATCTGAAATTCCTCCCAAGCTTGGTTTTCCACTATAGTATGCTGCCCTTTATTTAACCAAGATATTTTGTAAGGATACGGGTGTTATATTCTTGGTAGCTTTGACTTTTCCACCATTTCAAGAGACACCAAATTTTCTGTAGAACCAGAGTCTACTAGTACCTTACAAACATTTCCCCCAGATTTACAGGTAGTTCTGAAAATGGACTTCCTTTGTGGTGGTTTTTCTTTGACAGGCATTTTCAACAGTGTTCTTCTCATCATAAGTGCTTCCCCCTTTTCTAGATAACCATAACTTTCTGAATCTTCTTGTAAATCCGCTTCTTGTGCCAGGTGTATTCTCTTTTCACCATGAGTACTAGAGCTTGTTTTTGCTGGACATTTGTGTGCCATATGACCTTCCTGATTACAGTTGTAGCATCTTATTGGTCCATTCGTCCTTCCTGGTGATCTTCCTCTAAAATTTTTCCTTCTACCTTGGAAAACTCAGGAGGAATCAGTCACTCAACTGAGTTGCTTCAAGGGGCATCTACAACCTTTAGGATCACACACTAAAATCAGATTCAATAAACAAAACTTTGAAAATAAAATCCCCCAAAATTTCTTCTTGCTGCCTTCGGATAGACCTGCACTCAGACATGAATAACTTTCTAACCCAAAAATATTTACTCAATCTAACCATTGAGATTTGGCATAACTAGGTTTTAAACAACATATACATTTTTTAGAGAAATCCAACGGTTCAAACCTGAGATATTGACCACGCATCGGAGTACATTTTTCTGCAAAACTATCCAAGGTTAGATCATTACAAGGTGTACACTCAAGTTCTTGAATTGAAGATACTATAATTACATAGATAGGAAGTAAAGTACTCAATACCTTACTTATCAAATTCTCATCAAATATATCTCCTCCATCTCCTCTGATAACATTCACCACTTCTTTTATTTTGGCCACAATATTGTGCAATAGTCTCACCTTCTTTCATTCTCATGTCATCAAAATTTCTACCTTAGCTCTTAATATATTCTTGTATCCACCATGTATTATTGCCAACTTGTCTCATATTTTCTTAGTAGTAGTGCATTCCTTCACATCATCAAATTTTGCATAACTTGGGGCTACTTCAAGTTCAATCCTAATTTGGTTGTTCTCCTAATTCTCTTTCATTTGTTCAACTATTATAGGCCTAGGCACCTCAATGTATTCATTTTCCAAGTAGTACGATATGGAATCTCCAATACTAGATAAGTGTAACCTCATTAGCCTTTTCGATGCTAGGAAGTTCTCCTTGTTCAACTTAGGTACCTCTCTCTTGTACATCTTGATATTTGACTTGAGTCCTTCAAACTTTCCTCACAAGCACCAAAGCTCTGATACCAATTGTTATAATGATTTAGAATAACTAAGAGGGGGAAAGTGAATAAGTTATCCTTGGGTCCATATGTACCAATTCAACCTACAATAGCTTCAAAGAGATTAATCAATCTTAGAAACCCACTTAGTCTATACATCATACCACCAACAATTTAACATTTCATGCAATTACTTAACTCTTTGTCTCTATATGTGTCAAATGCCAGTAAACAAACTACTATAAAATATAGCACACATAACAATAATATCTACACATGAAAATAACACTTTGACACCATGATTTAATGTGGAAACCCAATTTGGGAAAAACCACCAAGTAACATGCTACCAATTTTTTAGTCTTTTGAAGTGAGCTCAGTTAAGATCCAACCATGGTAAAGGTTATACAATACATTGTTAAATGTGACCCTGTTAAAGGATTTAATCACCCTGTTAGAGGAAGCCTTGTTAGAGGATTTGGATCATTCCATTAGAATGTCACCTTGATTAAAGGATTTACAAATTGATTATTAGGTCAACCTTGATTAAAGGATTTTGACTAATACAATGGTTAGGATGTACAATAGGTTTGATCTATAAAGTACAATTCACTTTGCAAATTTAGATCTTCATTCACTCATCTACTAGTTCATTAACTAGCTTCCATTTGCATCTCCATCACTGATCTTCTTGGCATCTCCTCAAGCAATCACTCTTTCATAAACTCTTCACACTTCACCTCTATTTTTCTCCTCTTCATAGCCTATCCTTAAGATCACCAATAAACAATGAACCAACCTTCAAATTCATTCCTTATGCCTCCTTAAATAGGTAATTATGATATTTTTTTTTCTTAAACATCACCGTTGATCTTAGGATTAGGTTAGATTCATCAAATCCTTCCATCATTTTGTTATCCTTCTTCTAAAAACTTTTGATCAAATCCTTGCTTTTGATCGCTTAAAAAACTCTCCTCATACATTAAATATGCCAACTCATCAATCCTTATCTTCCACATGCTTTGACTAATTCAAAATTCCAATTGTGTCAACCTCAAATTCAAATCTTTCTCAAAATGGAACGTTTTATGTCACTCGACAATCATTGTGTTCTTCATCTTGGTCATCATTGTGTAGCTCGTCACACACTATACTATTCCACTCAGCATCAAAAGGCTCACTCATCCACTACTATGCTCGGTTCCTACAACACTTCTTCATACATTTTTCTTGTGAATAACTAACACTCATCTTGAACTATTTTGTTGAGCTTCTACTTAAGTTCCTTAATCTTCTACTTCAGCTCCTTCATTGATCATGCAATGTTGATACTCGGTCAAGCTTATCCTTTTTTCTTGTTTTAACTCCAGGCTTCATCCAATTTTCTTCTTCACTTCATGTGTTACTTGAACAACACATTATCTTGTCAAGGACTAACTTATCAAGTGCCCATTGTATTTCTATAATACTTAACACACTCAACACTCAACCTTTCACTAGGTCATCTCATGATCTCTTCTTTTCAAATCCTCTTTATCAATCAAATGCTATGGCAATCTACATTGTTAATAAAATGTCTCTCCAATATTTTTGACACATTGTCTTACCAATAGGTTTGACATCAATGACAACATAATGATTTCTCCAATTGTAGTTCCAATACGCCATAATAATAATGAAAGGGACAAGAATACACAAAAAGACATTTTTCCAAAGGTAGAGGATTTTTATTCATTTTGAAACAACTACTTGAATATACACCTTTAAGCTAAATCTTGATGGATATTAAGATAATCAAGATTAAGACTAAGTAAGAGAAGACGATGAGGAGGTTGTCTAGAATATTGTTTCACTATATCAGAAGGAGAATATACAAGATCATGTTTATTCATATCAGGAGACACATGAATAGAATTTTTAAGACCCTATTCATTAATACCAGGTCCTAAGCCAGTGTAATCCTATTTAACAACCATGTGATAACCTTTAGGATAGTTATTCATCAGCTCTTCAACATGAGGAGATTTTTTAGTTGAATCATGTGCAAAGGTGGTGTAAGGAATGATAACAGGAGGAGGAAAAATAGAGGCCTTATATTTTCTTCAATTAGGAGTACATGAGGAGAAATAGGCTTCTTAAAGAAGGCAGAAACATCCTTATCATGAATGAAAGTTTGATACTAAATATATGTAGACAAAGCACTAGGAGAAGTGGAAGGATAAGGAGGATTAGGAGGGTTAGAAGTAGGATGAGGAGCATCATAAACTAAGGTTCTCACATAATCCAAAGAGGTAACAAGCCAACCACAAAAAGATCTAACCATAGCCTTGAAAGAAGGAAAAGGTGTATTTGTCAAACTCATAAAGGCATAAGCAAGGATAGTATGAAGAGCCATAAACACTATAAAATGCATAAAACTGTCATAAACATCATAAATTCTATAAAGAGAATATTGAAAAAGATAACCTTACACCAAAAGATCTTCATGATGCAAGATGTATGAAAACCAAGAGAAGAATTGAAATATCATGCACTAACAAGGAGGAAGATGATCAACAAAGATAGAAGGATCTAACTCCAACAAAAATAGATACAAGTTAGGTTCACCAATTTATGCAGGGTAGGAAAATTGAAGGAAATCAACCCTACATAAATGAAAGGGGGAATACCAAGATTCACCCTTTTTTATTAGATTTGAAAGATACAAGAGGAAGTATCAATACAAAACCTAAAGGAAAAAAGTTTCACTTCCCTAGGTAAAAATATGTAAATAAAGTAATGCTAAAATGGAGTGTATGGAAATAGAAAGGAGAAGATAATACATTATAGAACACAAAATTGAAAATTTATTGTTGCATGATGTAAAAATTTGCTATAACCTGAGATCTAGGCTGATATTTGCAATGTGGACAAAACCCAAAAATATTTTGGAGATTTGTTAGGGGTGAACTGGATCTTCAGAGGTGAAATGAAATCTTTAGGGGTGGAGTGTGACCCTAATTATAATGTGCAATGTTAATTTTGATATTGTAGTTCTATAAAAATCCAAAAAGGGTACCCTAATCTATAATCTTTTCTTCAATCCAAGATCTAAAACTTGCAAAAATAAAGCGATAGTTTGTTCATTATTGGGGGAGGGGGGGGGGGGTGCCTTAGTCAATCACTAGTTTAGGAATTAACCTTGAATTGAAATAATTGAAATGGAATGCTAACAAGTAGTAGTGATAGATATTACATGAAGTAATGTAAATCTGTGAATATGCTCTTAAATTTGAAATGTGATCAAGTATGTAAAAGCAATAGAACTTTGACTCCACTTTAAAACCATAGAAAGGAAATCAAACTAAAACCAAAACCTTCTTGAATGTATGTGCTTCAAATTTGACTTTGTAGATCTTGAAAGAATGAATGTAGAAGATGTAACAAAGGATCTCGAATATTGAAAATGCTATAGAAGTTCTAGCATAAACTCCTTCAATAGCTTGCATGCATAAATACTTGATATTCAATAGAGAGAAAAGCTTGAATGCCTTGGATTCTTGAAGAAAAATTGAGAGCTTAGATGCTTGAATGATTTATTGTAAATGAATTAATTATGAATGGATGTGAAAATGGAGAAAATGGAAAGGTTTATATAGAGATCAGAATTAACTAACTCTCAGAGGCTGACCAACCTAAACATTAATAGTCAAACATTCCATAATAAGGGCCCCGAGGAGGGAAGCCAAAATAGGACTTCGTCTTGGATGCATTGTGCCACTGATTGGCCCATCAAGGGTAGACTACACCCTTGATTTTTTAGGGGTCTAGTGCACCTTGATGATCAAGTGCACAAACCCCCAGGGCTATCTTGGGGATCCAAAACATGTCTCAGAATCCAAAAGCCAGTTCTAGATATTGAGGAAATCCTATTTTGGTGCAAGTAGTAGATTCGAAGTGGATAAATGGATGAAAAGGAAGTACCTAGGGAAAATAGATCCTACCTCAAGCTTAACACCATAAAAATAGGAGCTTTAAAGAGGATCTATTATGGTTAGCCCTAATTCCACCTAGGAGAAAGGACATAAAAGGAAATAAGAGATGAAAGAGAGAAGGAAATTGATGCTATCATATCAAATAGGTGCTAAAGATTCATTAAAATAGAGTTCTTCCAATTTAAGATGGTATAATGTTTATATTTATATATTTGCATATTTTTCTAATTATGAACTTAAACTGAAATTTCAATAACAAATAGAATTACTAGTTAACAAAAATGAAATGGTTTAATTTGAGCCCATGGATCTACAAAAGTAAGGCATAAGAAAAATTTTCTTGGAAAATTTTGCACCATAATTTATTTTTTGGAGTTATACTAATATTTTGGAAGTGCAAGAAGCTAAGTGTCTATTTTGTTGTCATTCTAAAAACATGTGAAAACATATATTTTTTAGTAGTCCTAAATCTAAAATGACATTCAACTTTATACTTAATCATTATCTTGTTATCTTCTATCATACTCTAAGTTGGAAGGAGACAACATTTATCTTACCTCTTCATAAGAATGTGATTGTAGACTCTATAAGGCAATGGATTTCATTTCATATTTGGAAAAGTAGATGTCATATATTATTTTTTAATCACTATTTGCATTAGGAATTAGATATTCTATTATTTTACTTAGACATTATATTTAAACTAGTTCTCTATATTCATAACTAAAGATTGAGCTCAATACAATAAACATCTAGATGAGATTAAATATCAAGTTGTGTACCTTCACGAAGAGGGAGATTAATTATTCTAGACAACCATATAGGATCCTCAAGTCTCATGCTTGAAACAATCATTTATTCTTGTTTCAAGGTATTACATGATGGGATATATGCATATGGATTATCATTCTATGCATCTTTAATGGAGATACCAAGTGCGAAATGAGTGTAATCATTTTGAAATTCCAAGCCTAATTTTTATTCAACCCACTAGGTTTTTGTAATTGGTTGTCATAATTGAGTATTATACATATGTTATCTCTTGGCTTGTTTTAGCTATTGGTTGTGTATAGTCCAACCTACAAGTGTTGGTCATTGATGCTACTTACTTAAGGTTGGTTATAGATGTGATGTGATATCTCTCCCATTTTTTTAACTTGCAAAGTCCTTTTTTACTGCTATTTAGTTTTGTAATATATTTGAATACTCTTTAATACAAAAAATAATAACATACATAAAAGTAAATATATTTGCACTACTCATTTTCATCACATATTACACATTTACTAGTTCATTTTCATCAATTTTAACTAGCATTAAATATTAATCGGTCTCCACCTTCTTAAACATTTTAAATATTTGATTTTCTTAATAAATATGGGGTTTTATGGACCATGTGGCTTATATTTTTCCCATAATTTTATATACAATGTTAATTACAATCTTGTATTAGCTCCACCTACAAATTTTGTGAAAGAAAAACATGTGAAATGCTTATAAATATCTCAAAAAGAAAATGGTCATTATTGCATGTGCGATAGAGTGTACTTATATCTAGTTAAATAGAATATGTTGAGATATTTAGAAATAAAATCTAAAATACTATCTGAGATATTTTAGTAGATAGATAACAATATGTAAATTGAAGTAATCATGACTTGTTTGATTAAAAAATACAAGACTTATCATTTTCAAGACCAAACCAATGTTAATATCAATTTTATGATTTCTTACCAATATCTCCCCTAGTAAATTAAATTCTCCAATCTATTCTCCTGTATATCATTTCTAATTCTCTAATTGTGGTCTCATTTTTTTACTATAGGTGTTTGGACAATACAATTAAAAATACACCAATTCTCATGAAATATAGGTTTTCCTTTCTTGGGTTAATTCTCTTATTCACTTTCAATATATTCTATAACATCCACTATATCAAAGCTAGAGAAATAAAAATGTGATTTTAAGTAAACAAGTGAGTAAATGTTGCTTAGTTGCTACCCAATTTTTGAACTTTTGGGTTTATAGTTTACATATTCATGGTCCTGTCCCCAAAGTTATGTTTTCCCTTAGTCTTATCTTGATTTAGGTCAAATGTGTTAAAGAAAGTTGACCAATTAGTCTTCTAGAGTGTTTAACTAGTTGGTCTCATGTAAGTTAGTACTTAACTTTGCATCTTGTGAAGTTTATGTGACTATCAACCTACTTGATCATACTAGATGAGTCTCATGTTTTTTCGCCGAAGTTCCTTTTTTATCAGCATGTTGGATGTTTTCTCAAATTCGCTTACTTTTTTATTAGGAAAGTATTTTTACGAAGTCCTCAACTTCACTGACCATGCATCTTCTAGACCCTTGTATTTTTTGACTCAAATAAAATTCAAAGTTGCCAAACTTATGTGAAGCTTTGAGTTGGTCATAGACTTCCCAACTATGAACAATGCAAAAAAATTTAAAAATTTATATTCGCAAAAGTATGGCACACATTGAACATTTAATTTTCCTTAAGTTTCACAAGACATCAATCAAACTGACATGAATTTAAGTTTACTACCACTTCCAACTTGAAAAAATAATTAATTGCACCATTTAAAAAGGTGGTGTGGGTAGAGATGACATTCATTTTGTAAATCTTAGGAAAGAAAATTCACAACATTCAAGCATTTGAAGGAGGAAAAGGTGCATGCAGGAGATAGATCTAGGTTAGACTATGAAATATTTCCTTATGCTCTGATAGTTTCATATGCATTTCTATATTTTCTTAGATTTCTATATAAAGCAACATAGAGATGTTCTCTACTCTATGAGTTTTTATAGAAATACATTTGCTCATATATTACATTCTTATACCTGGTTAGCCTAATATTGGAAAACTACATTGTCTATTCCTTCTACCTATTGTCTAAATCTCACACCCTTCATTCCTACGATTATATATAGTGGTTTAGAGGGAATTTTTTTATGAAAAGTTGAGTATGATGAGGTTAAGGATATTATGGATAGGTTTAGACAAAAATATGGCTGGCCCATTGAAAAAGAAATTATTGACAATGAAGTTTTTGGTTTCCCCAAAGCAATCTATTGTGAGGGATTGGTTTTCACCTATTTAAATCATTACCATCTAGAGTCTTGAAAGAAAAATTTGAGCTTTTGATGGCATGATCATCATCAAAATCTATTTTATAATTGTAGTGTGTGCCCCAAGGTCATCAAAGTAGAAAGTGTTTCAAAATGTATCTATTGATGGAGCATGCAACATTCCCAAACAAAGAAGATTGTTGTTTAAATAGAATCACTACAAATTGGTTTAAAATTAAGCATAAAGGGAAGTTCTAGATCACCTCAATTATCAAGTATATAATCATAAATTGTAACTACCTAGTTTGTGCTCAATTTTGGGACAATTTTGTATCTACTTTAGTGTATTTCTTATGGTAGGATGCCATCTAAAACTAAAAGGGAACCTAAGTTAAGATATGGGTCCTCCACCTCCTTTAATGTTTCTAAAACTCGAAGTTTGCCTTTAGTTAATTTCCTCACCTAAGACCTATCAACTTATTTTTAGTCTTCATGACCCACTCTGATCTTGAAATGAGCTATCCTAAAAATTCTTACACCAACTTCATCTTCATGTCTCCTAGATCAAATCTAACCCCATTATTCTAGCAATAGATAATCTCTAGTGATCTATCTCAGGTATAGATTTCCATTAGTGATGTGTCCCTAGGAAATTATTCAATAATTTGGCTTGAAGCCCAATGCTCTGATTTAGGAGGTAAATTTACACCTGTGGTTGGTCTACTTAGAATTAACAACCTAAAATAATGAGATTTATATAGCCTCTTATATCTCCTCATTTGAGAATATCATTATGTACTGATGAGTCTTCTATCAAGAACTCATCATTGATAAATCAAGGGCCATCAAGTTCAATTATTCAAGTCTTCATTCCTCTCAAGAAATAAAGGTGTCCTTATTCTATAGATCTAGCTTCTGTATACCCCCATTGGAGGCTACAAAAATAATTTTTTCTATCAAGGAAGGAGATACACATTCATCCATCAAGCTTCATTCTTCTCTTTTCTCTGACCATACAACATGAGTTTTTTCCCTACATGATTTCCTTTTGGGATTTTGTGTTTAGTTAAAGGTATTGCATCAACATTCTTAATCACATTCAAAGAAGTAATTGCATCTATAAGGTATGATATGATTCATTTTCTAGAACTAGTGTTTACTACATAAAAATATGATTTTACCTTAATTTTATTTCAAGACTTATTCCTAAGCAAGGATTGACTAAGTAAAAGCCATTTTCAGCCTTCTTCTACCATTTTTGTGTGTATAGGAATAAGTTATGGAGCCACATGTTTAGATATGGTTAGTAGATGAATAGTTGTAGGTTCCATAAATTTTTTCTCTAAAAGTGTCAGGAATATATCAAGGTTTACTAGTCCCCAAGTACAAATCAATTTTAACCTCTCCTTTAAATTTTTGAATTTTTTATGGAGAAGGTGTGTTTCATATTTTGATTCCACTTCGATCAATTCTGGCTCAATAAAATTTTAGATCAATATGTTTTTATTAGTTTTTTAGTGATTTCTTTACTAGAGATCATTTAATCTTCTACATCCATCATTTTCAAATCAAAGGAAGGACATATCTTATTCTCACTAAGATCTTGAATCAACCCATGAGCCTAGTGGGGATTGTATCACCTATTTTAGTAGAGTAAAATGAACACTAATCTATAAAAAGCATTCTCAATACTAAAAACAAATAAACACTTAAGATAGGACCAAAGAAGACAAAATTGAGGAAAGTAGACCAAAGATGGTAAACTCCTCAAGTGCTTCTCATGATGACGAAGCTATGTCCCTGATGGATAGTGGATGTATGCTCACGATGTGCTCAAGCTCCAAATGGATGAGTGATAATCAAATATGAGTGTGGATGAATGATTCAACAATGAAGGTATGGAGGGTTTTCAGCATTATAATAGTATTTTGGTAGCTTTTAGGCTCTCAAAATAGCATTATAAGTTTGCTTCAAAAGTGGATGATTTTAGTGAAGGGAGAGGCTTCTATTTATAGGCCAAGGGGTGGAAGGATGGACAGTCAAGATGCAAGGATGGCAAGATGGTAAGGGAGGGCTAGGATGCACTCAAAGGGGAGCACATGGATTGTGCTTGTTTAAAGCCAATTAGGAGGTGACACATGTCACAAGGTGATTGGATGTGAGAGGGTAGGATATGGGTTGGTCAAATGAGTAATGAGGGAGGTTGAGCCATAAATGGGGATGGTTGGGTCAAATAGAGATGGTTGGGTCATAAATAAAGATGGTTGGAAGGAGGATGAGATTGTTGACTTTGGCTTAGAGGTGGTTGGGAGGAGGATGAGATTATTGACTTTGGCTTGGGTTAGCAAGTCTTAACCCTTGCTTAAGTTGTGCACATGATTAGAAGAGGGATTAGGATTAGCTTAGGAGTTGGCTAACCTTGTTTAGGGAATGTGACAAGGTTAGAGGGGGGTTTAGGATTAGAATTGACATCTTCTAGAAGAGTCTAGGCTTTTATGATGAAGATAAATACGATTTTTTAGAAAATAAATAAAGTTTTATTTATTTCAAGAGTTTAGGTTGAGGAAATATTTATTAAAATATTTTTAATAAATATGAGGATTAATATTTAATCTTAATTAAATATTTTGAGTTGGGATTAGGGGTAGGAAATGATGGGATTAGCCTTTAATCAAAATTGAAGAAGGATTTAGAAGATTTTGGAAGAGGTTAGTGGTCTTAAGGAAATTGGCCAAGTTTTGGACAAAAAAAAAATAAATTATTTATTTTGGAATTTTTGGTCAATTTATTAATTAAATAATTAATAAATAAGGAAATAATGTTTAAATAAGGTTTAAACATTTTTGGGAGGGATTCCTTAATTAAATATTTTTAATTAAGATAAAGGAATTTAATGGCATAAAAATAAATAAATTAATTAAATAATTAATTAATTAATAAATGATGATGTCATCAGGGATTTTTTTCAGAAAATAAAAATACTTTATTTTCTAAAGGATTTTTAGGTGTCTACAGGGATAGCCTTCTTTCAAGTATTATGTGAGTTGAAAAGTGGGGAGTAATTTACATCATAGGAATGTTTTCCATTCTACATTATACATTTTATTGATCCTAACTTATAACATTTCCATTCTAATTTTGGTGTTAGATCCCATTTTTCCCTTAATTTTATGAGCTATGGATTTCACTAAGTTGGATTGGTGTGTGATAGACAATTTGTTACATTTCTTCTTACTTATCTTAATTAAAAACATGGATTAAATCATAATTCATTTCATTTCATGATGTTTTTATTTCTCCATGAAATTCTCATATATGAAATTATGAGGTCAACAAACATATTCTTCATCTACCATCCTAAAAATTTAGCACCCATAATTGGAGGCTTTGGGACCTATTAAACCCCATTTTATTGAATTTTAGGTACAAATGTCTTTTATGCTTGATTCCTAAAACATTTATTTTCTTCCTTCACAATTTATTACACTCCTCTGCACCTGTGAAAATGTTGAGATAATATTTCCTAGACAAGGTCATCCAGGTTAGGCTTTCTCTAGAGATTTTTCCTTATGTGGGAAAATGTTGAAGAAAATCCATTAAGTCACACTAGATTCAAGAGATTATGAATTATCCCATATCACATTACAAAAATAATGGGAGAAAACACTATCAAGATTATTACTTTAGATGGGGAGCTGGTTTCATTATCTGCTAATGATCTATTCTTGAAACATTAATTTGGGTCATAAAAGTGAGATAAAATCCATCTTGTACATTATTGTAGTGGTGTGTTCCCTTTTTGTTTGTTAATTTGGGTCTTCTTTTGGTGTTTCCCTTCTTTTCTTGTGTTAGGGTAAGTGTTTATTTGGGTTTGTTCCAATCTCACCCCAAATTATTATTGATAGAAATCATATGTATTTATAAGTAAAAAATCTATGGAGAATTCAATCATGTTGATACTAGACTTGGGAATTAGGCAAGGAAGCAATTTTCCACTAAGATTTCTAGATGATAAAAAATGATGCCTATCCGACATCATAGAATATTCACACATTAGGAACAAGGCCTAAAATGGATGGTCCATTAGCTGCACATAGGTCAAAGCCATCTTAAGCATGTTTACCAAGGTGACCGTCAAATTTTAGAGCCCCACATAAAGTATTTATCTTATATGATTGTGCAAACAAATAGATGAAACATTGTATTCCAAAAGAAAATAATATAATTCTATAATTTTTCTTAGTCAAGATAAAAGAGGTCACTCTAGGAACCTCTACCAAGGCTATGGATTTTGGATGACAATAGAAAAAGGTTAGATTGCAAAACATAGAGAAATCTATTAGAGATATGGATGCTTGAGCCACAAAAAATAAATTTCTAAGGAAACTTTGTTATTTTTTTGAAACATTTGTTAGAATGATTAGAATAATTGAGGGGTGGAGGGGTAAATCAGTTATCCTTAGGTCTAGATGTACCATATTAAATTTTTGACAACTTCAAATAACTTAATCAAACTCTTAAATCCACTCAGTCAATATAGAAAATCATCAGTAGCTAAACTTATTCATATCAACACTTATCTCTTTGTTTTAGTGTATGTCAAATTGTAGAAACATATAAGAGTAAATAGAATAACACATTAAAACAATATTCACACAAGTATGACACCAAGATTTGATGCGGAAACCCAACTTTGGAAAAACCACCAAGTAACATGCTACCACTTTTTCACTCTTTTAAAGTGAGGTCAAGTAAGATCCAACCTTGTTAAAGGTTAGAAAACACATTGTTGTGTGTGACCCTATTAAAGGATTTAATCACCATGTTAGGAGTGGCCTTGTTAGAGATCTTCAAAACACCCCATCAGAATGTCACCTTGATTAAAGGGTTTACAACATGGCTGTTAGGTCAACCTTGATTAAAGGATTTTACTTCCACAATGGTTAGAAAGTAACAACTAGGTTGATCTGATAAATTACAACTCACTTTGCATGTTTAGATCTTCTTTTGGCTCATTCCTATTTTATTGATTGGTCTTCATCACATTCTCCATCTCTAATTTTTTTGGAAAGACTTCAAGCAATCTCTCTATCACCAACTTCTCACTTTCCTCTCCAACTCTTCTTCTTCACTTTTTCTCCACAAATTTTCCAACCAATGAAATTGTAAAACATCTCATATGGCTCCTTAAATAGATGAGTTAAATATTTTTCTTCTTAAACATAACCACACATCTTAGGTTTTGATTAGATTCATTGAATCCGTACATTATTTTTTGCTTCTTCTTCTTTCCTTGAAACTTCTAGAAACTTCTAATTAAGTCCTTGTCTTAGATCACTTAACAAAACCAATTCATGCATCAAATATGATAGCTCATCAATCCTTATCTTCAAGACATTTTGACCATTTTGTAAATTCAACTATATCAACCTCAAATGGTGATTCTTTGACAAACTATTAATTTTATTAACACCCAGTCATCACTATGTTCTTTAGATCAATCACCACTAAGTAGCTTGGTCACTACTTATCTATCTCGCCTAACTTACACTCTCTTTCTCAGCCATAATTATTCTTGATCATTGCTTTAGTTTCTTTCATCTCACTTAGTTATTATCATCACTCGACTAATACTTAAGTTCCTTAATCTTTTGCTCAGTAATACTTAACTTCTTCATTGACCTAGTAACCTATCACTTGGTCAAACTCATATTTTACTCAACTTCTTGACTTTTATCAATTATATGTTCCATAATTCAACTCATCTTTCTTCTTCACTTAATACAATGATCAAACATCACATTATCTTGTCGAATACTAATTGATCAAGTGCCCTTTGCAATTCCATCATACTTACTCCACTTTACTCAACCCTTTAATACTTTATCTTGTTATCTTTCTTTTCAAATCCACTTCATCAATCATATTAGATGTCACTCTACATTGTTAGTGAATATATTACCATAAATTTTTGCGATCAATGACAACAACAATTATTCTGATTTTAGTTCCAACAATTTCCTTCTTTGGCATTGATGGAAAACCTTTAGTTACCATACAATAGAAAAAGTGTTCTCTATATTCTCACTATTAACTCCCTCTATAGTGTACATCATATCTTCATTAATATCCTTAGTTTCTTTCTAATTCTCATCCATGCAATCTCTGATATGCTCCCTCTTTGAGATATCTCTCATCTCCTTTAGATATTGGTCAGTAACTTGGGTAATCATCTCCCTCTTTGAAAACAATGCCAAAGATATCACGTACACATCTCCCTCTTTATCTGTTTCACAAAATGATATTTGAATTATCTTTGTCCCTTTTTCATCTTGTATCACCATCTTCCTACTTGTATCTTCATCTACCCATACTTATCTAATTCTTTTCATAGCTTTAGGCAACTCCTAAAGTGCGACCGCCTTCATCAATTTGCAATCTATTTTGAGCATAACAATTGATGCATTGTTGCATCCCTTCTTATTTTTCTTTAGATAGGGGAATGACCCCTAACTTAACTCTTAGATACACAAATGAATCCTTGGGTAGTACCTTTGTGAATATATACACTATTTGTTCCTTTGTGTTCACATGTTCGAGTCTCACTTCTTTATCTTGCACTAATTCCCTTAAGTAATGATACTTGATTGTGATGTGCTTTGTTTTTGTGTGCATCATAAGATTCTTGGATATGTTTATAGAACTTGTGTTGTCACAATATATTACCCTAGGTTTAGTAATCTCTTCCTTCATACTTTCCAATAATTTCTTGATCCAAACTATTTTTGAATAATTTAATACTGTTGCAACATATTTAACTTCTGCTATGGATTGACAAATGCAAATTTTATTCTTACTTGTCCACAAAATCAATCTCCTACCTAGGAATAAATCTCCTTCACTTTTACTCTTTCTATCATCAATGTTTCCATCCCAATCAACATCTATTTAAACTTTTAGCTCAAACTTGTTATTCTTCTTATACCATAAGCCATAGTATTATGTTCCTATTAGATATCTCAAAAAAAATTTCACAGTTATTAGATGATTCTCCTTAGGGTTATAAAATAATCTTGCTACAATACCAATAACTAATGCAATGTCAGGTCTGCTATGAACAACATTTTGTAATTTGTCTATCATTGACCTATATAGTATCTAATTTAATTCAACACAGTCACCATTCTTTGAAAGTTTATGTCTAGTAGTTATAGGTGTTCCAATTAGTCTTCAATATCTCCTTGATATAATTTTATTGAGTAATATATATACCTCTTTACATTTGATATAATTGTAAACCAACAAAGAATTTTATCTCTCCAAACATTGAGATCTTAAATCCTTTCTTCATTTTTTTAGTGAATGATTTGCACAATAAATGATGTCCTCCAAATATGATATCATCAAAAAATATCTTGGCTAGCAATATCATATCCACGGATTCAATTTTTAAATACAAATTGTTGTTACCATTAGCTCTTGCAAAACCAATTTTCACTAAATATGTACGTAACCTTTCATACCATGCTCTATAGATTTGATTCAAATCATACAATACTTTGTGCAACTTACATATGTAAAGAAAATTGCAACAAAGAATATAATTTTTTCCACATAACCCATAATAGATCTAAAATAAACATGTAATTAAATTCAGCATGCAAGAGAATAGACAACATAGCCACAAAATGTGACACAATATATACCCTAGGAAACCCTCATTAAGGGAAAAACTCAGCCTCCAAAAGCATCCATCACCATGCATTAGTCGGCAAAAATACCAATGCAATATAACCAAGGAAGCCTTTAAAGCCATAGCCGCAACTAAGCAATCCATGTGAACAAACATGAATCCACACATCCCATGACATGCTTCCAACCTTCACAAATGCTCCCTTGGCAAACTTGGCAAGCCTTGTGCTGCTTGACTCTTTCCTTTTTGCCTTCTTTTTTACACACAACAACTACCCTTGTTGTTATTTATATAGTAGCAAGTCCCACAAAACCACCAAGTGGTATTACATAAACCATGTGCTACCTAACCCCTTGACCCCACATTTAATATTGGAAATTAAATTCTTTTACCAATATTAAATAATTACATGAAATATTATCACAATGTTACAATACAACTCATCAAGTATATCCCATGAGAATCTTTCCATGTTGAAAGTCCATCTAGGTGCTCCGAGATACAATATTACATAATAAAATAAAATAAAATAAAATAAACAATATTATGCAATGTGTGCAACACCCATTATTTCAACATCTCTCACTTTTTGTATACATTGCATAGGGTCAATTTGTAGCCACATAAATGAACAAGAGAACAATACCTCCCAACACATCCACCATCATGGATCAAAGTACATGAAGTGTTCCATCTTGGTACTGACAAAAAAATCAAAGTATCCAGCATCTCAAACATGAATGATCTCACCTCCTATTATGCCATTGCCACCGAACATATATAAAAGCCATCCAAAGAGAAAGCCACCCAACTTGTCACATTAGATGATCATAAAATCCTGTACTAAATGAAATGAAAATCATAAAACCCAATCTAAATGTAATCACATGTATCTATAGTTTTCAAAATATCCATACTTGAAATAGCACCCATAGAAGTGCTAACCCATCCAACTATCCATACCTTTGAATGTATACCAAGTGAATCTCACATCATCAACATATCCAATCTATAACCTACAATCACAAGCTTCAAGAGAATTACCTGCCACATATATACCGAGAAGCTCCCACTGCAAAAGATAATGTCAAATCTATAACCAATCCACTCACAACATCTCAAAGAAGTGAATCCATGTAGTCTCAAGGACATCCGCAATACATAAACTAATAACTTGCAAGAAAAAATATCATAACAAGTCTCCAACATTCTCCCAAGCTCTCCACAACCAACAGAGGAAAGAGATAAATGAATAACCATGTCATCTCTCACATGACATACATGAACACAAAGCATTCATCACAATATCTAACCAATCTCAAATCCAATGTAAGCAAAACTAAACATCTAGGAATATAACCAAGACTAGAGAGAAACCATGCAAATCATAACCTGTATCAGTACTTCTACACACAAATCTAGATGTAAACGGTGCAAGTATGATCTCCTCCACAAAACCCCAACAATAAGACATAAAAACACCCAAACCATACAATATAACTAATCACGGATGTAAGCCTCTCACAAGAAGATCAAACTCATTAACTATTCCTAATGCAAGGAATATGCCCAATATAAAACCATCTCCCAAACTCAACTAGCATAAAAACAACATATGTAAATGGAGATAACCAATGCTAAACCATCTCTCAAATGAACTCTCCAGAACTAACTCATGTACCATAGCTCAAGATCCATATCCATGAAAGAAAAGTATAAACATAATCCACCTGAGAGAAATAATGGGGTATACCTCTCAAGTAGCAAACCATTAAGTAGATCAAGAGTGGGGAATGAGAATGCTCATCAAGATATCCAAATCTCCAACCAAGTCTCATCTAAGAACAATCTCCTCTCAAGTACATATTAGGTGAATGCCCCTTGGACTTCCTGTTGAAACCAAACAACTGTAACCAATCAATCCATGCCAACTCCAAATGCAACATAGCAATATCATGAAGTATCTAAAAAATGATCAATGTACTCAATACCAAGAAACTAAACCAAGATCAATGTCAAAGTTCCAACCATGACCTTATAAACATAAACATGACAACATGATCTAACCATCTCAACCAAAGAGATAACATGCTCTATATGTACTATAACATGTCAAAACTCTAAACGCATATCAAGAGTATATCATGACATAATAATGAAACCATCCTAACACCAAGGATAACATGTCAAATGAAAGCATAAACCACACATTTACCAAGAACCTTGTAAGTCCCCAAGATGCAACCATCTCCACACACCATGAAGATAACCAAAAACCCCATGAGTCTTCAAGATCTAACCATCATCATATACCATGAATATAACGAAGTGCACCATACAAATGTCAAAGACGCTTATGTAGCAACAAGATCTAAGACAAACCTCCAACATTTTCAAACACTCAATAAGTCTATCACTGCTAATAACTCCCATTCAACCATGGTACCGAGTCATCCATGATATCATATTAATCCATCTCCTAAATGAAGATCCTCTAGGTCTACACACACACTACCAAAGTGTCAGTACCAAGTGAAACCAAGATCTCCAAACAAAGAAGATACAAAACAAATTAGGTACTAATCCTGCACTATCACCTCATCACTGTCACAAGCTCCCACCAAACTGTGTGTTCGAGCTATCTAGGACATCATGATAAAAAACCATCATCTAACCATGAGAATCAACCAAGGCATCAAACCATCAAAGAACTCAAAGTGTACATCATAAGCTCCTCAAAAGAAACCAAATAACCATGATACTCAACCAAGAAGATATACCACCATAAATAAATCAGAAATCCAAGCCAATGAACATCAAGGATGTACTTTTATATCCAATCATGTCATGCCAAAATCTATGGCACCATGATCACATCCATGAACCAAGCAACTAACTCTCAATATGTCCAACCTATCAACATAAAAAAATCAACCACAATTTTATACCATGATTATACCTGGTAACATCTAATCCCTTCTACATGAAGAAAAATTAGAAAATCATCTGACTTATGGACTATACAACCCAAATCTAAGTCATCAATTTGAATATGCATAAATAATGAAAGGTCAATGGGAAAAACAACCCATAACCAAGCTATAAATGGAACCTGTAAGTATAGACTGCTTACAAAATTGCACAACTTGTAGACCCAATAGGTCATCGTACATATCCAAACCAAACACTGATAACCATATCATCATGAGACCACTCCAAAATATGAACTGAGTATACAATGACATCAAATCTAAAATCTCTAAAATATGCAATGCCATAAACTCACAATGTTACCATAGTCAATATATACCATAAACTATTCAGATTAATCTATCACCAAACAAATCATGCCAAACCTACACCATATCTGAATCAATCTGTAGAGCTCTACAAGAGCTTTCGATTGATTACTTGAAGTCCAAAATCTAACTATGTGTGCCCAAGTTATGCCCTAATCTATGCTCAAAATAAATAACATTGAACTTTTAGGCTCTTAAAATCTAACAAAATTTTAAAATCATATAACCAATCCTACACCATGTTGTAGCTCTCTGAACTAGCTTTCCAACACCTATTGACACCCATCATGGGATGAAACAAAAAAACTCTTTCATTTCCTCTGAACATGGCCAAACTAGGGCATAATATATAACAAAATTTGTGAAAATGTTGACCCAAATCCAATGGTGATGTTTGTTTTTACCTAGGAGGTTATTTATGCAAGGTCCCCTTAAAACCATCATTTAAATGAAACATAAAAAAAAAAAAAAAACCCTTTTTCCTAGCAATTTCACATGCCCAATATATGTCAACATCCCATCATAATAGCAAACCCAAAACCCTTAGATATGTAATAAACAACTCATATATATTTCCCTTTCTTTTATCCTCTTATGCATTCCGATGGATTCAATCTAAGGTTACAACAATAAAACCATAGATTTGATACCACTTGTAAAGAAACTTGTAACAAATAATATAATCATTTCCACATAACTCATAATAGATCTAAAATAAACATGCAACTAAAATCCACATGCAAGAGAATATACAACATACCCACAAAATGTGACACAAGATATACCCTAAGAAACCCTCATTCAGGGAAAAACTCAACCTCCAAAAACATCCATCACCATGTATTATTTAGCAAAAACACAATTACAATACAAACATGGAAGCCTTCAAAGCCAGAGCCTCAACCGAGCAATCCATGTGAACAAGCATGAATCTGTACATCCCATGCCATGCTTCCAACCTTTACAAATGCTCCCTTGGCAAACCTGTCAAGCCTTGTCCCGCTCAACTCTTGCTTTTTTCCCTTCTTCTTTACACACAACAACTACCCTTGTGGCTGCTTATATAGTAGCAAGTCCCACAAAACCACCAAGTGGTATTAGATATACAATTTTCTACTTGACCCCTTGACCCAACATTTGATATTGGAAATTTAATTCTTTTCCCCAATATTAAATAATTAAATGAAATATTATCACAATGTTACAATACAACTCATCAAGTATGTCCCATGGGAATCTTTCCATGTTGCATGCCCATCTAGGTGTTCCAAGATACAACATTACATAATATAATAAAATAATACAATATAAACAATATTATGCAAAGTGTGCAACACCCATTATCTCAAAAACATACCATGTTCTTCTTGCCAGGTTCAACAAACCCTTCAGGTTGTTCAATTTAGACTTATTCTTCCAAGATTCCATTCAAAAATTTAGATTTGTCATCAATTTGATATACCTTGAATCCTTTGTAATAAAAATATACAAGCAATGATCTTACTCCTTACAGTCTTGCAACTGGAGAAAATATTTCTCCATAGTCAATTCCTTCCGCTTATGCAAACCAATCTTAATTTTTTTCTCGTGTCTTCACCTTTCTCATTCAACTTATTTCTAAATACTTACTTTGTTCCAATCAAATTCTTATGCTTTGCAATTGGTACCAATTTAATTTTTTTTTCTCCTCTATTTGATCAATTTCCTCATTCATTTTGTTAGAAATAGATAATACTAAGAGAGGGGGTGGGGGGGCGCATGAATAAGTATTTTCAATCTTTTTTCCCACAATTGAATTTTATTAGTTACTTTTCCACATGCATAAGAGAGAGAACCAATAGTGCAAAACAAAATAAGCAACCATACAAGAGGAGAACTCATAACACCATATTTTTTTAACTAGGGAAACACTGGCCAAGGGAAAACCCTGGTGGGGATGGAACCCATAGAATGATTCACTATATAAAGAATCTAGTTAAGGATATTGACCCTATTAGGAGTCTATGAAGAATGTATACTGTCTCCAGTCCCTGCTAGGAGACTAGGCCTTGTTAGAAGCCTCAACCCTATTAGGAGTTGGTAGAACATATACAAATATGTGCAATAAGAGACCACTGCCCTAATATGCAACTATACGAATAAATTCTTTAAGAGAATAGATATACATACAAAATTGGATCACTTGTTGTACTGCACAAACCTTCTAAATATCAGTAATTGTGCATAACTAGATTACTTGCTATACTTTGCAATTCTTTTGATTATCAGATCTTCACACAAAAAGTAACTGTGCATATATAAAATTGCATCATATCTTGTATCACATATCATTACTTCACATGACATTAATCCATTCATATTACACATTAACTATGCAAATGGGGTTCTTTACTTATACCAAACATATGGGTAAATTCTTCCTTAGTCAGCTCACATATCATTCTTAGAGTTAGCTCATCAAGAAATAATAATTAAAACAATTATTCAAGTCATTTAACACATTCTGTTGACATGCTCTGTTCTACATTGTATCATCACTGCATCACTATTTCCTTCATAACTTGAACTCGGTTGATCATATGGGCATGCACACTGGTATGAATCATCAATATGAAATCATGCATCTTTAGTTAGTTGTGCAAGAGAATATTCTAAGGGAATATTCTACTATCATCAAATCTTGTCATGCTTTTGTAATACTTTCTAATAGTTAGACAATTTTCCTTCACGAAAAATAATGAGTAATCTACAAAACAAATATGTTTCCATAAATGAAAACCATATAACTTACCTTATCTAATTGATTGGTCATATTGCCAATAATCTCCCCCTTTGGTATTGATGGGAACATTTTGAGAAAATTGGCTAAGTCCCAAACATGTTGTCATACCAATCAAAATAAATAACCATAACACAAAAAAACATTATATTCATGTTTTGAGAGGATTACATTCCTTATAACTTTGATTAAAAAGTTTTCTTAAAGAAAAACTTACTGTTATACTTCAAAATATAACTATTAATTACACTTTTTCTTATTTGTCCCCCTTACAATTACAATTTTCCATATTTCTCCCCCTTTGACATCAATGCCAAAGGTACCAATAAAATGAAAAGAGAAAGAAATGTCAAAAACTGCATCAAAACTTGGAGAAATGATCATTGGAATCATTTCTCAACTGCGTAAAGTGTTTCTTCCAACTATCTTTGAGTGCATTAGATACATTGATTAGCATAGATAAGGCATATGTGGCCAATTTTGCTATGTTCAAATCTGTAGCCATGAATTTGTCATATGAGGACTTTGCTGCCAAACATTCCTCCAACTAATTTTCTAGCAGTGTTACCTATGGTGATAAATGATCTCTCAAAAGAGTGAATCTTTTTAGAACTTTCTCCTTTTTTACCTGTAAATCCATGATGTTGTTATGAAGTGTTTTCATTGTATGCTCAATGGTGTTTAACTTTTGATTATGTTTAAAAAAGTTGTCGGTGAGCATCTAAAGCTTAGTTACCTTTTCTTTGATTTGATCATCAAAACTTTGAAGATGGATGTATGGCAAGTTGCACTTAGCATAAGCCCATTTTCGTTCTTCTATACTCTATCTTAATGCCTTAATTCATACATTAAAAATTTCTATATCATTCCTTATATTTTTACACATGGTATTAAGGAGTTTACCATCATGCTCTGTTTACACTTGAATTGTAGCTACATTAGTAAGTGTTGTGAACTCATCATCAATAGTTTTACACAAAATTGTTACACGCTGTTGAATATCTATAGGTGTGTTAATAGGACTTATAGTCTTTTCCATTCTATCCAGAATTGAAGTCAAAGTCTTTTCAATAGACTTGACTGATTTCTTCTTCTCAAGAAATTCACTCAAAGAAGATATGAGATTTTGTGCTTCATCATCTTCATCTGACTAAACTATTGTTGCTATGACCACTGCTGCTTGAGTAGGTGGTGTAGAGGGTGTTGTTGTTGCAGTTGCTAAGGGCACACTTGAAGTAGTTGTTTCAATGCTAGATTGAGCTTTCTTCACAGTACATGTATCTTCTTTCTTTGGCTCCTGATCTTCTTCTTCATTAGATGAGCTGCTATAATCTACAATATTGCCAACAATGTTGGAACCAAAATCTTTAAATGGGTTCTCAGTTCTATCAACTATTACATTGGTGTTATCCTCTTGCATAGATTCACTACCAATGGTGATATGTGGTGAATTACTAGAAATTAGTGTTCCAATTGGCTGCTCAAAACTATGAGGTGGACTTCCTGTAGTAGGACTTTCTTCCTCTATCTGCACACACTCCTTAGACTTTGTAGGGCTTGTCTCCTCTAGCTGTGCACTCTTTTCTAACATAGGGCTTGCCATTTATGGTTGTGCACTCTTCTTTGGCATAGTAGTCATGTATGTGACTATTGCCTTTTGAGTTTCTTTATTTACTTCTTCATAATTTCCTCCCATAAGGAGAATGGATCTCTTTTTATTCCTTAGTAGTGGTGCTATTCCTTTCATAATTTCTGTTAACTCTTCCTCATTATTTATAGTACATAAATTTTCACCATATTAATTCTTATTTGTTTGTCTTCCTCTATCACTCTTTGTTTTCTACTTAAAAGTCTATTGTATAGATCTTTTGGTATCTAACCTCTTATACTATAAAACCTTTTATCTTTAAGAATCATATTCCTAACTATATCATTCTCTAGTTGTCTTCTATTGATATTATTATACAAATCATAGTATTTGTTTAATTGCAAAAAATTATTGTCATTAATAATTTGCATGTTGAGATTCTCTACCTTGGGTTTCCATGGCTTTCGTCCAGCTAAGGTCTTTGCTTCCTAATCAGTTGGCTCCATTGGTTTGTCACCAATTTCTTCTTCTAATTTAGAATAACTAATCTATAAAGTTCTCTTCTTGCTTGGACTACTTGTAGTCTGCTTGAATCTCTTCTTAGGAGGAGTTGTGGTCTTTTCAAGCCTTGTAGACTTCCTAGGTTCTGGCACTTCCTTAGTCTTTGTTAGATTCCTTGAAGGTTGTTGTTGTGCAACAACTGCATATGGCATAGTAGTTACTTGCACACTTTACTCGGCAACTGTGACCTCCTCAGTAGGTCCAACCACTACAATGGGTGTAGGGGTCAATAGCTTAGATTGACCACTAGCCTTCATTTCCATGGCTATTCCTTTCACTTCATCAAATTCCTTTCTTGTCATTCCTGATTCCTTCAAAATAGAATCAATCACCTTTTGCACTTTCTTCTTGGAGTCCTTTATTATCTAACTTGTCTTAACTTCTCTCATCTTTTCAACATATGTCCCCCATCTAGGAAATTCAGAATCAACTTCTGAGTGAAGGATTATCTGCGCATATCCTTCAATTAATTCCTCACTCATCTCGCAACCCATAGGTTCAATAAACTTAGCTCAATGAACTACAACCTCCATACAACTGAAATCTATTTCAACCATGAAGCACAGTTCATCCTTATACTTTTCCACTAGCATAGGAGGTATTCTATACCTTTGCTTCATTTCATCTTGGAAAGATTTCATTATATTGTCAATATCATTGTCTCTGACTGTTTCAAGTCTAGCTCTGTATGCATGAGTGATTGTTTGCATTGCGCACTCACTTCTATCCCAATTCATAATACAAGGAAACTTCTTAGTTGCATAGAAAAATATGTGAGTTAGTAGGGATTCAAACCTAAAGACTACACTCCTAGACTTCTTGATTCTTGATATTATCCAACAACTATGTTCGGATAATGTCGCATAAATTAACGTCTTCGCCTTTTACTACTAAGTAAGTTGCATGAAGGAATCCTGCAGGTACTGAATCTATCCTAGATCCATGATTGAATTTGTATCCCAAATTTTTTCAAATCATTCTTACTCCATCATCCTAATTTCTATTGACCTTCATGTTTCTGCCATCAAAACATGTGTTGAGATTTGCCTCAACTATCTTGCGTACATTCTTAATGTTGATTGGATTGCATCCTCCATTGTTTAAACCTGTGACCTTGTGAATTAGGTAATTGTCAATACATATCATCGAATCTTCTAGCCATAGAAGATCATCATGTACTCTGCTTAGACTTATCCTTTTCAATTCATGATTGTTTAAGTCTGTGTAGAACATATGCTTAATTAGGTTAAGTTATTCTAGGTATCCATGTTCAGGTTTTAGTGAGAAATCATTTCTACACATTTTCTCCAATTCCATATGAATTTTTGTATCATCTATGCTTTCCTTTTGTAATGAATATAACCTCTTATATCCTTGACATGAAGAACATTTTTTAGAACTTGTGAAAATGCTCCAATAGGGTCATCAAGCAAAGACACAAATGAGTGTTTCTTGAAATTGTATCTAGGTCTATTGCTGACATTAAAAACTTCTTATCTTTCCATTTCTAAAAAATTATGCTCAATAGATTCAAAAATACCTTAACTTCACATATTAGGGTTTTTGGCAAGTTCGTGTGTCGACAGACCTCTTTAACTCTTCAAATCTTGCTTTGATCTCGCACTTAGATTTCAAAAAAGCAAATGATGTTTGCAAATCAAATCACGTCCTTTAAATCTTTCACAATTTGTACTTTGCATTAAATGCCTATCTGCCACTTGTTCTGTATACTGTCTCTGTATAACAAAGAGTTTATTTTTCTCATATAACCTTATCCTAAACATATTATGCAATGCGAACTTAGCGACAGACTTGTCTCAATGTTTAGTACATACTATTAACTTTGTAACCTATGACATTATTTCTAACATCAGTCATCAAAAAATGACGCTTTGTTTCAATAAGAATGCTTAATTCTGGTAGGAGGAGTCACAAACAATAAGTGACTTTACTGTCTTGTTAGATACATTAGGATGAGTTTCTTCTTGAGTTGTGTGAGAGCTTCTAGCTTCTCTTGCTCTTACAAATATTTCCTTAAATTCTTCTATCAGTTCTTTCATTTCTTCCTTTAGACTTTCATCATTTCTTTTGTTGTTCCTTTTGTAATTCTGATTCCTGTTTAGGTTTCTCCTATCCATTCTATAGAACTTTGCTGTGTGTCCAATGTTATTACATAACTGACATATAGGTACATTTCTTCTTTGTTCATTCTGCTAGTCATCAGGTGCTCTGTAATTTCTTGCAATGTCTCCAAGATTGTTGCATCTGTAACAAATAATTTGTCTTCTTTCTCCACTCTCATTGCTGTGAGATCTTCTTCTATTGCTTGAATGGTTAGTGTTCCTAGACATTCTACTATTTGCATTATCACTATCAATTTTATGTTTCTTACAATCTACTACATAATGTCCATATCCATGACAATTATGGCAATAAAATTTTGAAATAGGTTTAAAAGACTTACCTTTGCAATCATCTTCAGTATTTTCAAGTTCATCACGCTAGACATGAGACTCCTTTCTTTTGTTATCCTTATCTTGATCAAATTCTTTAGATTTCTCAGAGCGAGTAACATTTTCTTTGTCTTTAGATGTATCATCTATTTTTCTTATGCTTCGATCATTTTTGACTTCAGGGGTATCAGGTTCTTTTCTTTCAATAGATTTCTTGGTTGATTGTCCAAGGAAGAATCTAAGTCTAGTCTTGTCATAACTAGGTCTCTATACAGATATTTGTTCTTCAATCTTTTCACTATTGGTGTATAATTTCTCAAGTTGTTGTTTCGTTTGTACCAACTCACCTTTCACAATAGTGTTGTATTTTTCTAATTCTGCATAATCTAACTTGATAGATTCCAATTCAAATGTTACCTTGCTTAACTAGGATCTTAGATATGCATTTTTAACTTTTATGTTAGAGTCATTCTTACCTCCATTTTTCTTAAGACATAACTTGAGTTCAACTATCTTTAACTCAGGTTTTAGGGTCTCATTTTATTTCTTTATATCTTGAATATCATCATCACTAGTTTTCTTATGAGATCCTTTTTGCTTCAGATCATTTATCTTGTCCTTTAGTTCACCAATGTAAGCTTTTGCATCTTTGTATCTGTCTTTAAGGCCATCTCTTTCATTAGTAAGGAGATCAATCTGTTCAAGAGTTTCTTCAAGATTCTTCTTCAAGTGTTCCATATCCATAGGGATCTTATTCAAGTTGTTAAGCCTCTTCTAAATAAGTAGGCTCTGATACCAATTGTTAGAAATAGATAATACTGAGAGGGGGAGGGGGTGAATTAGTATTTTCAATTTTTTGCCACTTTTCCACATGCATAAGAAAGAGAACCAATAGTGCAAAACAAATAAACAACCATACAAGAGGAGAACTCATAACACCATATTTTTTTAACTAGGGAAACACTGGCCAGGGGAAAACCCCAGTAGGGATGGAACCCATAGAATGATTCACTATATAAAGAATTTGGTTAATGATATTGACCTTGTTAGGAGTCTATGAAGAATATATAGCGTCTTGAGTCCGTGCTAGGAGACTAGGCCTTGTTAGAAGCCTCAAACCTGTTAGGAGTTGTTTCAACCCTATTAGGAGTTGGTAGAAAATATATGAATATGTGCAAGAAGAGCTCACTGCCCTAACATGAAACTATACAAATAAGTTCTTCAAGAGAATAGATATACATACAAAATTGGGTCACTTGTTGTACTGCACAAATCTTCTAAATGTTAGTAATTGCATATAACTAGATTACTTGCTATACTTCACAATTATTCTTTTTATCAAATCTTTACACAAAGAGTAACTATGCATATATCAAATTGCATCATATCTTGCATCACATATCATTACTTCGCATGGCATTATTCCATTCATATTACACACTAACTTCACAAATGAAGTTCTTTACCTATACCAAACATATTGGTAAATTCTTCCTTAGTCGACTGACATATCATTCTTAGAGTCAGCTCATCAAGAAATAATAATTAAAATAATTGTTCAAGTCATTGAACACATTATATTGACATGCTCTGTTCTACACTGTATCTTCACTGCATCACTGTTTCCTTCATAAATTGAACTCAGTTGATTGTACGAACATGTGCACTAGTATGCATCATCAGTATGATGTCATGCATCTCTAGTTAACTATGCAAGAGAATATTCTAACAGATGTTTTTCTATCATCAAATCTTGTCATACGACTGTAACACTGTCTAATACTTAGACAATTTTCCTTCACAAATAATCATGGCTAATCTGCAAAATGAATATGTTGCCATAAATAACAACCATATAACTTACCTTATCTAATTTATTGGTCATATTTCCTAAAAATTTCTATTCCAATCTTCATTCTCCAATGTATCTTTAACTATTCTTGGCTCAAACTTGCATGGTAAACATGTATCATTATTTGATCTATTTCTTCTCGTGACTCTTGAATCTTTTTCTCCAATTATTTGATCAGGTGTGCGGTGTCTTCTCACATATTTTACTAAACTAGGTTTAGATCTTGTTTCTCCTTTTTGTAGTTCACTTGTTCCGCTTGCTCAACTTCTCCATGTATCTCTTTTGTAATTCAACTTCCTCTGTCTTGTGTTCAGTCTTTATATCTTGACATTTGACAGCTTGTTGATGCTCAATAGAGCTTCTCTATTGTAACTTGGTAGTGCCTATCTATTGATGCTCAATAGTATCTTTCTCTTGTTAAGGTAAAGTACATGGTTCTCCTTCACATATATATACAATGATTCTATAATCTTTAGGTTCCTTCATGCATTATTCTTCTTTCTTTTCTATAAATTCATCAACTCTAACATTTGCACATTTCACAATTTTATTATTGTTAGTATTCAAACACTTGTATGCCTTGATTTTAGAGGAATATCCTAAGAATATACCTTCATTACTCTTTGCATCAAGTTTTCCATCATTGCATCTTTCAATATATAACACTTTCTTCCAAAATTTTTGCAATATTTGACATTTGATGCATAGCCATACCACAATCCATAAGGGGTTTTGTTTGTACTTTTCTTGACTTGAACTTGGTTAAGTGTACAAACATAAATACTTATAGCTTCTCTCCAATACTTTTGTGAAGCATTATTTTCTATCATCAGTGTTCTTGTACAATCCATGATTGATCTATTTTTTCTTTCAGCTATCCCATTGTGTGATGGAGTCCTTGGTGCAAACATTTGTCTTTTGATTCATTTGTCATTGTAGAATTTATTGAACTCCTCTAATATGAATTCACCTCCTCTATCTAATCTCAAACATTTCAAACTTTTACCTCTTTCTTTTTCAACTCTAACCAAATATCAATTAAACATTTGAAAATCATCAAAATTTTCTTTGAGAAGCAACACAATCATCATTCTAGAGAAATCATCAACAAATAGTATAAAGTACTTATCACCATAGTAAATTTATCCTCCAATAGGACTGCATAAATTAGTATGAAACAACCCCAAACTATCTTCATAAGAATAGGTCTTTCTCTTGAAACTAGACCTTGTCATTTTTCCCATTTGACATTGGTTGCACATCACTTTATTAATTGTTCTCAATCTTGGTAATCATCTTACTCTTCTGATCTTACTAAAGCTTATCATATTATCAAACTTTACATGATACAACCTCTTGTTCCATAACCAAACATCTTAAAATTATGCAAATAAACATGCATATTCAGATAGGTCTAGGTAAAAAAAGTTACCTTTTGTTCTCTCTCCACTTCTAATCAGTTCACCAATAGCATCATAGATTTTTTCCTTTGTGTTTTTAAATTCAACTCGGTAGCCCGAACTATTCAGTTGTACCAAACTCAACATACTATATTTCAATCCATCAAACAAATATTATTGTTAGATATGGTATTATCATTCAATATAATAGATCCTTTACCTTTCACATAACATGGTGCACCATTTCCAAACTTAACACAACTTCATTTGTAGTGTTCTATATTTTCAAACTTACTTGTAGCACCAATCATATGATTTGAAAAACTGCTATCAATTATCCATTTATCATTATTAATCACATGAGAAATAAGAGAAGTTTTCTCAAACTTTTCATCTTCATTAGACTCATCTTTCACTATAACATAAATAACTTCTTCATCATGTTAATCAAAATCACTTTAAGAACCATCTTATTCAACAATGTAACAAGCTTTCTTAGCTTTTCCCTTGTAGTCTTTGCTACCTTGGTTATCTTTGTTATCTCTCCTTCCTTGGTGTCTATTATCTTTCCTTTCCTCCTTTTCATCTCTATTTTAGTCTCATGGTTCTTATCCCCTTCTCTCTTTTTATGTTTTTCTCGGTCATCTCTCTGTGCTTTATTTTCTAGCTATATATGTTAGGGCTCATCTCTCTTCTCTCCCTCGTCTCTCCCATTGTTATTTTTATTTTATTATTGCTTATCTTTATTTATTCGTTATTTCTATTTATTTTCTCTTGTGTATTTATTTTCCTTACTTTTTTATTTTATTTTTAATTTCTTAATTTCTAATTTATTATTTGCTATTATTATTATTATTATTATTCCACGCGCACACACACACACATATGATCTTATACCCATCTACATATATGTAGGTTGGGGTATATATACACAAATATACACTTATATATAGGGTATGTGCAGGATCATGGTGTGCCAAAAAGTGGCGATGTGAAAAAAAGAGAGTTTAAAGACGTCTAAAAGTGCTTCAAAATCCACTACCAAACTTGGAAAGTAAGGCCGAGCCTTATCGAATATCCGATACACGACATAATAATCATATAATAATAATAATACTTATACTATACTATATTATTATTATATTATAATAATATAAAAACATTATATTATAACAGTATAATATATTATGTAATAATATAATAATTATTAATATTATACTATAATATAATAATAATATTATACTATAATATAATAATATTATTATTATATTATAATAATATAAAAATATAATATTATAATAGTATAATATATTATGTAATATAATAATAATAATATAATAATATTATTATATTATAATAGTATAATATATTATAAGCTATAATAATATAATAAATGCATTATAATAATATAATATAATAATAATATTATATTATAATAATATAATAATATATTATAATATAATATAATATTTTATATTATAATATATAGTAATGTAATATAATATATATATAATATAATATAATAATAAAAAAATAATATATTATAATATAATATATAATAATAAAAAGTAATCTATTATAATATAATACATAATATACGCATTGTGTTAACTGCCACAGATATCAGATATCTGATACCTGTTTCCTAATATTAAAAAAAACAAAGACTCGTGGGCCCTTATTTTGCTTATTTGGATGCTAGTATTTGAAGCAACGATCGAATATCGAATTGGATATCAGATATAAGGTTTTTTTTTTTGTTTTTAAAATCATTTTTAACGTAAATTCAATAAATTTTATCATGATTTTGTTTATTTTTGTTGAATCTAGGATTTTTTTGAAAAAAATTGTTAAAATTAAGGTTTTTTAAAAATATATATTACGTTTTGCAATTCAATAGGAATGGTTGATCAAAATGATGACACTGAGGTAGGGAATAATATTCCTCGTAACTCCCCACCAAACGATCCAGTGCCCCCACAAAACCGTCCAACAGATGATCCTCTACCCCCTCAAAACCTTCCTCGAATTGAGGATTTCATAAATGAAAATCTCACCGAATCGAGGGGTTTGCAAAGAACACATAATAATGTACCCGCATTGGCTCCTATGTTATCCACGTTAAACACCATAGTGGATAACATTGAAACCCTTATGAACCAACAAAATGCTGCTCTTCGTTGGTGTGATGAAATGCACGAGATGTTTGATGATGGTTTGGACTATGATGAGGTTGTGGCCCTCAATATAACCAAAGAGGATTTGGCTAACCTTTTTGCAAACCCAAAAATGTGTATACCAGTCGACCCAAAAGAATCCAAACTATCGATTAAATGGTGCACAAATGATGCCATATGTAAAAACTTTTGGGATCATTGGTTGATGGTCTTTGATATCCCTCCACATAGCAATTTAGATATGCCATTTTATTTTCTTAGAAAATTATATGCAGAATTTGTGTTGAAACTTAAAGTGAACTATTGGAGCATGAAGTCCAACATGGGTGTAGGACTAGGTGCTCCTTAGGATAGACCCTCTTCCCAGCAGAAGAAAGCTGGCACTTTTGTCCCACCCACTGATATCTCCCCCCTCCTCAAGTGCATCATCTAGATATTATGGCAGAGGCTAGCTCTCAAACCATCAGAGCCATTCATTGGCTAAGTAGCCTAATGATATCTCAAGCTAGGTCAGTCCTGCCTCCTCGTGTTGATGATGCTGGTGCCAGTTCATCATTGGCTAGCTCATCACACGTTTGTGTGCCTCACACTTGCATTACGTGCAAGAATATTTTCCTGGGTCCCGTAGGTGATCTTCCTGAGTATCATTTTATATTAGATGAGGATACACTAGACACACGTGCAGAGGCTACAAACCTTGATGTGAGAGAGGAGGAGAATGCAGAGGCATGGACTCCTTCAATGTCAGTACGTGTATACATTTTTTTGTTATGACATATGTGATTTATAGTTAATTTTTATAATAGAGTAATTTTAAATTTTAAGCCATACTGACTTATACATGTATGTGATCTTCATTCATGTTTAGTTGATGACTAAGGAGGAGCTCAAATAGATTGATGATGCCACACTCTCGGCCATTTCATTTGGCCTTGAGACATCTATGGTACATTATTTGTGTTCGCATTGTTTTTTCTATTTGATATTGTAGCATATATGGTTGTTAATCTTTCTTTTATCTTGCAGGTACCACCTGTCGCAGGGGGATAAAGTGCGAGGGATGAGCTAGCACGCATTGACAAAGGAAAGGTAATTAGGTGCTTTCTATTTGATTAAATATCAATGCATTCTTGTAAAATGGTTGTGATAATGAAATTTAATTACATTCTTTATTGTATGTAGGGTGTGGCTACTGGTGCTGAGCCTGTACAGATTTTGCATCATAGACGATCAGGCATTTCCATTCGCACTGAGAGCCCCATTGTATGTATAAGTATCATTTATTTTTTATTTTCCTTATCTTCATAAATAAATTAAAAAACTGATTTCCATGATATTAACAACTATTATTTTGTATCTCATAGGAGACTCCTAGTGCACATGAGGTCCAACGGGAGAGTTATGTAGATTTGATGATGCGGCCACTCTATCCTAAGGAGGAGCCTAAAATAGTAAGTTGTAGTTTGAATTCATGATTAAATATGTTATTAATTTAGAATGCTATGCATTATAATGTTATAGTTTAAGTTGTAGATTCATCTAACAAACGTATTTGAACATACACAACCCATAATTAGTGAGGTAAAAGCATTGTTGAGGGCATATGAGAGGACTCCTGACTAGTGTAGGAGGTCGACGAGAGAGGTATTTATTATGAAATTTTGATAGTATAAATCTTCATTACAAAAAAGATCATTATGTGTTTGAGTAATTCAATGTTAGATACAAAGAATGATATAATTTTAGTAATCTAACTTTGGGTTTTCCTTTTTTGTTTATGTAGTAGGCATCTGATCCACCTAGTGTAGCGAAGAGGTTGCATTTTGGTCATCCACCAACACCCTAAGATAGTATAGTTGTCGTAGGATGCATCATGAGACATTTTGATATGGCATATGCCACATTGTATATAGAAACATTGATATTATACACATTTTGATGGCATGATCAGCCACATTTTGTATATGGATCTATGTATTTTGATATATATTTGAGTACTTTATCTATGGATACATGATCTTTGATATATATTTGTGTAAAATTTTGTCTATGGATACATGTATTTTGATATATATTTTTTTCATTTATGTGCACAATGATATACATATTAATTTAGTATCTAGTATTGTTCAATTTATTATGGATCATGTGTATTGTTCATGTTTATGGAATATCATTAATTTTGATTATGTTTGTTATATTCGATTCAAATGCAATAATTTTTGAATAAAATTTTAACAACCTTTATTATCAAATTTGGATGCAATGTTTAATTTGAAGTGCTATCATGACATAAACACACTTGTTAACCTCCTACACAAGGTTCAGATAACCCCAAATCTGAATTTAAACTCCACCTTCAACCTTAAACTAACTCTTGGCTTCAAATCTAATCTCAACATAGTTAAGGACTCCAATCCTTAACCATGGATTCTATTCCTAACCACGAAGTCATTCCCAAATTCATAATCTTTGATAACTAGCACTTTACTTTGTTACTATCCTCATACTACAACTTTTCAATTTCAACATATCCTCAAAATATCTCAACTTAAGAAACTTGATTGGATAATTCATCGATAACCCTCTTGAGCTTTGAGTTATTTTAAGCCTCAGCATCACCGTCCGATAGAATTTGATGTTTCATCGATAGCCCTCACGAGCTCCAGGTTATGACCTTGGAAGATCGACCTCAAAACACACTTAGAGCACCTTGGAGACTCCTCGATACAGGGTGGTTGCAGATGATGGATGCTCTCTGTGGCCAAAATAAGGGGTCACTAGGGTTCTCTTGCCCACCCAGAGCTAATGAGGCTGACGATTTGATGCCAAGATTAGTGGTTTCAAAGTTACGCTCTGGTGCACCTATGAACTAAGGCACACTACGAGTTTTGGCATCAAGCGAGATCGTTATGCCAAATCCAAACGGAATGTGATCTCTCAAAAATGAGATAGGTTATTTTAGGTATCAGCATCATCGTCCTATAGAATTCAATGTTTCATTGATATCCCTCACAAGCTCTGAGTTATGAGCCTCGAAAGATTAACCTTGAAACGCACTTAGAGAACCTTAGAGACTCCTCGGTACGGTGTGGCCACTGATGATGGATGCTCTTCGTGGTTGAAACAAGGGTTTCACTAGGTTTCACCTACCCACTTGGAGCTAATGGTGCTGATGATTTGATGCCCAGATCAGTGATTTCAGAGTTACGCTCTGATGCACCTATGAACTGAGGCACACTGCAAGTTTTGGCATTGAGCAAAATCGCTGTGCCGAATCCAAATGAAATGTGATCTCTCAAAAATGAGATAGTTTATTTTATGTATCAGCATCATCATCTTGTAGAATTTGACGTTTCATTGATAGCCCTCATGAGCTCTGAGTTATGACCCTCGAAAGATTGACTTCGAAATGCACTTAGAGCACCTTGGAGACTCCTCGATATGGGGTGGTTGCAGATGATGGTTGCTCTCTGTGGCTGAAACAAGGGTGTCGCTAGGGTTCACCCACACACCTGGAGCTACTGGAACTGATGATTAGATGCCAAGATCAGTGGTTTCAGAGTTACGCTCTGGTGCACCTATGACCTGAGGCACACTGCAAGTTTTGGCATCAAGCGAGATCGTTGCGCTTAATCTAAACAGAATGTGATCTCTTGAAAATGAGATAGCTTATTTTAGGTATCAGCATCACCGTCCTATAGAATTCAACATTTCATCAATAGCCCTCATGAGCACCGAGTTATGACCCTCGAAAGATCAACCTCGAAATGCACTTAGAGCACCTTGGAGACTCTTCGGTACGAGGTCGCTATGGATGATGAATGCTCTCTGTGGCCAAAAAAAGGGTTTCATTAGGGTTCTCCCGCCCAATCAAAGCTAGTGGCGCTGACGATTTGATGCCAAAATTAGTGGTTTCAGAGTTACGCTCTGGTGCACTTATGAACTGAGGCACACTGCAAGTTTTGGCATCGAGCGAGATCGCTGTGCCGAATCCAAACTAAATGAGATCTCTCAAAAATGAGATAGGTTATTTTAGGTATCAGCATCACCTTCTTGTAGAATTTGATGTTTCATCGATAGCCCTCACAAGCTCTGAGTTATGACCCTCGGAAGATCAACCTCGAAACGCACTTAGAGCACCTTGGAGACTCCTTGGTACAGGGTGGCCACAGATGATGGATGATCTCCATAGCTAAAAAAAGGGTGTCACTAGGGTTCAATCACCCACTTGGAGCTAATGGAACTGATGATTCGATGCCAAGATTAGCAGTTTCAGAGTTATGCTCTAGTGCACCTATGAATTGAGGCACACTATGAGTTTTAGCATCGAGCGAGATCGCTATGCCAAATCCAAATGGAATGTGATCTCTCAAAAATGAGATATGTTATTTTAGGTATCAACATAACCGTCCTATAGAATTTGACATTTCATCGATAGCCCTCACGAGCTCTAAGTTATGACCCTCAGAAGATTGACCTTAAAACACACTTAGAGCACCTCAAAGACTCCTCGGTACGAGGTGGCCGCGGATGATGGATGATCTCCGTGGATGAAATAAGGGTGTCACTAGGGTTATCCCACCCACCTGGAGCTAATGGCACTGCCAATTCAATGCAAAGATCAAGAGTTTCAGAGTTACACTCTGGTGCACCTATGAACTGAGACACACTGTGAGTTTTGGCATCGAGCGAGATCGTTGTGCCGAATCCAAACAAAATGTGATCTCTCAAAAATGAGATATTTTATTTTAGGTATCAGCATCACCATCTTGTAGAATTCAACATTTCATTGATAGCCCTCATGAGCTCTGAGTTATGACCCTTGGAAGATCGACCTTGAAACACACTTAGAGCACATTGGAGACTCCTCGGTATGGGGTGGCCGTGGATGATGGACTCTCTCCGTGGTCAAAACAAGGGTGTCACTAGGGTTCTCTCGTGCACCCAAAGCTAATGGTGCTGATGATTTGATGCCAAGATCAACGATTTTAGAGTTGCACTCTGGTGCACCTATGAACTAAGGCATACTGCAAGTTTTGGCATCGAGTGAGATCGCTGTGGTGAATCCAAATAGAATGTGATCTCTTGAAACAGAGATAGGTTATTTTAGGTATTAGCATCACCATCCTATAGAATTTGATGTTTCATCAATAGCCCCCACAAGCTCTGAGTTATGACCCTCGGAAGATCGACCTCAAAATGCACGTAGAGCACCTTGGAGACTCCTCGATACGGGGTGGTTGCGGATGATGGATGATCTCCATGTATGAAACAAGGGTGTCACTAGGATTCACCCACCCACCTAGAGCTAATGGCGTTGATGATTTGATGCCAAGATCAGTAGTTTCAACGTTACGCTCTAGTGCACCTATGAACTAAGGCACACTACGAGTTTTGGCATCAAGCGAGATCGCTATACCGAATCCAAACTGAATGTGATCTCTCAAAAATGAGATAGATTATTTTAGCTGTTAGCATCACCTTCTTATAGAATTTGATGTTTCATCAATAGCCCTCACGAGCTCCAAGTTATGACCCTCAGAAGATTGACCTCGAAATGCACTTAGAGCACCTTGGAGACTCCTCGGTATGGGGTGGCCATAGATGATGGATGATCTCCATGGCTAAAACAAGGGTGTCACTACGGTTCACTTTCCTACCCAGAGCTAATGGCGTTGATGGTTTGATGCCAAGATCAGCGGTTTCAAAGTTACGCTCTGGTGCACCTATGAATTGAGGCACACTTTCAAGTTTTGTCATTGAGCAAAATCGCTATGCCGAATCCAAATGGAATGTGATCTCTCAAAAATGAGATATGTTATTTTAGGTATCATCATCATCATCCTATAGAATATTATGTTTCATTGATAGTCCTCATGAGATTTGAGTTATGACCCTCAGAAGATCGACCTCGAAACACACTTAGAGCACATTAAAGACTCCTCAGTACAGGGTGGCTACGGATGATGGATGATCTCTGTGGCCAAAATAAGGGTGTCACTAGGGTTCAGCTGCCACTGGAGCTAATGGCATTGACAATTCAATGCCAAGATCAAGAGTTTTAGAGTTACGCTCTAGTGCACCTATAAACTGAGGCACACTGTGAGTTTTGGCATCAAGCGAGATCATTGTGCCAAATCCAAACAAAATGTGATCTCTAAAAAATGAGATAGGTTATTTTAGGTATCAGCATCATTGTCATGTAGAATTCAATGTTTCATCGATAGCCCTCATGAGCTTCGAGCTATGACCCTCGAAAGATCGACGTCGAAACACACTTAGAGCACCTTGGAGACTCCTTAGTAAGGGGTGGCCATGGATGATGGATGCTCTCTGTGGTTGAAACAATGGTGTCACTAGGGTTCTCCTACACACGTAGAGCTAATGGTCTTGACGATTCGATGCCAAGATCAGCGATTTCAAAGTTACACTCTAGTGCACCTATGAACTGAGGCACACTGCAAGTTTTGGCATCGAGCAAGATCGATGTGCCGAATCCAAACAGAATGTGATCTCTTGAAAAAGAGATAGGTTATTTTAGGTATCAGCATTACCTACCTATAGAATTTGACATTTCATCAATAGCCCTCATGAGCTCTAAGTTATGACCCTCAAAAGATCGACCTCAAAACGCACTTAGAGCACCTTGGAGACTCCTTGGTACAGGGTGGCTACAGATGATGGATGATCTCCATGGCTGAAACAAGGGTGTCACTAGGGTTTACCTACTCACCTACAACTAATGGAAGTGACGATTCGATGCCAAGATCAACAATTTCAGAGTTACGCTCTGGTGCACCTATGAATTGAGGCACACTACGAGTTTTGGCATCGAGCAAGATTGTTATGCTGAATCCAAATGGAATGTGATCTCTCAAAAATGAGATAATTTATTTTAGGTATTAGCATCACTGTCCTATAGAATTTGACATTTCATTGATAGCCCTCATGAGCTCTGAGTTATGACCCTCAGAAGATCGACCTCCAAACGCACTTAGAGAACCTTGGAGACTCCTCGGTATCAGGTGGTCACAGATGATGGATGATCTCTATGGCCAAAACAAGGGTGTCACTAGGGTTCACCCACCCACCTAAAGCTAATGGTACTAATGATTTGATGTCAAGATCAATAGTTTTAGAGTTACGCTTTGGTGCACCTATAAATTGAGGCACACTGCGAGTTTTGGCATCAAGTGAGATTGTTGTGCCAAATCCAAATAGAATGTGATCTCTTGAAAATGAGATAGGTCATTTTAGGTATTAGCATCACTGTCTTGTAGAATTTAACGTTTCATCAATAGCCCTCACGAGGTCCGAGTTATGACCCTCAGAAGATTGACCTTGAAATGCACTTAGAGCACCTTGGAGACTTCTTGGTATAGGGTGGCCGCGGATGATGGATGCTCTCCGTGCGAACTTATCAATGCAAAAAGTTCACTCTTCAACCATTTAGTTCCGTACTACATGTGAAAAATTGAAACAAACTCCTAGGGACCCTAATAATGTTCTAAACATCTAGACTTACTTTAAAAACATGGAATTTACCAAAAATCCACTTTATTGGACCAATTGATGCCCAAGGCTTATAGTTGCATCATGGGGTCTTATGTCCATTAAAAATGTGGATGGTCACAAGGAGATCATTATATATATCCCTAGACCTTATTACATCAAGAAAAGAAAAAAATATTAGGTGCTCTACACTAGTGTTCCATGTATTGATGTGATAAAAAAGTGCATGGAATGGTTAGTGATTGTGCATACCTCATGTATGCGTTACTTGATTTTTTTTTTTGATGATATGTGGTTGGTATGTGATCGATTAACAAGCTTTCTTAGCATGAGAGTTGTTGGATAACCAATCAATTTTCCTACTATTTCAATTGGGTGTGCCTAAGGGCTCAACATGTTTGGGTGATATTGAATCCACACGGAAATCATTTGCTCTTCTAAAGATGCTAAAGGGTGTATACAAGGGACTAGCATCCTTTAATATTCTAGAATTTCATTTTTGTGCACTTTTATGGATTATTACAAAAACCTACCAAAATAAAAATTAGAATGTGCAACTAATTTAACCTGTCTTTTTCATTATTACAAAAACCATAGACAAAAAAAGTTCACATTTTATATCATAATACATCATAAATCTTAGGAATTCTCCCCAACACCTCCCCACTCTTCATGATGTACCTACATTCCAATATCATATAAAAATTAGTAACTTATTGTATTAAACAAGATAATCATTAGTTCATTGAATCATTATGAAGAAAATAACATAAGAAGTAAATATACCTACTCGAGTGTTCCAGTAGAGTCCTCTCTCTGTTTTAGGGTCTCCAACAGGGCTTCATGATCAACATTAGTAATAGTAAAAATTTCTTTTACTTTTGGTCTTCCTTGATGCGTCAACAACTTTACATTTGTTCCTATAATAAGATGTGAATATATGAGAATTATTTTGTGCTTTTGATAGTCTTTGAATGCAAGAATTTCGTTCCTTCTAAGCATGTATGTCCGCAGCCATGTTCCAAAGACAACCACTGAACCAGTAGGATATGTGAATCCATCATCATCTATGATCGGTTGTGCAAGTTTTTGTTTACCTCTTACACAACATGCTAACCAATAATCGGATTTCTCATCATTCCCCTGTGGTGCAACCAATTCAAAGACATGTCTTGGCTGAAGTAGATCTGATAGATGGTTATGCTCAAGTGAACTTGCCATGTCATCATTTTTTATAGAGGGTATGATAGAAAATGGATTAAGATAATGTGGAGCCCATGTGTCCACCCACTCACTCGACTCACAATGATCTCAATCACACTAAAAACAACTAGGACAAAAGCAAGCTAGTTGTCATGTCCAAATGGTCCATGTACTAGAATCAGAGATCCGAAATGAATGCATTTTTTATGAGTCTCTCACTGTAGCACAATCTGATCTATCAGCTATGGACCCCTCCTCAACCAACCAAAAGAACATGCGTACCACTGAATCAAGAGTCCCCCCCTGGGATAATGCTAAACTACACCAATCAAAAATTCTATGAGCATCAAGAAGCTCTGCTACTGAAATCTTTAGTTGCTCCTTAACTAGAGATCTCTTCACACATGCCCTGCTCCATCATGTTCGCCTTTTCCATGGTCGAATGCAAAAAAACTCTAAATATGAGGCACCCCCCTCTCTACGTGCATCCTACACAACCAATAAAACATGCGAGCATTCTTGAATTGACCTGTACAATTATCTGACCAAATGATATGGCCATCCATAGAAATTGCATGCTCATGTAAGAAATCAAAATAATTCTCGAAACAATGTTGCACAAACTCGTGAGAGTGAGATCTATCATAACTCATATAAAAATGATACTCTCTAATAATCTTCTGATTATCTTCTAGACTATCAGGGGGCATGTCTATATGTTATGTGAACAAAAATAGCAATCTGAACGGAGTTGTAATACTGAGATTGTGTCTCATTTTGAGGTTGCAATGTGTAGTTCTCAGCAAAATCAACAACTGACATAATAGTGCCAATGGGGAAAGTCTCCTTACACATTCTAAATTGTTGATCCAACCACTGAGACCTGTGACTATGTCTTGCATACTTGTAGAAAAGTTTTGCCTTGAAATCTGAAATAAAACTAGCCACACTAATATCTTTTCCAACCAATTCATATCTAGATCTCTCACCTCCACTCTTCAATGTGTATTTCACCATTTCATATACCTTTTTTTTCACTATTTTGTTTCCAAGATCTTGTTCACACCCCTCATGGAAACATGTGTCAAACTTGGATAAGCCACCACATTCTGAACACTTCTCATTTAAGAAAGCATTTCTATAAAAGAAACAACCATCAACTCTACGACATAAAAGTTGATCTAGAAAGTCTCTTGATGATTTTGGAAGCCCACTAGCACCACAATCCTCCAACATTTCTTTACTATGCAAAGTAGAACGGATGGAGCATAATAGTTCATGGTGCATAGAAAAATCAACATGATATTTGCAACAATATGTATTTCAAATTTTGAGTGGCACACAATAAAATGGCTTCAAAGATTCAAAAGCCCTTAGTGATTTATGAAGACATGGATGATTCTCTCTAAATTTTTTGAACAACATAGTTTGACTTACCTCCAAATAGTGTTTAGGATGTGGCATACAGTCTCTGATGTCAATTCTCAACTTTAACACGTCTTTAGCATTGGGTGATACTTGTGAGCTAGGGTGCCAAAATTGTGTAATTTGTTCCTTCACATCATCGGATAGCTTCTTATCAAAACGTGGAAGTCTCCCACCAAATGCCCATGTTTCATTTTGAAGAGGATCATCAATTTTCTCTCGTCAACTAAGTGCTCTTCTCAAAGTAGTATGATTTAGATTCAAATCAATACAAGTTTGTCTCATATATCTACCCTTTCTCAAATGATGAATTACTAAAGAGGTTGTAATAACCCTTCGAGTAGCTTTGTTATCCTTCTCCCTACTATTTTTCCCAATGCTATTGAGAGCACTGAAAAGATTCTTCACAATAATGGCATTTTTTCCAACTTTTTATTGACACGAATCTTCAATTTGGAAAGCATAAGTCTCATCTTTTGCATCTTTAATAAGTGCATGAAAAGATGACATTGCTCTACCACTGTCTTGTTGCCGAAAAATATCTTATATAGTCTTGAAGCCCATAACTGAATGGTTCTTTCTAATTTTTTCCCTTCCAAACTAGTAATAATCGCTTCATCAATTTCAATTATCCATTTTGGTGTTCTAGAACCTTCATGTCGATTATAATTAGGAGATATGTAAGGTTCTTGTGCATTTTCATGTTCAGCATGGTCAATTATGCAATTTACATTATGACCTGGTAGCATTTTGTCCTCAAAATTTTCATTCTCTAAATTTTCAATTTTGGCATTATCATTTTCAATAGGTACATTTTCATTCCCCAACTGTACATATTCATTATCTGACTCTATGATTTCACCTTCGACTAATTCATCGTCAACTTCACTGACATTTAACATACCTTGTCTCTTTCTTCGGTGTTCCATTTTGTCACTTTCCCTATATGACGCAATGTCTTCATTGGATACCTTGATTTTGCATTTAGCCTTTTGACGACTGCTGCTCCCCATTCATATGACAATATTAGACACCTAGGGTTATATTTTCAAACTTTTTTCGATTGGTTGGGCCCCAAAACATGACATTTTGTAAAATTCGTGAAGAAGACCCTCAAAAATTAATGTTGTCGAGTCTGCAGGGACAAGGAATATCTAGGAAAATGATGCCAATTATATCGGATATCCAAGATTTCATATCAGATATCTGATATTCCCCCAAAAGAAATTGGAGGGCAAAACGAATATGTGGGTTATGATATAATTTTAGTTTCTAAGCTACCTATGACCCCTTTCAACCTATTCCATGATCACATATGTCCCTAGGGGTCCTAGGACCCCTAGGGACATATTAGAATCGTTCATATGGGTTGAAGGGGGTCATAGAGTGACCTAAGACCCCCTTCGACACATTCCATGATGACATATGTCCCTAGGGGTCCTAGGACCCCTAGGGACTTATTAGAATCATTCATCACATGACTACATATGTCACCCTATGACCCCTTTCGACCCATTCCATGACAACATATGTCCCTAGGGGTCCTAGGACCCCTAAGGACAAATTAGAATCATTCATATGGGTTGAAGGGGGTCGTAGAGTGACCTATGATCCCCTTCGACCCATTACATGATGATATATGTCCCTAGGGGTCCTCAGACCCCTAGGGACATATTGAAATCATTCATATGGGTCGAAGGGGGTCATAAAGTGACATGTGACCCCCTTCGACAAATTCTATGATGACATATGTCCCTAGGGGCCCTAGGACTCCTAAGGACATATTAGAATTGTTCATATGGGTCGAAGGGGGTCATAGCATGACCTATGACCCCCTTCAACCCATTAGATGATGAAATATGTCCCTATGGGCCCTAGGATCCCTAGGGACATATTAGAATCATTCATATGGGTCGAAGGGGGTCATAGGGTGACCTATGACCCCCTTCAACCCATTACATGATGATATATGTCCCTAGGGGTCCTAGGACCCCTAGGGACATATTAAAATCATTCATATGGGTCTTAGGACCCCTAGGGACATATTAGAATCGTTCATATGTGTCAAAGGGGGTCATAGGGTGGCCTATGACTGCTTTCGACCCATTCCATGATGACATATGTCCCTAAGGGTCCTAAGACCCCTAGGGACATATTATAATTGTTCATATAGGTCGAAGGGGGTCATAGGTCACCTTATGACCCCCTTGGACCCATTACATGATGACATATGTCCCTAAGGGTCCTAGGACCCCTAGGGACATATTAGAATCATTCATATGGGTCGAAGGGGGTCATAGGGTGACCTATGACCTCCTTCGACCCAATACATGATGACATATGTCCCTACGGGTCATAAGACCCCTAGAGACATATTAGCATCATTCATATGAGTCAAAGGGGGTCATAGGTCACCCATTCCATAACGACATATGTCCCTAGGTCTTAGGACCCCTAGGGACATATGTCATAATGTAATGGGTCGAAGGGGGTCATAGGTCACCCCTAGGGACATATTAGAATTGTTCATATGGGTCAAAGGGGGTCATAGGGTGACATATGACCCCCTTTGACCCATTACATGACAACATATGTCCCTAGGGGTCTTAGGACCCCTAAGGACATATTATAATCATTCTTATGGGTCGAACACCCTATTACCTGCTTCGACACATTTTATGACAACATATGTCCCTAAGGGTCCTAGGACCCTTAGGAACATATTAGAATCATTCTTATGGGTTGAAGGGGGTTATAGGGTGACCTATGACCCCCTTCGACATATTCCATGATGACATATGTCCTTAGGGGTCCTAGGACTCCTAGGGACATATTAGAATTGTTCATATGGGTCGAAAGGGATCATAGGTCACCCTATGACCCCCTTACATGATGACATATGTCCCTAGGGGTCCTAGGACCCCTAGGGACATATTAGAATCGTTCATATGGGTCAAAGGGGGTCATAGGGTGACCTATGACCCCCTTCGACCCATTCCATCACGACATATGTTCTTAGGGGTCCTAGGACCCCTAGGGACATATTAGAATCCTTCTTATGTGTCGAAGGGGGTCATAGGTCCCTTCGACCGATTACATAATGAAATATATCCTTAGGAGTCCTAGGATCCCTAAGGATATATAAGAATCGTTCATATGGGTCAAAGGGGGTCATAGGGTGACCTATGACCCCCTTCGACCCATTACATGACAACGTATGTCCCTAGGGGTCCTAGGACCCCTAGGGACATATTAGAATCGTTCATATGGGTCGAAGGGCCCTATGACCCCCTTCGACCCATTACATGATGACATATGTCCCTAGGGGTCCTAGGACCCCTAGGGACATATTAGAATTGTTCATATGGGTCAAATGGTGTCATAAGGTGACCTATGACCCCCTTCGACCCATTACATGATGACATATGTCCCTAGGGGTCCTAGGACCCCTAGGGACATATTAGAATCGTTCATATGGGTCGAAGGGGGTCATAAGGTGACCTATGTCCCCCTTCGACCCATTACATGATGATATATGTCCCTGGGGGTCCCAGGGACATATAAGAATCGTTCAAATGGGTTGAAAGGTGTCATAGGGTGACCTATGACCCCCTTCAACCCATTACATGATGACATATGTCCCTAGGCATCCTAGGACCCCTAAGGACATATTAGAATCGTTCATATGGGTCGAAGGGGCTCTTCGACCCAATACATGATGACATATGTCCCTAGGGGTCCTAGGACCCCTAGGGACATATTAGGAGCGGTCATATGGGTTAAAGGGGGTCATAGGGTGACCTATGACCCCCTTCGACCCATTACATGACAATATATGTCCCTAGGGGTCCTAGGACCCCTAGGGACATATTGGAATCATTCATATGGGTCGAAGGGGGTCATAGGGTGACCGATGACTCCCTTCGACAGATTCCATGATGACATATGTCTCTAGGGGTCCTCAGACCCCTAAGGACATATTGGAATCATTCATATGGGTCGAAGGGGGTCATAGGGTGATCGATGACCCCCTTCGATAGATTTCATGACGACATATGTCCCTAGGGGTCTTGGGACTGCTAGGGACATATTAGAATTGTTCATATGGGTCGAAGGGGGTCATAGGTCCCTTCGACACATTCCATGATGACATATGTCCCTAGGGGTCCTATGACCCCTAAGGACATATTAGAATCGTTCATATGGGTTGAAAGGACAATATTATATTTAATAATTATATAATATTGTATATTTTAATATAATAATAATATATTATTAGATTATATAACAATAATAATCATATATGTTACTAGATTATAAATTTAATAATTTAATAATAACCATATATATTATTATATATAATAATTTAGTCATATACTACTACTATATATATTTAATAATAACAATCATACATATTACTATAATGTAATAATAATTATAAGAATATATAATAATAATATTAATGTCCACACTTTCCTGAAATAAATTTTCCTCTAAAACTGTCTAAAGTTTCCCTCTTAAATTTATTTCCTGTTAAATTTGTCTCCCTCCAAAATTAAAATTTAAAATATTCCCCCTTTTGAAATTTCCCTCCAAATAGGAATGTAAAATTGTCGTAGTTAATTAGATATCCAATTAGGCCTGGTATTTACCAAGCCTATTCGATCAACCCAAAAAACGTGTTTGAGAAGGGTTTCCATGACACTAAGACTTCAAGTAGCCATCTGACAATGTTATTTTGATCGAAATAAAATAAAATGAAAAGAGTTTTTTAATATCACTCTCGAGATTCCATCGATATAATTGATGTCAAATTCTAAGTTCAATAAGTATTTATTAGTTAATTTTCAATGAAGATTATTGTAAAGTGTTGATCGACATACTGATTGAAAAATAGCTATAACTTTCAAACGGTATAACATTTTTTAATTCTAAAAGTTGCGTCACATTCTATGCTTCACTTAGTATAAGAAAAAAATAAAAAATAAAAAATGGTAAAATTTTCTATTAGTTAAGGTGGTCAGACACGGGAGTTTTTTTTTCGAAAAAATTTTGGTAGAAAATTCATATTTAATTATTAATTTGAAATAAAAATACCCAAAAATATGCATCACATCCAGGTATGAGTCTACTTTTTATATCTATAATTATATTAAAAAAATAATTATCATTTGATTTTGATTAAGGTGGTCAGACATACACCTACTTTTTATTTTCACCTTGAAATTTTTGCAGTACTGCTTTAAAATCCAAACTTCTGACCAATCAATATTTTTTTTCTGTAGATAAGGCCTAGTAGTTTAGAAACTACATTAAATTTCCTACCGATTATTTTGTTACAACTTTTTGATACAAAGTCCATAACCACTTTAAAATTATGTGTCAAATTGACATAACCTTGATTTGCTGATTTTTCACTGCCACTTAAGGCCATAGTTTGGTACACCGTGATTCTACACATACCCTATGCACTTTTTTATATATATATATATATATATATTCATTTTTGCTTTGTGTGTTGGTGTGTTTTCTCTTATATGCATCTATAGTGTTTTTATATATTTGTACATCCATATATGTGTTCCATATTTGTATACACCCACACACACTCGTGTTTGTGTGTGTGAGTGTGTGTGTGTGTGTGTGTGTGTGTGTGTATTTATTTATTTTCGTCTTCTTTTAGTATGGGTGTGTGTATATTTTTTAGTTCTAATATTATTATTCATATCATTGTTATTATTATTGTTATTTATTACTATTTTTAATTTTTTTTAAAATCTAATTTTAATTCCTATTATTATTGCTATTATTTATTATTATTATTATTATCATTATTATACATTTATACACTTATTTATTCATTTGTTCAGTTATCATTTCTTATTCTTTCTAATAATTATTATTTGTGTATTTTTATTTGTCTGACTTATTAGTTCCACTTATTTGGAGTGGTTTTCAATCTTTTTTTAAAAATATTTTGAGATCAGAGTCTTGTCATGTCACCTCTGTACTTTTTTCTCTCTCCTCACCCAAACCCCACCCACCCCCCCTCCCCTTTTCTTGTCACCTTTTTAGTAGTCTGCTAGATCTGCAACTTATCATTTTTTGTTTTTCATGTTCTCTAGCATCCTGATGATGGATCATGCAGTATGATCCAAAACGTTGATGGCAAAAAACTATACACAATTAAATCCAAAAATTAAAACCCATTATATAGATTTTACAACTTAAAATTAATAAATTTTTATCTTTTCATTAACATTCAACTTGAGTGCACTCATCCCCACTCTAATCATAGTGACTTTTTTTTTTTTTGATAATTTGAACCTAGTGGGCCTCAATCTCAATGGGGAACTAAAAACATGGTTTATGTTTTCTCACAATCAACATATAATATCTATCAACATAACTCTATTAAGACCATCCTATTTGATAGATACCTAGGTAGTTTCTTTCGTTACAAGGTGTAGTCAACCACCATGATGTATGTAGAAGTTCAAAAGAAATTCCTTACACTAGGAAAACTTGAAGCTCTCTTCTCTCACACATGGACACAAATAAAAATAAAGAAAAAACAAAGGAAGAAAAATGAGGGAAAAACAAAAGACAGGACCCTAATGAATTGAATTTCAAACTATTGGGGGCATAAAATCCCATAAAATGATGCACCTAGAATTAGATCAACAAGAATGAAGTAAACAAAAAATGAAAAAAAGGGGGACCCTTCAAGGCCAAGTAGTCAAAATGGGGTGTGAGTTTTGCAGTCACAAAACATAGCCCAAAACAATGAAAGATTGCCAAGGAATTTATTTATCAACAAATAACCTTAAAATTAATTCCACACTCAGGAACTAACACCTAATTATCAAATAAAGGTAACATCATTTCACTAGGTATGAAATAAATACCATTGCATAATATTTCTTGTGTGTCCTAAGTGAATTCATTCCAATGTGACACTTCCACAAGGGTCACTTAGAAGGATATTGTAAACCATTATTCTCAAGTGATCCCATGGATTAGGAGACTCAAGAGATAACTTATAGCTTCTTATCTATAATGTGAAAGAATCAAAGTGATGTGATAATGGATGTTAAAATTACCTAAATATGGAGATCCTTGCAAGGTGCACCATAGAATACAAGATTCAAGGAGTAAATTCAAGAATGCTAGTATTCGAGAACTTCAAGTAAGAATGCAATGCAAGTAATAAACTAGAATTAATGCAAGATTAAGATACTATGATTATGTAAGTACAAGAAAACTAAACTAAGATAACAATATTAGAGATTAATATCCCCTATTTGAGGTATGTAAGCTACACTAAATACAATAAAAATGAAATACTAAGATAATGATGCAAGTATGAGAGTGCAAAGTGAGTTTTTCAAGTGCTCAAATGCTCAAGAATCAAAGAAAAAAAACAAAATTAGCATAAACAAGATGAATATATGAGATAATGATGAGAAAGCTTCCTTTTTAAGAGATTTGGATAGTTAGAGAGTAAGAAGGAAAAGCAATGGTGGAGATCTTTTCTTTAGTTGAACCACATACAAAATATTCTCAAGAGCCAAAAGGGATGGATCAAATTAAGAGGCAAAAGATGATTTGTTGAAGTTAAGAGGAAAAATAGATTCCACTTACCTTGAAATTTGTGCATTCAAGTAGTAGACAACTTTCTTTTCTTTTTCTTTTTAAATTAGGAAATGCATTTTCATGTGCATATAGAACAAATGATATTTTTATTTAATTCAAAGGGGATATGTTCTAATTAAATAAAACTTAGGATAAGGCGCTTAAGCCATAGGATAAAATAAAATAAATGATTAAATGATGATTTGATCAAGGATTAATGATTAAATTATTATGCAAAATTGATTAAGTGTATAATTTGGTCTAGCATAGAGACTAAAAAGGCTAAAAAGGGGGTTTATAGTTTACTAGACCAATCATGAGTGATTACATTTGCCCCTCTTTGAGTTGAAATGCAAATGATCTGAATGAGCACATTGAGTCAAAGAATGATGATGTTACACTAACTGATAAGAGATCAAAATTTTAACATGATTGAACAAAGTGCAGAGGGATAAATGATCCTAAATGCATAGTTTGATGTGAAGCGATGAAAATAAAAATTAGGAAAAGGTTCATTAGACAATACTAGAAGTAATGTGATATAAAAAGGACTGATATGTCCAAGAGAGAATATATTACGTCAAGCATCAATAGAGCAACAGACTTTGAAGAATCCCAACTTGGTGTCAAGTGATGAAGCTGAGATGCCCCTAGCGATTGATAGCATTGTTGTAAATGTAATGGGAAGGGGGAGGGGGGGGGCGGGGGTGAATTGGGATCTCTAAAATTTTACCACTTCAAATATAAACCATAATTAACATAATTCATTAACTCCTTAATGACCTTAATCATTCAACATCATGAAATAGCATGTAATATTAGATCTACCATCTACTTGGATGAATGAAACACATAAACAAGTAATCAATACATGACACAAGATTTGGTAACATAGAAACCCTCCAAGGTGAAGTTAAAACTATGGTGGGGATGACACCCACAAAATTTTCACTACTATAGTAACAAAGTGCCTATTAGGGCTACAATTTGATCACTTATGATGATCTACCCTATGAGGGTTCTTCTCTATTAAAATATAATAAGACTATTAAGTCTACCTTGATTTAAGGATTTAAACATCACCATTGAGTGAGTACTCTGTTAAGAGATTTATAGTAGGCTAGTTAGGACCACTCTGTTAAGAGATTCACCTGATATACTTGTTAGAATGTAAAAATACCTTGATCCTTAGGTTTGCATTAAGATGTTGTTAAAATATCTTTTATGTCGAATAAATAATCACCCCACTATGATTGAGCTACAATATCTCCTCACTACACTACTCCATCACCTTACTTCACAACTTGTTGATTCTCCTTTAGCTTCACATACATGCATACCTTTAACTCACAACAACAATTTATTCCTTGAAACCCTTCTTTTATAGCTATCTAATGAAACTTCTAGATTGAAATCAGTGATCCACATTCATCCTTCTGTCGCTTGAACTTTCCAATTTTTTGATTGGTTTTACATATTGCATAGGGATTAATGTTATGTAATCATATGTGTAATTACCTCCTTGATTATATCCTTGGACTTAAAAACATGATTCATGCTAAAAAAATGGTTTTACATAGGATTTTGTACCATTCCAAACTCATATACTCAAACTATGTAAATCAGCACATATTGTCTCTACTGCTTGACTATGTTTGTTTCTTCATTTTGTCCCTCAACATGAACTACACTCAAATTAAACTTCTTTATCCTCTAAACTGTGAAGCTTACATGTAGCACTCAGTAATAACTAGAATGTTCGGTAATTGTTGATGTACTTAGAAACTATATCTTCCTTGGTACAAACTAAACTTGTTCACTTCTTCTCTGTGTAGCTCAGCCTTCATTATGGGTTGGTTGTAGTGTAGACTAACCAACTCTTCCTTGTGAATGACTAAGTGTTTTGCACTAATAGACAATACTAAGATTTCCTTTAGGGTCAAAAATGTCCTCCTTTAGTATTAGTGGCCAAAACACTTACCATGCTCAAAATATGACATAACATAAACTTCTAGAATTTTACTCCCCCTTTGGGTGTACTTCCATACCTGTAGCTTAGTCCTCATATAGTATGTTGTAACTTAGTTTTTCAGAACTCTTTTTGTAGACTATATCTCCTTATTACTCCATTTCCCCCTTATGGTTCTTAGTCATAATATACATAGTATTGATAGTTTCTCCTTTTAAAATCTTCATACATTTCCCCTTCATGTTCATACTTGACATTTCATATGTTATTTCCCCCTTTACAAAATTATTTACCCCTTATTTTTGTCACTTATGTCGAGTGGTGACATTCAATTGTGGCCTGGGGATTATGCCAAACTCATTTAAAAATGGGGTGTACAATCTCATGATAATAGTAATTGTATTCTGCTATAAATAATTGTTGGCTTTGTATGAGGTCCTTTGCAACCTATAAATACCTTTGCATTACTTATAAATGAGGTAATAATAGTACCCATATAATATTAACCTCATGTTTTATGTTGCAGTCCTCATTGAACAACTCTGACTATTTCCCCTACAAAAGTATTATGTTTGAAAAATCTACTGAACTAGAACTAGGATCCAAGTTCAAATTTGATCGACACTCATGTAAATCTGTATCAATTTTATCCATGTTCTCCCTTATTTCTTTTCTAAAACCTGAGACATTGCATATTTTGGAAAAAAATGTATTGGGATTAGTAACTAAGTGCTCCAAATCAGTAATTAGAGTGGAGAGCTCAACCGTCTTAATTGCAATCTCAGTTGCAACTTTCTCCAACACTTTCTTCCAATTCAATCATGTTTGTAGCAAGTTCACTAGTGAAAGAGACTTCAATCTCAATATCATTTAGGTAGTATGCGATCTCCTAATCATTTTGGAAAGCGAGGAGCTCAGGTTATTTGTTTTATTGTGACCAATCAATAAAGTTAGGATGTATAAGGAAAAGTGATGTGGAAGGTTCTGGTGCAGGGGCACCACCTCCACCATAGAATTCAGATTTAATTCATGAGTAATTCATTATGTTATTTTAAAAGATTGTGGGATCATGACGGAATTATTAGTCTACATTATTCTATTTGGAAAGATATTTCATAATATTTGTAATCAAGATTCCAAACATGGGAATACAAATGGTCATAGAGTAGTTGAAAGGTTCGTAACCACCAAACATGGTCTATTAAATAGACATTATTTGTAATACGAGAGATAGACGTTGATAGGGTGTGGAAGTGAATAGAGAGAAATTCAAAATGGCTCTCTGACGGCAAGAGAGCCATTCAATTGTAATTACAGACATCATGTTAACGGAGTTATTGTGTATTATTAATGAAGTCTCAGTTCTTAGTCAAGCCAATATCCTTATCGACTTTCTTTAGTTAGTATATCTATGTATCCATTCGAATCTTTGGTGATAGTATATAGCATTTATTTGTTTCAAATATTCAAGCTATGCAGAATCATTTCAATGGTTACGTAACGTATTGATCATGGTATGAGTTCAAGAGTTGAAATGGTGTTTCTTCAAGAACCATTTTGGTTTGGCTCGGGTTTAAGAGGGAGGAATTCGATTTGAATGCCTTTGATTGTGATGAGGTGCTATTATGTCTATCCATACTCCATATGGATATCATCTCAAATTCTGCTAACATGACAAAAGGAGAGAGAGCTCAGTTTTTGGTGAAACCCGAATACAACAAGCATGGCTCACGTTTGTGAAAGAACACGATTGTCATCAACGCGAAGGTGGCAACTGCAGGAAGCTTGTGTGACATTGCAAGGGAAGGTGAAGACACCCGATTACTTGAAAAAAGGGAAGGCTCGAGTTATGAGAAGAAACCATTAATGGTTTGATCACAACGAAGGTGGTGGAGTGAGTTAATCTTTGGTTGTAACTGTAGCTGTACAATCACTCATAATCCACATGTTAAGAGAGGAGATAGTGGCATGGAAACAAGCTCATGAAGATAAAAGAAAGAATCATGGAGAAATGGAGAGCACGACTTCCTTGTGAAAATCAAACACGATAAGGGGAGACTCAAGGTTGAGGAGAGGAAACCCAACAACGAAGGAGGAGGTAGCCATGGAGGAGAGGTAAACTGTAAAAGGAACAACGACATGATTTGGGTGGTATGTACAATGAAAAGGTGGCGATATTACTTATCTCCTTCGAGCATGGTTTGCAGTGAGATAAAAGGTGGTGTAAGTTTTATCAACACATATGTATGTTGAGTTCACATTTCATTTTATAAATTCATGGCAATCCCTTATGTAGTAAGGAATTAATGGAGAAGCCCAAGGATAGAAGTTTGATATTGTTATTTATTCATGGTTGGGTTCTTAAGGATGGCTATGGAGTACATTATTTTCAGATTAAAGATCATGATGTGTGATTGAAGGTAAGGAATGGGAATTGCTATCATAACATACTTCGAATTGTTACATAATGAATGGTGAGTCTTATTGAATAGTGATCATGGAGTTGTAGATGTAGCTTGATGTCATTATAGTGTTAAGATTGGTATTTGTATTATTTTGCTTAATGGAATATGGAAAAGTTGAGAGCCTCTAATCAAAGTTCATAAAGAACGATCGAAGATTATGCAGATTTGTGGATTGGATCGATCTTCCTTGCATTAGGTTCCAAAGTACCAAGGGCCAATAAGGTCATCTTCAAAGACACCTAGATCAATCAGCCTCTTAGTGGGGCCAACATGGTCAATAAAAGAAATATGTAGGTTTGACTCATCATGTCATATAGGTGATGCGTCTACTACCCCAGCTTGGTTAGCATATCTACATATGACATCAACCCCTAATTCTATAGATTCAACTGAAATAGAATCTCACTCACTATCATGTGACTATATATAGTAGTACCTTTCTATCAAGCATGCAGTATTCCTTTGGATTCTTTCTCTATTAGGATCTTCAACATCTAAGTCATTGTCTTGGCATGATGTAGAAGCTTCAACGTTGTGATCAATATGTGGCTCATTTCAATTCTAAAGAATAGAAGTATAAGGAAAAAAGTCTTAATCTTCTTGAGTGATAGCATTAAGGGCCCGTTTGGCTATGGGAATAGAAATATGGGAATAGGAATAGTTATCTTGTAATAGAAAATGGGGGTACATATTCCTATTCTCTATTTAGTTCAGCTAGAATTTGATGGGGAATTCACGGACCCAAAAAATTATATTTTCTAAAATAAATAAAATTGGAATAGGAATATGTATTCCAGTTCCAACTATTTAGGTGGAATTGCAAAAGCTCATTTTGGGGTCAAAATTAGAATATGCATTCCTATATCATTTCGTATTCCAATTCTGATTTGGTGCATCCAAACCAAGAATTCATAATTTTAAGAATTTATATATGCCTATTCCACTTGTATTCCCACTGCCAAATGGACCCCTTAATAGGTAGAGTCTTTTCTTCTAATTCATTAGTACTATCAGATTCTTGATAAAAGATGGGTTGTTTATCTAAAGTGGAAAATTCCAAACCAATCTTATCCTTGGACTTTTGTCCATTAGTATGACTCATAAGTTTGGTAAAAGAATTATTTTTGTCACTCAAAGGACCATGACCTAGATAACCCATCTTAACAAGTAATTCATGACCTGGATGACCATATCTTTCCATACTTTTTAGGGGATATTTTAGCAATAAGTGTGTCATCTTTAGGAACTTCTTCTATATAGATCCATTCTCTCACAACCCTATCCCCATTTTCATCTTCCAATGGAACTAAGTATTATACAAAAGTACCATAAACATTCATAGCAGAAGCTAAGGATTTCATGTCTTTCAAAGTCCTGCCATAAAAAGGTGGAGAAACAAAAAGAGTGGAAAAACAATCCAATTGATGCTCTCTCATCCCAATATTGAATATTTTTCATTGCCTCTCACATTCAACAAGAGAAATCTTAGTTTCTGTAGAATCTCTATTATGTAGTACTAGGGATTTAGTAAGAGTATTAATAGACATAGAATTATCTCCAATAATAGAGAATTCATTACTAATATAGGGGAATTTGATGCATTAATGATAAGTCAAGGGTACTTCCTGCATGTCATGAATCCATGACCTTCTGAACAAGATGTTATAAGTGAGAGGTATATGCAAGACTTGAAAGATAATATCCTTTTTCATTGGTCCCACTCAAATAGGAAAAACCATGAGACCCTTTTAAGATCTCTCTTTCTCCTCATATACCTTGATGGTGATTTTATGCCTAGGGTTAGTAGTGAGTTTTGATAGACCCATTTGTTTTACCAAGTTGTATCAATAAATATTTAACCCCACACCTCCATCTTTCAACATGTGTTTGACACATGTTCTATATATTTTAACTTTGCTATGAAAAGAAAGGTTGTATGGGTGACTTAGTGACTTATTGTCTTCTTTCAAAAAAGTAAGATAGAGAGGGTTTGAAATATTGTTGACCATGGTATGGAATTAATCAGTGTTAATATCTTTAGGGATGCTAGATACATATAAATATTTTTCTAGAATTTTATTGTGAGGAGGTGATAGCTCTAGAAACTCATATATAGAAAACTGAGAGGGTTCTCTTTGTAAGAAATCCTTTAGGTTGTATCTTGACTTGGACGGAGTGGATGCTTGTTTAGATGTTAGATACTTGGAAGAATAATGACCCTTACATATGACCTCTGGTTGACTTTGAGTCATTGCATTCAAGGTCATAGCTTGTGAAGGTGAATCAAATCCTATAAGAATGATCAAAGGTCGATATTGTGTTCTTTAGACTTTTAGTCTCATTGTGATAAAATTGTGATTATGAAGAAGTGTTGGAAATGATTGAAAAGATCATGAATGAAGAGAAATGGAATTGTTAAAGAACGTTTCAATCATTGTTTTGTCATTGATGTCAAACTTGTTATTTGCAGGAAAGACAATTGCTTAAGTGATCAAAATACTATCAATTGGTTGATTGACAAGGAGGTGGCAATCAATAAGATGTAACTAGAGTACCTAGAGAAAGGTTGAAGTTATGATGTTGTAATGAAGTATAAGGATCAGCTAAGTCATTGATGAAATAATGTATTGATGACATACTCTAAGACACAGAGGATGGACACACTAAGACATATCAAAGATGTAAGGATTAACTAAGTTCTAGTTAGTGCCAAACAGATTTTCAGTTGAAGCTGAGCAAGTTCAACATAGTGAGTGTCGAGTGATCTTTAGGTGCTGAGTAGTCTTCAGGTGCCGAGTGAAGATCAAGTGTCGAGTAACATAGAACCCTTCAAGTGCCGAGTGAAGATCAAGTGCCGAGCACCCTTCAAGTGCCGAGCAGAATACAGATGCCGAGCACCAGTAAATAACATTAAGAAGTTGAGTAACACAGAAGGTGTTGAGCATCAGAAGACCAATGATGTCGAGTTGCTGCATTATTTTGAAAAGTCGAAGATTCACCAAATCTAAGCTGACATGATAGTTATATAGAATTTTGTGAACCAGATAGAAGATAAGAATGATAAGCTGGTGGCACAGAACACTATGTAAAACATTTTTTTGGCAAATGCTAATGGATTTATCATGAAGTTTCTAGATAGAAACAAGATATGGGACAGATACATTGCATCCTACCTAATCCATTGAAACCCTAAAGTTGGAAAGGGAGATTTCAGCGGGAAATCAAGAACATAACTTTTGTATAAGGAGTTACAGGTTAGAGATCAAGTGCGCATGCAAGAGAGGGAGTTGGTCATAAGTGTAATCATGCCAAGAGGAGTAAGAATAGAGCATTAAGACTCTGAATTGATCGAGTGACCAGAGAAGAGCATTGGCATAACTAGTGGAAGAACTCAAGGAGATAGATCTTGAAGGGTGAACAAGTTGTCAGCACTGCAAGGGAGGAAAGCCAAGCAAAAGAAAAGAACTGAAGAGCAATATGAAATCTGCAAGGTTGAAGTTGCAATCTGTATCAGGTCAAAACCCTTCTAATACTTTCTTATCATTGTATTAGATATTGAACCCCTACATTGCTAGGTTAGCTTAACAGCTAGGTGGATAAGCCTCAGGAGAAGGATAAAGAGATCCTCAAGAGAAGGATGAAGAGATCCTTAGGAGAAGGATAAAGAGATCCTTAGGAGGAGGATAGGAGATCCTTAGTGAGGGATGAAAAATTCTTTTGAGAAGGTGACTGTAAATCCCATGGACTTGGGTGAGCCTAATAGCTCTATGTAAATCCTTTAACAGGGGGACATTCTAAGTTGAATGTTCTTAAATCCTTTAACAAGGTCACATTTAGCAATGTGCTATAGCCTTTAATAGGGCAAGCCTTTAACAGGGCAGACCATCAGAAGTGGTTGAAAAAAATTGCACAGTTATTTTGTGGGTATCATCCCCACTCTAGTTTTACCTTCTTATTCCTGGAGGGTTTTTGGGTTATCGAATCCTCAGTGTTATGGTATGATGCATGTTTAATTTTCATGGTTGTCTAATGTTCAATTACATTCATGATAATTTCAGTTAAGTGCCATCAAGCATTTGTAGAAAAAGTTGTATTGGACATCATTGGACCTTGAATAACTGATTCACCCCCCTCTTAGTTATTCTAAAGAATTCTAACAAGAAGATTCAAGCATATGTATGACATTGTCACTTTTTGTGTAAGTATAGTTCACCTTGGCATCCCCATTTTTCTACTTAGATGATTCTCACTTTTCATACTTGGATGGGTGTTGATTGAAGATTGTGTGAACAGTATTTGTCACAAATCTATGAAATCCAACCTTATTATCACCAATGAGGAGTTGAATAATATTTTTTATTTTCATTCAATTTTCTATCTTATGACCTTTGTTTCTATGAAAATTGCAATAATGATCATCATTCCACCATTTTGGTTTAACATTGGATTCGTATGACCTAGAATTATCTGGTAGCATGATTTGATCTTGTTTTTAACTAAGGTCTTTAGCACCACTTCATATGAGTCCTCCAAAGGTGAAAAGATGCATCTAGATTTTGATACCCATGGTGGTTTACCTCTAGAATCATTAGCCTTGGAAGCCTCCTGTTATCATTTTACTTGAATACCACTAGTCTAGATGAAGACTGGTTCCTTAGGCTTAGTTGTATTCACCATGCCATCATTCACCACATTTTTATGTTCCAAGGTTTTCTTTTTTCTTTTCTATTTTTGTAGTTGGAGTTGTTTCTCTTAGATTTATCCTTGTTCAAAGTAAGTTCTCCATTTTCAACAAAAAACTCTTCAATGTGAAAAGAACATTCTACAATGAGATCAAACTGGTAAGAAACTTACTTTCATAATTCATAATGTAGTTCAAGAACAAGGTAATCCACAAAGATGTCAATTCTCTCTCTTTCAGGAAGTTGATGAGGGTAGCATGAGAGAACCTTGCTTAATTTCTAAAGGAAAGTAAAGAAAGGCTCCCCCGTGTTGGAAATAACAATAGGGAAAGTAAACTCAAAGGGGCGAGGGTGGGGGTGGGTGGTGGGGAAGTGAATCAATACTTCAAAAATTTCACTATTAAAGCATTCACGACACATTCATCTCACAGTTTGCATGTAAATTGAAATACCAAACTAAACATATTCATACATAGCATGAAAACAAAAAACATATATGACACAAGATATTTGGTTACCCAAAAACCCTCCAATGAGAAGGTAAAAATGGGTTGGGGATGACATCCATGAATCTTCACTACTATAGCTATAAAGTGTATCCAATGAAGGTTACAATTGTTTGATCATAAACTATTATCTACCATGTGAAAGGTTTTCCCTCTTAAAGGCTTACAAATACTGTTAGGTCTTACCATGTTAAAGGATTTCAACACCCTGCTAAAAGTGTGCCTGGTTAAATGACTTCAAATTACAATGAAGTAAGAACTTTGTTAAAGGATTTACAAAACCCTGGTAGGAGTACTTGATTAAGATATTTTACTTATCCACCTATTAAAATGTCTCAGCCTTGATCCTTTGTTTAGAACCTCTCTACTAGATATCATATCACCTCTTTCTTGATGCATACTTGATCCTCTCTGATCAAATGTATCACTTATATCCTCACTCTTCTTTCTTCTGTTCTCTCTAACTGATTCTATAATTCATATCTTTCTCACAACTCCTTAGTCACTATGAATACTTTGTCTGCGCATGCAAACTTCTCTCTTCGCACATAAACTCTTTAGGGTTTTCCCTTCTTAAAAAGACTTAGGTGACCTAAGCTTAGGTAAGAATCAACGATTGTGATTCACCCATTTTTTTCTTAATTCATCCTATTATCTAATTGGTTGCATGTAATACATAGGGATTCTCAATATAGATTCATTCTTATCATCTAGAATTGCAAAAATATCCTTAAGTCAGCCCAAAAATGGTTTACATAGGAGGTTGTGCCATTACAAACAACTATATCCAAAACTATTTAGTCAGTACTTGAAGCCTCTGATGCTCGACATCCACTTTATCTTCAATTGTGTAACACAACCTTTGAATGACTCGACATCTATTAACTTTCTTGTCACTAGAGTGACTTGGCACTAACTGTTTGCTCAACACATATTGGTGTTTGACACATACTATGTATTTTTCTCGACATGCATTATCTACAACTTATGCTTGACATACACTAAGAACTCAACATGCACTAAGTATTGTTAAGTAATGACTTTAAGTATGTTTTCACTCATATGTCAAAACCAAAATGAGATCAACAATCTCCCCCTTTGACATGAGTGGAAAAAACACTGTGTCATGCTTATATGATCTTAACTTATGAGCATAGCTTAGATAAACTATATTCTTTACTTGACTTGCATAAATTTTTTTAAAATGTTCAAAATATTGCAAAATGACTTATCAGTCATACCTCAAAACTTCATAACTCCCCCCTGAGTTGATTGTTCTTTGTTGTATCTAAATTTGATATACTTCTACTGAGTAAATTTTGCTTGAACTGTTGGCTTACTTTGTTCTTGCATATACTCCCTCTTTGTCTATTCTCTCCTTTTCTTCAATATCTCCCTTTACTTCAATATCTCCCTTTCTTGACACTTATGTCATGGCTGGTACATGAATAATATGTTTGTCCAAAAATGTTTTATGGACCTCCATTATAATCTTGAGTGTTGCATCCCAATTGTTGCACACTACCTCTAGAGATTGGATTTCAACATCTAGCTTGGAAGCAAGGTCTACTAGGCCCTCATGAGTAGAAATATTAGAATCTTTCTTCATCAATGTTTTTGCAAAGGCTAGTTCCTTGTGCAACACCTCCATGTGTGGGGTCAACATGGATTGAATACTTATCAAGGTAGCCCAAATTTTTGCATCTTGTGCTTGTAATGTAGCTAGCTAACGTTTAGTAGATAACAACCTTTGAAAATGAGTTTGACTTTGACCAAGAGACAACTTAAGAATATTACCTTTTTTTTTAATGTTTCCTTATAGCTGTTCAGTAGCCCTCTGAACTTCTTGTGTGAATAAATTCACATCGTGAAGTTATTTGTATAGAGAAAATATATTCTCTAACACCTTCTTTACACTCTCCATCTTGGTTGCTAAGTCAACCTGTCTTAGTGCAATGACACTAGAAATATTTTTATTGACCTTTTTTTGAAACCTTTTCTAAGACCATTCTAGAAGTTCAGTATTTGTGTTTAGGTCTATATCACTAATCTTATCAACTATATTCACCAATTGCTGAATAATAGGTTTTTTCTCATTAGGTGTTGGGAGGCTAACTGCATCAAGAAATATTTCTTTGATGTCATGTAGAACTTTTCTTTTCTTATTTTCCCTTCTGAGTAACTCTTGGTGATTCTTTCTTGCTAGAGCTTCCTATAATATGCTCATTTCCTCTATGGTGATTCTTGCAAGATCAAAGTTTGGAAGTTCAATCACCTCATCTAAGTTGACATCTCCATAAGATGTGTCTTCTCCAACCTTATATGTATGAGGAATAGGCCTTGATGATTGCAATGGTGTAGCATCTACACTCGGCCTATGAAGAGTTTGACTAGGAATAGGGGATGTAGAGATTGGTAGGATAACCAATGCCTAAATTGCTATATGTTCCTCTGGTTGTGTAGTCAAAACTGACTCTTCAGACCTATTAGGTTCCTTCTCTTTTCTCAAAACTTCACATTGTACATGTGAGATATGTGCAAAATTGGCTTCCTGAACTATATGGACTTGTGTCCCATCTTGCTCAATTGTCAAAACTGCTTACATTGAAGCATTTGGCACTAGTATACTAACATTTGACATCACAGTGTCCTTCGATTGATATGTCACAATGGGCATTGAAACATGTGTTTTAGTGGTGACACCCTATTGTCCTTCTATACCTTTTGTCTTTGTAGATGTAGGGGTTACACTGGATGTGTCAATTGTCTTCTCCCTTGTTGATACTCTGTCAATCTCATCTATACTGACTAATATAGGAATAGTGCATAATTTTGCTGCTAATTAGAATCTTGTAATATCCTTTTCAAATCATCCTCTATCAAAGGATTGATGTTCTACACTGTGTTATAAAAAACATCCTTTATCTTGATTGAATCTTGTTGACTTTCTTGGTCCATATGAGGGGGACTGGCACTCAAAATATGTACCTCAAGTACATTATGATCTTATTGTTGCTCCTCTTCTGCCATAGCCTCTTCATCTGCTTCCTTCTTTATGCCTCCCTCATGTCCATATTTGATAGATGCATCTTTAGTAGTCTCTACTACCTCCTTAGTTTCTTGTTCAATTACCTTTTCTGTTGTCAACCCATAGATGACTTTCTATATTTGGGTGCTTTTTTTTTATAACATCGTCAATATTATTCTGCAAAATATTAAAGGCTCTAAATTTGGGAGAAAATCTCCCCTTTTATTTTTTTATTCCCTTAGTCATTGATGACTTATCCAAATCTGGCATTACTTTGGCTAGCGTAGTCTCCCTTATATTCCTTTTAGTTGTTAAATTGTATTTCCACCTTTGCTCAACTCTATCATATAGACTTTTGGGTAATGAGTTGGCAAGCTCAATAGGTATGTTCTTAAATGTTTTCATCATCTTATTTATGGATTTTTCCACCTTACTCATTTCTCCCTTTCCAAGTTTGAAAAATTCAACATGTGTGAACCTTGATAAATCTGCATTATTCTTGATATTGTCACAGAAGTTGTCTAAATCAAAAAAGCAACTGTGGATTACCACTTGGAATTGAATGTTTTCATTTGATTTGGTCCTCTCCTCATCTAATTCATCTGGAGCTACATACTTTCTCCTTTTTGGTTTAGCTTGTTGAGTCTACTCTGTAGCAATAATGGTTCTTTTATCTTTGGGTTTGTTAGCTTCATGTGTCTTCTTTGCAGTTGCCCCTGTGCTAGTCTTGGTAATAAGTACTACTGGCTTCTATTGTGTTGGCTTCCCAACTTTCTTTGGTTTTCTCACTGCTGACTCCTTAGCTTTCCTCTTCTTCTTTTCTGCAAGTTTAGGTACTTTATTGGCTTCTTCTTCCTCAACACCATCATCATATTCTACTTCTTCTTCTTGGTCCTCTCCTTGACCTTGTGTGAGTACAAGTGGGGATTGAGTTGATTGTTCATCTTCATCATCCTCATCATCATCGTCATTTTCTTCTTCTTCAACCGCCCCCCCCCCCCCCCCCCCGCCCCCCCTTCACCAAATCTTTCCTTTAGCTTCTTCACAATCTTGTTTTTCTTTCTAACCACATAAGTTGTCTTCAAATCAATTATGATTCTTGATTTGGCTTCCTCATAATTGCCAAATGAGGTTTCACTTTTGTCTACTTCCTCTTCTAATAGTATTGTGATGGTTGTTGATGCCTCATCAACATTGATTTCATATGGTAATGGCCTGAGCCATCTGACCCTTGGAACAACAGCTTGCACATATGTATGATCAACATAAACTAGAAAATAAACATTGTCATAATATTTCTCCACTAGTGACACAGGTATCCTCAATCTTTGTTTCATAGACTTCTAAAAGTCTTCAAAATAACTTGTCCATACTGACTCAAAGTTGCCCCCAAGTTTCTCTGTGAACTCTCAAATTTCAACTGCAATAGACATGTTGGTCTTCCAAGAAACTTTTCCAAATGAAGGAAATTTGTTCTGCACATAAAAGAATATGCAAACCAGTAATGGACCATATTTGCATTATGTACTCTTTGTCTTTCTTATGGCCCCCAAGTTTTCTGATAACTGCTAAAGTTGTAACTCATCAAGGTTATAAGAGTGATCCTTCTTCACTATCCTGTAGCCTAGATCCATAGCCATACAAGACACATTGTTCAATCTGCTAGATTGAAAGAACTTTTGAGCAATTATTCTCACTGCAAATGCAATTAGGGGATCTGAAATTGTGTCTATGGTCATCCCTCTTTTGTTCCATATAACCCATGTATTCTTCTCAATTACCTCCTTAGGATCACTTTGCATGGTCTTGGGTTTGTCAAGGGTAGGATTCCCTATAACTCGTTGGATGATCTTTTTTGTGATCTTGGTAGGGCCATTTTCCAACCATACTGATTGATGATGTATTCTTCTAAGTACCATCTTAATCTATTCTATTTTGAATATATTTGGAAAATCTAGGGCATAGGTTAACCGTTTTCTCTCTATAATTTTTTTTCCCTCCTTCAACACTCCATCTACACAGTTTCCCATACAAATCTCTAATTTTCATGTCTCCAATACTACCAACCTCACAAGTGTAGAAACATCTTACATCGTGTATCATCAAAACTTTTGGTGGTATCATTGATAATGCACCAGTAAAGTCTCCCTTGTATGCTATCTCGGGAATAGCTCAGAAGGGTGGTTATTTAATCTCATTACTTATTAATTGAACATTCAAAACATCTTTCCCTTCCTTCCTAATAGTAATATAAGAACTAGACACCATTTTAAATAACTAGGGTTTGTGATAATTTAGATAGCATAGCTCGACACACGATAAATACCTTATGAATCTAATGATTGGTGACAAGTAGTAGTTGAATCCAATTCACAAATGCTTGAATCCTTCACCTCAGTTTGGATTATGCTCTTCATGCTCTCTTCAATCTTGAATGAATGCAAATCAGTTGAAAGTTGACTACATAACCCTTTAAAACTTGACAATAAATGCGCAGTGCTTACATAGTTGTGAGCTTGGCTATCATAGCAATTTCAACTCACTCAGCTTACACATGATTTCTACTATGCTCAACAACCATAGTGAGCTCGACCAATACTATCACCCTTAATATCTTGGCATCAACTAAAATTTCAGTTCTACTTGATAACAACTATGAAACTTTTCATGCTCGACAACAACATGAAAACTAACAAAACTTATAGATTTCTTCCAAGTTATGACCAATACATTACATCTTAATTCATGCATATATAATTTTTTCATAACTTAGATTCTTGGAACTGATGTAAAATATATCTTTGAAATATTAGTCCCACATACCTTTTGATTGCCTAGTTGGGTATGATGCGATGACTTGATCCATTGGACGAAGTGACCTCATCTAAACTTGATGTGCTACAATCTTCCTTTTTCTTCCCTGTTTGGTTCATCTACACTTTGACATTCTCAACATCAATCTTCTCTTTGCCTTTTTTGAGTTCACTACTAGGTGTCTTTGACCTTGTTGGATAGTTCTTGCTGATGTGATATGTCTTTGAATAGCTAAAACATGTAGTTTGACTCAACCATCTTGTTGGTTTGATTTTTTTGCATGGAAAAATTTCCTTTGCCTAGGTATAAAAAATTAGATTGGATTCATTAATGATGAATAGGGTTTCTCTTTTAAATCATCTATTTGTTAGCCTTTGAAATTTTTTGTTAAAACCCCTATGGCTCATTCCTTTTAAAACTTGTGGGCACGAAATCTTTTTGAAAAAAGGAACTTTGGCAAATTTTATTTTTCTTTTACTTTTGCATGCCCTCAAATAGTTTTTCCTCCCATGTTCCTCACCATCTAATTTTGAAAAGATCTATAGTTTTCATTATATCACTATGTATAGCGAAGTAGCGAGTACCGAAAAATTTAGAAAATGGAACCATACAATGAAGGTGCGACAGTCAAAGATTTGGTTGCGGTCAAAATTTCAGTTACATGCAATTTGTTGGTAGTGTCAGAGTAGTAAAATTAATCCAGTAAAAGGAAGCCAGAAGACGTCATCGAAATAAGGGTTTTTTCGATGACTTGCTACCTCGCTATCAAAAAATCTAAGTATCTCGCTGTTAGCAAAGTAGCAAGTAGTCAGTATGTACAAGACACAGTGGTTTCAAAACTTCTCGGTGACCATAAATTTGTCCAAGTGGCATGGTGAGTAATAACTATCATTGTCAGAGCAGTTAATATGGGTGATGGTGGCTTGATTTGTTTCTATTCTTCCAGTGCTGAGTTTTATTAAAGACACCAGAGCTCGCTACCTCGCTATCAAAAATTTTTAGTATCTCATCATTTGCGACATGGTGAGTCGCCAAAAAATGAACACGTGGTGGAACCTCAAAACAATGTGGAAAGATGACTTGGATTAGAATAAGTTTTTGTTGTGCTAGATGTACAGAATTTTTATGTCATCAGTATCCTAGGCCAACACCCCATTCATAAAATGCATGAGGGATTCTGATCATCAGATCAAGCTAAGGTCAACGATCCTCATTACCTCGCTATGGAAAGATGTGCAGTTGATAAGTAGGAGATAATTTCCATAGCTAGTGAAATGGGGTTGCAAGCTTTGGGTTTAACCATGGAGAAAACTCTGTAGTTAAGCATGCTCAGGCTGGAGTAGTATTGGGATGGGTGACCTCTCGGGAAGTCCTGGTGCTTCACCCCCTATGAGCATCACCTATATCTAATGAGTGCTAAGTTTTCCATTTATTCTCATGAGAGATGGATTCATGTTGAATCATTAGTCATGAAACATGGGTCAATGAGTTTGACTCAAAAAATCACACAGTTTAATCCTAATAGCAATATCACAAGATGTGCAGTGTTTACTCTATGTGACATAGTGAGTATGGGACCCACCACTCTTTAGTATACTTCATGCAGTTTCTTAACCTTTGGATCGATCTCAGATCAAGAGCTGTCGCTATCTTGCTAGGAAGAGTTGCTCAAAGGATATGTATAGTGAGGTAGCGACTTGATGACACGTGTCCTTAGTTGCTAGTAGGTCCAAAAGGAGATGTCACCAGGAAGGGAGCTATATACATGGTCCACTCTCATTGGATTGACTAACCAACTTGTCAAGTGGAATACTTGTCACCTTTTTCTACATCCCTTGATCATAGGATTTGTTAAGATCGATGGCGCAGATTTTGAAACACAGAAGGTGGTGCCACTCTGTGTATTTATTTGATATGATAGCTTCACATGTGTAAAACAAAACAGAGTATAATACATAAGATTTTCGTAGTCCCACCTTATGCGAATAAAGATTTCAAGCCTTTTATGAGCAGGAGCAATTAATGAGAAAAAAAATTTTGGCAAGTGTGTGAAGTAATTTGTTTGTGAAAAGGTTGTAGAATTGCAGAAAGAAATAAGATAGAACTTCAATTAAGTAACTATACTATAATTTTAGTTGTGCTCCAGTCCTACAAGTATAGTCAAAGAATCCGTCCAATGTACTCATCAAGTTTTGGGTTGTGGATAGCAAAGGGATTGCTAAATGAAATAAATTGGGTCAGGGATGCTAATACCTCACAAATTGATTTAAATTTGCACAAAAGATGGCTTGTAGAGAGGAAGTTGTTTATTCCACTTGCTAGTATATGGATTTTTAACCGAGGAAGACTAGTAATCTCGAGTGTTTTTGGGGATTACAATCTCTTTGAGAGTGTGATAAAGAGTTGTGATCGAGCCACTAAGGTAGTGAAAAGAGAAAAGGGTGAACTTGGAAAAATTAGAATCATGTCAGCAACAACATCATTCTTTAAAGAAATTTTCAAGAAGAAATACTTCAATGCCAAGGTAATACATATATGTAGAGTCTTGTGTAGAGTTTTTGAAAAGGGTGAAGAAGATTTTATACTCATGGGTTTCATGTGTATAATCACTCTTACTTTTTGTTAACGCACGTCTTTCTTTTCAAAAGAGGGACATATTTTGGTAGAGGAATGGTTTTGAATACAGATAAGGCTGAGAAAGCAAAAAATGCTCATTTTGCTATATTTGATAGCCACATTGCCTCTAAAGCTCTTATGTGTCATATTAAGTGACAATCCCATTACCCTAGGATACTAGTATAACCAAGCAATAGTGACAGGTAAGAATGACTCTCACAGTATAGTAATGATAATGAAACCCACGGTTTGAGGTTATTTTGCAATCTTCAGAACATATTTCATCATTGGTGGACTTAGCTATTGTATACACAAAGAAATCAGAGTTGTAGCCAAATTAGAATACTGAAATGTAACAAAAAGGGACCCACAAAGGAATATTTGATGTACAAATCTTTCTGTTGTTTGCAGTCTTGTCTTTTTCTATTAAGTACTTTTTAGGGCTCTTGTGTAAAGGACACCTGTAAATCACATTTTCCCTTAGCTTGTTGCAACTCACTATATAAATGAGTTTTCAAGACAATGTGAAGGGCCGAGACATGTATAATTTTCAGTTTTCAAAAGAATACAGTCGGTCCAATATATGTAGTTGTTCTTCTAAGTTTATTTTCAATTATGTATCTCTTGATAGTATTAAGGAATGACAAAGCCAATAAGATATTCTGGGTTTCTGAGTGAGTTACTGCTGGTTATTGTGTTGGTCATATAAAAGGATAATGTAAACGGGTATTCATATTATATCTGTGTCACCATTTTTTGTCTCCTATTTCATGAATTTGTATATTTTGAAGTCATTTGAATAAGGTTCAATTGGCTGAATGCAGTCTGGATGGGTTGTATATTGGTTTATAGTTGCTTATAATTCAAAGGATTATGTAAATGCTTCAGTAAATCGATATAATTCATCAGTTTATGAGGAGGATATTTCATAAAAATGGAAGTTGGTGATTATAGTTGATAGTTTCATTACAAGTTATTTGAAACAGGATCTCCTACCAATAGTTGACTCCTTGCCCAATGGATAAGGCACTGGTATACAAATCAGGAATAATTGAGATCAAATTCTTCTTCTACATGACAAATCAATTATAAATTCAAAATTATTCATGTATTATTTTGTTCAAGGTTGTAATGCTGGTCACCACTCATTTACATCTAGGTTTATGGGTCATGGATAGCTATTATTCCCAAAAAATACTTGTAAATTCTAGGAGAATTAGGACCAGATCTGCTTACAGGGGATGCGTATAGATTTCAGAGTTTCAAAGGAATTGATAAAGTGTGTATGTGCTCAAGGATAAAAGATGAAAATCAGAATGAAACTAAGATAATTTCATACAACAGTTTTCTTGTGAGTCATCCCATAGGTATACCCACCTTGGTTTTGTAGAGCCTAAAGAGAAGAAAACCATTCTTGGTTTTGTTAATGTTGGATCCAAATGGTTCGCATATGTAATTGAAAATAGGAAATAGCTAATCCTTAGGTTGCATAAGTATTATCATTTTGGTATTGGGGTTGTCCATTGCTCAGTAGTTTTAAAATGCCAACACATCTATTATAATCACTTTTGAAATGTCTTCTAATGAAATTCTTAGCAACATGTCCATACTCTTGACAATAGTGATAACTATAACTTGTATTGTAACGCCAATTGAGGGATTTTCCATTATGTTGTCCCTTTGTCTGCTTGTTTAATGTCCACTTGGCATTAGATCTGCATTCAGATGCTTTATATCCATACTTCTAACAATTGTGGAAATATCCTTCAAATCCTTGTATGCTTGAAGTCTTGGTTCTACATTCATGTGCTTGATGTCCTTACTTGTTGCACTTATGATAGTAACCATGAACTTTTGCTTAGGGTTCTGATTTGCATTATCGCTTCTACAAACATTTTTTGTACGACCTAACTTTCCACAATTATGAAAAGTGGGTTTGTAGTTCTTTCCTTCTTTTTTTCTTTGTTCACCACTTTTAGATTATTCTTCTTCCTCAATATTGGTGTATCCCAATCTAGTAGTATCATTTTTAGATCTTGGAAATCTCATTAGTTTCTCTAAGTACTTGATGGCTTCACTTGGTTTGATCAAACTTTCCACAAATTCTTTTTCTCTTCTTAGATCATTTCTTAGTTGTTCATTTTATAACTTCAGGGTTGTGATCTCAATATCCTTACCATTCAATTCATGATTGGAAATCATCACTTGATTCATTGTTTCCAATTGCATGTTAGAAATCCTTTGTACCTTTGATGTCTTCTCTTCCAATCTGTTGGTCAATATCCTTTTGTCATCTTCAATCATGAGTTTGCCTTCCTTAGCTTTCTTTTTTCGCTCGATCATCTCACATAGCAATATTAATTAGACTTCTTGTTCTATCTTAAGATTTTTGACCTCTTTAGTTAGGGCACCATTCTCTTCCATCAGATCTGCAACTGATGCATCAAACTCACTTGAGTTTCCATTTGCAAACAATTATGTAGTGTCTTCCTCTTGGTAATGTGTAGTATTCTCCTCAATAGCTATCTCTTTCCTTCTCTTCAATGAGTGCTTCAACTCATTTCTTGCTTCATTGAGTTGGTGTAGAGAAAGTTAGATTTCAATCTTCTAGTTCTCTATAGTCTTTTCCAACTTGTAGACTTCCATCTTCAAGATCTTTCCTCAAAGCTACAAAGCTTTCCTTTCTAGAGAACAAGACTCTACTACCAATTGTTGAAAATAACAATCGAGAAATTAAACTCTGAGAGGTGGTGGTGGGGTTTGAATTAGTACTTCAAAACTTTAACCATTAAAACATGAACCACACATCCATCTCATAGTTTGCATGTAAACTAAAATACCAAACTAAACATATTCATCCATAGCATGAAAACAAATAGCATATATCACACAAGATATTTGGTTACACAAAAACCCTCCAATGAGAAGGTAAAAGTGGGGTGGGGATGACACCCATAAATCTTCACTACTGTAGTTGTAAAGTGTATCCAATGAAGGTTACAATTGTTTGATCATAAAATATGATCTACCCTATGAAAGGTCTGCCCTGTTAAAGGCTTTCAAAGACTGTTAGGTCTAATTCTATTAAAGGATTTCAACACATTGCTAAAAGTGTGCTTGGTTAAAGGACTTGAACTTACAATGAAGTAAGCACCTTGTTAAAGGATTTAAAAAAACTTGCTAGAACTACCTAGTTAAGAGATTTTACTGATTCACTTGTTAAAATTCCTCGACCTTGATCCTTTTGTTAGCATCTCTTTGCTAGATATCATATCATCTCTTTCTTGATGTATACTTGATCCTCTCTGATCTGATGTATCACTTTTTTCCTCACTCTACTTTCCTCTATTCTCTCTAATTCATTCTACAATTCATATCTTTCTCGCAACTCCTTAGTCACCATGAATGCTATGTCTACGCATGCAAACTTCTCTCTTTGCACATTAACTCTATAGGGTTTTCCCTTCTTAAAAAGACTTAGGTGACCTAAGGTTAGGTAAGAATCAATGATTGCGATTCACCCATTTTGCAGCTTAATTCATCCCTTTATCTAATTGGTTGCATGTATTGCATAAAGATTCTCAATATAGATTCATTTTTATCACCTAAAATTGCAAGACAATCCTTAAGTCAGCCCAAAAATGGTTTACATAGGAGTTTGTGCCATTACAAACAACTATATCCAAAATTGTTTACTCAACACTTGAAGCCTCTAATGCTTGACATCCACTATATCTTCAATACTGTAACATGACCTATGAATGACTTGGTATCCACTGTTCACTTGGCATCTATTAGCTTTCTCATCACTGGAGTGACTCAACACTAACTATCTACTCGAAACATACTGGTGTTCGACACATACTATATATGTTGGTCGACATAAACTAGGTACTTAGCATGCACTAAACACTTTTAAGTAATGACTTTAAGTGTGTTGTCACTCATATGTCAAAACAAAATTGAGATCAACACCCTATATGTTGCATAGTATTTCAAAGATCAAGAATTGTGATAGGATATTGGATATTGTATGAATATTTTTATATTAAATATTCTACTAATTCATAAAAAGATGTAAGAGGTGAATTTTTTTTAGTAAACCACTCCATTCCTTGTCCAAAAAAACTTTTTAGAAATATCCTCATGAGATAAGTGAGTTCATTCAAGAATTTTTGGTAGTTTGGCTAAGGTAGTTAGTATAAGGTTGTCATTTATGGAAACATATACTCAGTATGAAGACACAAATTTGGAAGTTAGACTTAGAAAATTATCTAAGTATTATGTAGTTTATCTGGTAGCATAGTTAGAGTTTGATTGGAACATGTGCACTTACTTGATGATGTTATAGTATCTCAGGTTATCATACCTGGGAGCATGATGTAGTACATACATCATAGAAAGATTTATTGTAGCTTTTCCAATTGCGGTAGTGAGTTGATTGAACATGATAAAGTTATGGAATTGAATATTTTATGTTAAGAATTTATTTTAGTTATCAAAATAATTACTTAAATAATTAGTTATAACATCTAAGATGTTAACCTTAAGAGGGCGAAGTATCATTGTGTATTTTTTGATACGTGTGGAAGCATGAAGGATGACAATGAATGATATGATGAAATGTTATAATAAAAAGGATAGTTTTGGAAAAGATAAGTAGTGTGAGTATGATGTGATACGATTTTGATATTTATGGTTTTTTTTGTAATGCAAACTTTGTGATCAGAGTAACAATAGGCAATATATGTGAAGTTGGTACAACGAGCTACAAAGATCATATCAGTAGTTACGAAGAGGTTTTTGTATCTATACTTTTTTATATTGAATATCATTTTATATTGCATGTTTGATAAGTGGGATCATCTTGCATACTTTTTAAAATTGTAATAACAACTCCTAAATAGGTTTGAGGCTTCTAACAAGACCTAGTCCTCTGATAAGGACCGAGACACTACACAGATTTAATAGACTCCTAATAGGGTCAATATCTTTCACAAGATACTTTTGATTAAGGATCATTTTGTGGGTACCATCTCCACCAGGGTTTTCCCTTGGCTAGGGTTTCCCTAGTTAACAAAATATGGTGTTATCTGTTGTATTCCTTTATGGTTGTGTTACTATTAAGCTTAATTGGTTTATTCATTTGTGCAAGTTGTAAGATTGTTAATGATATCCATAGTTGGGAATAAGTTTGTGAAATATTGATTCCCCTCCCCAGTGTTTCCTACTTATAATAATTGGTATAAGAGAATAGTTACTCAAATAAGGCCTAACAACTTGAGTAAGATCTCTATGGATATGGATCAATTACAAAAGAACCTAGAAGAAGCTTTTGAGAAAATTGATGTACTTATAGAAGAAAGAAATATTTTTTAGGATAAGTATGAAAATGTAAAAGAATACATTAAGATATTAAATAAAAAGATAGAACATATCAAATCCAAGAAACAGACTAAAGATTAGAACAACGATTGCAATGTAGTTTCAAGGCTTAAGAAAGAAAATGAGATTTTGAACCATGAGGTGGAAATTACAAATATGAAGTTGAGCCCAAAGGATGATGACAAGGAAAATGAATTAGATATGACATCAAAAATTGCATATTTGAAAGAAAAATTTGTGAAGATGATATCTGAACTTGAAATACCAAAGTTACAATATGCAAAAGTTGAGAATTGCAATGTGATTGTGAAAGGATAACTTACACAGTCTAAACAACATCTTGAGAAGTTGTATTCAAGTAGTGAAAAACTTGATGAGAAGATCTTTATGTAAAGACATTCCTATGGAAAGGCTGGTGTTGGATACTTTGGAGGAGAATCATCTAATAGATCTTAAGTTGTTAAGGAACCTAAGGTTGTGATCCAATAGCCTAAACCCTAGCAAGAAGATCTGAACAAGATTGAGAAAAATAAATTTGAAGAAGTACCTAACCAATATGAACCTTCTACAGAACTAAAGATACAATTTACTAGAAAGTGTTATGAATGCAATAAAGTTGGTCATAAAAAGGACTATACATGTAAGTACACTAACCCTATTTATGGTTATTGTTATAACTGTTATGATTTTGGGCATTAAGCTAGTGAGTGTAGGAACCCTAAATTTAACAATAATAATGGTAGAATGTTTATAGGTACTAACTCTATAGATAATGGATCTATTAGAGAAACAAATCTTGTAAGAAATGGTATTATACATTAGAAGTGCAACAAAGTTGGACATATTGCTAGAGATTTCAGATTACAAATCAATCGGTCAAGACCCATATATGGAAACAATGTGATAGCATGCTATATTTGCAATAACTAAGGTCATATAGCATGATTCTTAGGATGAAAAATTTAATAATTCCTAACAACATGATAAACCCAAACTTTAAAAGGAATGTTAACAATGGAAGAAGAAACGAGAATAACATCAATAGTCAGAGAGAAAATGTGAAAGAGGGTGTAGAAAACCTTGATGAATCATTTGTTAGAGATAAGGATCTAGGAATTTCATATGTTGTAGCAGAAAATCATTTAAGTGAAGCACCTAATAATATATTGAAGTTAATGATAGTGAGAAATTCACTTCATTTATAATCAATATAAGGGAATTAGCATCAGAATATTGTTGAAACCCTTAGAGACAAAATCAAGAGTTGTGCAGTTAATAAGAGGTATATACAGTTGTAAAGAAACCATTATATAGTGTTCATAAGATTTTTAGTTCATATGTGAGTGCGTGAAGAGAAATAAGTTCTTTAGTAAACAAAAACAACATTTTGATGCCTACGTACTTGCACAATTGATGCAAAAGTCAATTCAAAAGCATTGAAGGATTGAAATTGGATTTGTATGTACCATTTGATCATACGAAGAGATAATGAGTGAATTAAGGAAAACTGAAGAGTGAATTGAAGTGGTTTGAAGAAAAATTGAAGTGTGCTCACAACGTGCCCTAGTTTTGCAATTTTAAGGTATTATCTGATCTTGCATAGTTGAATTGTGAAGTTAAATTGAGTGATTTGTTAGTTAAGATGGAAGGAATTATGATTCAAAATGTAGAATACATTCCTATACCCAAGATGAAGATAAACCCTGTTCAACCTTTGGAAGTAGATCCTACAACCACGTTTTCCGAAATTCCAGACTATGTGCTATGTATGGAAGATATTGGTAGTTATATAAGTAGTAAATTTGAGACTATAGGAGAAGGAAACATCTTAAAGGAATTTGATCATGTTTATAAATAAGACATGTCATTTAAGGTAGGTTATGAGCACTTAGGGCATAATGACTTAGTTAGATATCTATTTAAACATGAGTTTCATAAGCAAGACTTGACTAAGATAATCTTGAGTATAATTCATGATGGAAAGTTTTTGATCAGTAGAAATGTAGTGGCAATTTTAGAAAACCTGATTCAGGAGGTTATTGTTTTGAGTAATGAAAGTTTCATCCCAATGGATGAAAAGAATGTATAGAAAATAGTACTTGAGAACACAAAATTTGAGTATAATGAAAGATGTACAATTTAGAGTAAGATCAAATAGAATGATGTAAAATTTGTAAGTAGAATTATGGCTAAAAGATATGTTCTAGTTCTATATAAGATGACATGGCAGTAGGATTTGTTCATACAATCTACCTAATGTGTGTTGAGAAAATAAAGGTTAATTTGTGTGAGATATTGAGAGCCTAGTTAATAGAAAACCTTGAAAGAATAAAGAAAGCCATAAATGGTCAATTTATATTTCAATCTTTGATTACCTATATGTTTTTCCACCTATTAATAAAATTCCCTTTTATGTCACTTTTTGAGCTAACTAATTCTGACAAGTGCACAATAGAGAAAATATCATATTTGTATAAAAGGCATCCATAGATAAAATTGAGAACAATATAGACCTTATTGTGAAATCATTTTAGACTGAGATGAAACAAATATTCAAAATTCCACCATCAACTGTGAGAAGTATAAGAAAGATAATTTTTTCATGGTTGACAAAAATTTCACTTATATTGAGATGGTTGAGCCTAGGATGTAGATCCTCTTGGTTATGGGGTGAATGAGGAAGAAGTTGAAGGATGTATTAAGGTTATTTTGAAGTCAAAATTTGATAAATTTCAAACTTTTTAAGAAAATAAGAAGATGGATTATAAAACTAAGATTTAGAAGTCTATTAAGAGGAAAATTGGAAATGCCTTGAGGAATATTATGGAGGAAGCAAAGATGAATCCGCAAGAAATTTCAGCAGTAAAGATAACTATCACTAGTATGAAGAAAACTGGACATGAGCATATTATGTTTGTATAACCATTGGTAGTAGAAGCCCTTAGTTTTCAAGCATCACAATTGGCTATGGAAGTTATAGTTCTTGGGCCATCAAAAAAAGCTTCATCTATTCCATGTGTAGCAGTTGCATCAATGCACCGCAGTTTATGTCATTAGTTTAAACCAGAAGAGATAAAGAAGAAAAGATAATAATTACTTAAGTAAAACTAGATGAAGGCACAAGGAAATCTAAGAGATTAGTAGAAGTGAAGCAAGAATTAGTTGAAATTACTAAGCATAAAAGAGTGAATACGTTTTTCACTAGACAGGGAAAAATACATAAGACATAAATGAAATTGCAAAGAAGGAGAGCACAAGTATTTGAATCAGAATCAAAGTTTGAGGAATAAGAAAAAGAAGAAACAAAAGTATTTGAGGCAGAAATAGGAAAAGAAAAAGAGAAGGAGAAAGAAGAAGCAATGAACAAAGGGAAGAAGAAAATGAAAGGTTAGATTGATATCCATGAGGTCAAGGGACAAGAAGAAGAGAAAGAAAAGGATACATCAAAGGCAACAAGTAGATGAAGGAAACAATGGAAGCCAAAGATAGAAAAGATAAGTTGTGCAATCATTGATGATGGGAATTTTGCACAATTGAACAAATTTTCTGATTTGCACAAGAATTTTGAGAAATTTTAGTTAGAAAATGTTGTAATTAGACATATGATTTTGAACATTACAAGATTTATTGATCCCTAAGGACTTGTATGAATTACATGTAAATGGTTAGAAAAGATTAATAGAGGAAGAAAAGGGTATAAGAGAAAGATTAGTTAGAAAACTCTGTGTAATAGAAAATGAAGAGAAGTTTTAGATGATAATGAAGAATCTTGAGCCCCTATTGAGGAAAAAGACTATAGAACCCCTAATTATAGGAGGAAATTATGAAGAGGTGAACAAAGAAATAGAGTAAGCCATTTTATAGGTTAGAAATGAAATGAAGAAGACTTCAAAAGACAAACTAATTTCTTCTTATGAACCTACTAGAAGAGAGGAAAGCATGGTGACAAGGGGACTTGCCCCTATTCCAGGAGAAGAAGCAACACCAATAGAAAGGATTGAAGCTGAAGTACCATCAACAATACCTACATCTATAGCAAGAGTAGATACAATGATGAAAGAGGAAAAGAAAAACATAGCAACAAAAGTATCAATATCAATAACCCCACAAATTACCATTTCTACTAACACTATGAACATTGAAAATACAAGTGTTATTGTTGATGTAGAAGAATACCCTTTTAAAGATTATAGCTCACATGTTGCCAATCTGGTGGGTTATTCGAAATCTGATGTGGAAGAGGTAATAGAGGTAAAATAGAAGAAGGGAGAAGAGAAGACATAAAAGAGTAAGGAAGAAGAAAGCGGAAAGAAGGAAGGAGAATAAAAAAGAAAGATGAAGATCCTTCTACCCTAGTAGATGAGCTAAGGAAAATAGATTAGAATCTTCAAGTTAATTGGAGAGTAATTACATAGGAGACATATTTGTATACCCTAGTTGAAAGAAACTGAGACTAAAGCTAAAATAGTTGTCTATCAAAATGAGGATGACAATTTACTAGTCACTCCTATCAGAGATGCAAGGAAAGAAATGGAAATTTCTTCAAAGTCACATATGGATACTTTGATGGAAAGTTTAATAAGTTATACACCACTAGACTCATTTAAATACCTAGAATTAGAAATGTTGAAATGGTTCTTAGTTTTGACAACTAGTAGGATTATCAAGAATGGCAAAGACATAAAAAGAAACTAAAGAAATTATTGAGAGAATGTCCAAGAAATTGGAAAGCCTAATGTGTTAGGATCAACAAGACATAAATAAAAATTGCATGCATATATAACCAATATCATAAAATAGTAAATCACATAAAAGAGAACATGAGACACAAAGATTTAATTTAGTTCACCAAATCCCTAGGGTATGTCCACCAAGCAATGAGTCCAATATTCTTATTATGCAGTGACTAAAACTTGATTATAATATGCAATCCCTTATTGCTCAATACTGCAACAAGAAGCTCCAATCTCATCATACATTATAAAATCCCTAACCCAAAGCATTTTTATACAAGATGATGCAAGAGCATCCTAGGTGTAAGAGCAATTTTGTATCACCCAACAATATATTCTTTTCAGTCTTTTCTATTTTAATAAGGACTAGTAGATAGGGTGTGTTACTATTTATGGGAATCTACTATTTTTAGTAAGTTTTTCATACGAGCTCAGAATGTTCTCATTTTCCATATGAAGGTTCATTTTAGAGTTATAATCATACCATAAAAATCTCATTGCTCCAGCTTAAGTATTGGAGAAGTTATTGTGGATTTTTCGTGGAAAAATTTGCAAAAAAATCTTCAAGCTCACCATTGGAGGCCTTAGAGTGCCCGAATGAGGTCCAAAAACTTGATGAAAGGGTGCTACCATGGTTTTGAGGTTGTAAATCAGTAGTTGGAATTTTCAAAAAGTGGTTATACTAGCCAACCGGAGCAACGGTTCGAGAGTTATGGCCTTCTGAAGTTGGGCTACCCAAAATATCTAAAATAATTGTAAAAGATGTATTTAGCCGACTCTATATGTATTGTTAGGGTATGCCGGTCCTAGGTATTAAGTTTCATTCTCTAGAACTTTCTCGAGCAACATAAAATTGCCTATTTAAGAAAGGCCCAAACATTGTCTAAGACAGCTCTGGGTAGTAGTCTACAGCTTTGTCTTGTGGATTATTGTAATTAAGGCACCCATTTTGGTTGGCATATTGTAATTGTGAATTATGTAATTCTACATTTGTGGCAATAATAAGAAGTCCATATTTTGTTGTTGTTTCTTTGTTCTTGTTATGAGTTTATGGTATTAAAGGGAGCACCCTTCATCACAATATTTTTCTGCTTACAAAATTAGGGGTATAATAAGTCATACAATAGAAAAATAGCTTTTCCCCTTGACCTTGTCTTGGGGGAGTTGCCCCCAAACCCCTCTAGTAAAATCTACTGAAAAATTGTGCTAAATAAAGTGAGAAAAATTAAACTATGAGTCTGATTAGGCTCCACATCACAACATATTAAACATTCAGTTAAATTAGACTGATATTTAGAAGAGGGCAGTGAAAGTTCTTGAAGAGTTTGATTGTCATTATAAGACAATGACTGAAGTTGCAATAGTTAAGGCATGTGCAGATCATGATGCAAATCTATTCAGAAAGGTATGTCAAATGATGATGGATGATTTAGCTAGCCTGGATGTTTGCATTAAAGAGTTGAGAAAATGCATTTATGAAGGCAAGAAGCTCTACGAGAAATGTGCACTACCACATGAGCATATGAGTACCTTTACATCTTAGATAAAGGAGAAAGAAGATGAACTAAAAAGTGTGATTAATGAGCTGAAGAATGCAGATGCATAAATCATTTAGTTAGAGAAAAGGATGAGCAAGATTCGAGATGAAAGAAGGATTATGGAAACCAGTAGGGAAAAACTATTGCAAAGATTCTCTTTGTTAAGAAAATACTTATCTTTGAAGATTGACATAGTTTAGAGATGACTTGAAGATGTCTAAAGGCAAATACATCTTATTAGTAGTTTAACAATTCTAGTTTTCAAACTACTCAGTTAGCTTCATGTGGTACATGGGTTCTAATAAAAAAATCAAATTTAATTAAGAAAGCATATAATGAAGGGCTAACCAGTTTAAAGAACAAATTTGTTGATTGTATTGCATTTTTTAATAACTAAGTAGCATAAAGAATAAAGGTAGCAATAAATTTTTTATCTATATATAGTTTTTGACACCTTTATCATTGATGTCAAAGGTGGAGATATAGTGTATGGAAATTTGTACATAAAAGGAGTTATAAGTTAGAGTATAGTCAATGGGGGAGTAATGAATAATACAATTTACATCCTTATATCTCTATATAAAGATGGTTTGAATAAGAAAATGATCCACATTTTGAAAATTTGTAATGGCCATTCAGTTTTTGAGAATTTTTGTTGGAAATTTGGCTAGGGTAGTTAGTATAAGGTTTTCATTTATGGAAATATATAATTAGTATGAAGTGAAAGTATGAAGATACAGTACGAACAAAGTTATCAGCACAGTTTTTTTAGATGTAGTAATGAGCTAGTTGAACATGATAAAGTTAAGGAATGGAATATTTTATGTTAAGGATTATTTTTTTACAAAATAATTACTTAACTAATAAAGGACAACATCCTGGATGTTAATCCTAAGTGGGCAAAGTATAATTGTGTATTTTGTGATACATGTGGAAGCATGAAGGCCGATAGTGTAGTATATTATGAAATGTTATGATATAAAGGACAGCTTTGGAAAACAAAGTAGTGTGAATGTGATATGATATTATTGTGATATCTATTGTTTTGTGATGTGAACTTTGTGATTAGAGCAGCAAGAGGTAGTATATAAAAAGTTGGTACAACGAGCTACAAAGATCATTCAAATATTGAAGATATTAATAGTTGCAAAGAGTTTTTTGTATCTATACTTTTGTATACTAAATATCATTGTATATTTCATGTTTGGGTAGTGGGCCTATCTTGCATAATTTTTATTATTATAATAATAACTCTTAAATATGGTTGAGGTTTCTAACAAGGCCTAGTCCTCTAATAAGGATTGAGACACTATACATATGTAATAGACTCCTAACAGGGTCAATATCTTTCACAACGTACTTTTGATTAGTGGATCATTTTGTGCGTACCATCCTATAAGAATTTGGCTTAGGCCAGAATCCAAGAACTAAAGAACTCAACACAAGCACATAGTAGACCAATAGAGAGAGTATGATCAGAATGATGATATTCATTCAATATCCAGCTTGAGAGTACACTACGAGTGTGTGTATATAAAGGCCTTAGGAGAGCTTCTAGAATGCACAGAAGTTAGCATCATGATAAGGCATACAACCAGGCACATGTCCACCATATATAGATTATCCTCCATTAAGCACAAAATTAAGTGCAATGATGTGAGGATAAGCCTACAATGGTGTAGCACACAAATCAATGGTGTAGACAACATGTGCTAAATGAGGAGTGTGGATAACTGTGTTTTCATCATGACAACTCAGTGAATGATATGAACTCCTATGTTGTAGACACTATGTGCATAATTAGAGCTACATAACTCATAAGAGTACACAAACTCCTAAGTGTCTAACCTAAATAAATAATAAAATAATGTATTAACCTAAGTAAACTTAAGTAAGTTTAATAAGTAAATACTTATTTACGCCAACACCCCCCCTTAAGTGCAACTTAGGGGAATACCCTTAAGCTTATGAAATCTAGAATGAAATGCAGAATGGGTCCCAGCTACTAGGCCATGTTAAGTACCCATGCACATAATGCAAATGCAATCTCTCATAAAGTGGAGAAAGAGGGAAGTGGGAAAAACCCTCCCCCAAAAAGAGAGATGAATATGGATGCATGGATGGATGGAGTAATCAAGACCCCCCCATTACGACATACATCCATTATATACATAACAAAATGATAAGAAGAGGAAGAGAGATAGAATGGGCTCTGCCCCAAAAGAAGAATGTCGAACAGTGACTGCTCTAATGAAGAAGCCAAAAGAAGAATGCCGAACAGTGACTGCTCTAATGAAGAAGCTGATCCAAGGCTGCAGAATGTCGTTCCTCCCCTTAGGAAGAAACAAGACCAAGGGTACAAATGAGATGCTTCTGTTGTGTGTGGAAAGAATCCCATGGATAAATGATGTCTCTGAAACCTGCTCAACTAACTAAAGAACCTGTACCAAAGAACTGTATGTCTCTGAAACTGATGAAGAACCCTACTGCAACTGATGATCATAAGTATCCATAATCACTTCAACCTATGATGATTGATCATGTAGAGAATGAACAAGAGAGGTGAATGGAACCCTCATAACAATTGAAGAAGGTGTTGCTACATCAAGAAGAAGAGGCAGATCATCAATACTATCCCCTAGATCTATCACTAAACCTATATCTAGAAGACTGAATGTAACCTGTTGTTCTAGACCTATCACTGTGGCAATGTATGCATGTGGATTGAATTGATGTAGTGACCTCTCACTGCAACTGTCATTAGAACCCCATGTGTCTGAATCTGTTGAAGCACTATCACTAGTGTCACTATCAGTTTCCACACAATATGATGTGCAAAGAGGAGTACAGGACAAGTTGGGTGAACTTTCCTCAAAGTGTACATCCTTCTCCACAAAAATCTGATGTGTCTCAGGATCTAGAAGTCTGTATGCCTTCACACTATCTTCATAACCAATGAAGATACAAGGCTGAGGCGATTGTGCCTTGCAACCCCTGGAAGATATCTTTGCCCATGCAGGACAACTGAAGACTCTGAAGTGTGTCACAATAGGTTTTCTACCCCACCATACCTCAAAAGGAGTTTTTCCATCTAAGGCTAGATGAGGAGATTGATTAAGAATGTGAGTGGCACTAGAGATTGCTTTGACTTCTAATGATGGATTGAGAGACTTGGCTTGTATCATGCAACTTTCCATAGACTTAAGAGTTTGAATCCTCAAGGCTGCAACATTTGTCTTATGCAGACTGAATCCTGACAGAGTCTGAAGATCAATTCCATCATGTTTGCAAAAGTTTGTAAGTCTTATGTTCACATACTTTCTTCCATTTTCCATTCAGAGTACTTTGATGGCTTTCCTAGATTTCTGTTCTACATGAGTCTTGAAGGCTAGAAACTTGTCCAACACTTCATTCTTGTTACGAAGAAAATAGACCCAAGTGAACCTTGAAAAGTCATCAACTAAGGTAAGTATGTACCGATCCTAGCTGAATGCAAAAGGACCTGCTAATACCATGTGAACCATCTGTAGAACACCTTGCACTCTTGAAGACTTCCCTTTCTGTAACTTCCCCTCTGGATGCATATCCACTAAATTTGTTGAACATTCACCCTTAGAAAAGTTGATTTGAGGTAGACCTTTCACCATTTAGTTTATGCAAAGTTGTTGAAGATAGCAAAAGTCAAGATGACCATACCACTCATGCCATAATTGCATGTTTGAATTTGATTGTGATAACAAGGCCTTTGAAGGAGACTTGAGCACAAAATGGGAATAAGAGTACAACCTCTTGTTATGATTCACTTTCCCCACTGCAACCAAGGAGTCATCTTTAAGACTATGCACTTTTACCAAGTCTAGAAGGAACTTAACTCTATGTCCATATGCAAGGTGAGTGATTTGGTAGATTGATAAGAGATTTTAACTTAGGTTTGGAACATATAGAACATCTTGAAACTCTCCATTTTCCATTTCCACATTTCCTTTCCCTTCAACTTCCATTTTACTATCATCTCCCATGAAGATGTGTGGTACCTTTGAGTGATTCAATGAAGAAAAATCCTCCTTTGAAGAACCTATGTGATATGAGGCACTTGAGTCAAATATTCATTCCTTTGAAGAGTTTTCATTTTCCATGAATGCTTGCCCTTTTCCCTTTAAATCAGAAGACATCCCTTTATACTTATAAGCATTAGGCAATGGAACATTATGTTTCTTCATGATGTTGGTTAACTCATCAATCTTTTTGAGATAACACCCATGCTCTTGATGATCTGATTTCTTGCAATAAGCGCACTTTTTTTTCTCCTTATTGTTGTCCTCCTTGTTGGAATTTGAGGACTTTCCTTCTTGATTGGATTGTGGTGTTGTCTTTTCTACATCCTCATATTTGCTCTTCCATTTCTTCTTACCCTTTCCTTTATTTGAACATTGTCTAACTGAATGTTGAGAACCCTCATTGGCCACCAATGCTTTAGATTGAGGTGATTTGAGAATCTGCATTGATTTCAACTTCTTTTTTTCATCATCCAACAGTTTAACATATTCATCAAAAGTGACCTTCTTGTAGGCAAACTCTAAGCTAGTCTTTGAGGTGCTAAAAGAAGATACAAATGCGGAATATTCTAATGGCAGCTTGTTATGAATGAGATAGATCAATCTTTCATCTTTGATAGAATTCCCACAATCATTAAGATTTTTCCATAGTTCATTCACCTTAATGATGAAATCTTGGATCGAGTCATATGACTTAGGATCTAAGGATAGAAGCTCATCTTCAATTTTGAACACATCCTCTTCAGACACTTTACCATAAAGGTTTTTGAGGGTATCCTAAGCTTCCTTGGATGTAGAACACTTCTTGATTTGATACATGATCTTATCATCTACCCCCAAACATTTATCACCTAGGACTTTCCTATCCATTGCTACCCAAGCTAAAATATCACTATTTGAAACTTTATCACTTGTTGGTTTATGAAGAGTACCATCTACTTATTGCAAAACTCCATTATGCATTAAGTGATACCACATTTTTATGGATCATGTAGCATAGTTATGAGGAGTTAATCTAGGAAACTTAAAGTTTTCCATAATGCAGAAAATGAAAGAAAAGTGTAGAAAAGAGAGAACACAACACCAAGAACACCCCCCCCCCACAAGTAGATGCTTTGGGCACTTTATCAGTAGTGTGATTACAATGAGCCACTTGCCAATTTTGACCTTCATAGATTTTTTATTTTTCTTTTTTACAACCTCTTAATAGATTACAAATTTGGAACTTTACAATGTGCTACAATTCTGAAGCATTACAAAGCAAAAAAAGACCCTATTTCTAAAAGTGACACTTTTGTCCACACAACCCTAAAATTTGATAGTAGATCTAGAAGGTAGATGAAAAATAATGCACTTTAAAAAAAAAAAAACCTATTTTTGATTCCAAATGTGCCCATATGGAGCATTTGAAGTTGTAAAATGTAGGTACAATCACCAAAAAATGCAATTTATGAACAATCTTTGCACCAAAACCAGAAAATAGCTGCATAACTAAAAAGTTTAGGAAATTTTACCCAATTTCAAAAAAAATTGCACTTGATTTGGAGTTTGAATGTCCGAGTTATGGCTTCCTGAAGTTGAACTGCAAAATTGAAAATCAATTTGGAGAGGGGTTGCACTGGCAAATGACGAGGTTAAATTTGATGATCATACAACCATTGTAGTAGTTGTAGTTTGGCCTGGAATGATGGTCATACAACCATCAATTTTAGGCCAGTGATTAGATGATGTCAATGACTCCTACGCTAGGGGTGACATCAACATGATGTCAAAATTATACAGATTCATATGATACCGAAAAGTGTCAAAATTCTATATTGTACGGACGTTGATGGTAAATGATTGGTTGCTGATGTGTTGTGATAGCAAGGATTGTACTGACTAGGCAAGTATGCCATGTGTCAAAATTTTATGGGTTGTACGATCTATTGACATTGGATGTTGACTGGTCGAGTTTGATCATTGAGTCGGATGATAGCTTGGTGCTAATGGGGATGTCCACATGTGCGGAGATGGCATGTGGATTATGTTGGTTATTGTTGTGTGTCCCAGTGAATATGCTGACAGAGATGTCAACATGGCTATGACGTGAGTGTACTATCTGCCTACAAGCTCGACGCGTGTCCTGGGAGTCAAATGCAGTGTCAAAATTGAGACAGGGTAAACAGAATATACTATGTCAAATTTTGGAGGAATGTTGCCAATTTTTGTAAGATTTGAGTAAAAGCGCACCAAAAATCCACAAAGCCCAAGAAAACTTGCATACAAAAAACCTATCACGGAGAAGAAAAAGACAAGAAGAGGCAAGGGTTTGATCTGAAAAACTCAGACGAAGAAAAAATTATTCAACGGATCTTCATAATTAAAAATACAAAGAGATCAATCCTTATAAAGAAGATCAAAACCCGAAAAGGGTAACCTAAAGCCTAAAAAAGCTAGGTTGCACAATATAATTAATAAAATATTAATTATATGCACTTACAAGATAGCTTAAGAAAACTAGAGTAATAGGAAACTTAATTAATTAAATCAAAGTGATTTAATTAATAAGTGCAAACAAATAATTACTCTAACAATACCATGTAGGATTTGAGCAAAAGCACACAACAAATCCATGAAGCCCAAGAAAACTTGCATGCATAAAACCTGTCATGGAGAAGAAAAAGACAAGAAGAGACAAGGGTTTGATTTTAAAAACTTAGATGAAGAAAATATTATTCAACGGATCTTCATAATTAAAAATACAAAGAGATCAATCCTTATAAAGGAGAACGAAACTCGAAAAGGGTAACCTAAAGCCTAAAAAAGCTAGGTTGCACAATATAATTAATAAAATATTAATTATATGCACCTACAAGATAGCTTAAGCAAACTAGAGTAATAGGAAACTTAATTAATTAAATCAAAGTGATTTAATTAATAAGTGCAAACAAATAATTACTCTAACACCCCCCCTTAAGTGAAGCTTAGGAGATAAGCTAACCTAGCACAGCTATGAAAGCAAAAATTTGAGTCCCGGCAACAAGGCCTGATTAGGTACCCAATCACAACAAAATCTCTATAAAGAGGAGAAATAGAGAAAACCACATGGGAAAAACCCTACTCCAAAAAGAGATAGCAAAGAATGTTCCAGAAGAAGGAACAAAGAAATCAGAAGAGAATCACTGAAGCATGAAGAACCGCAAAACTTTGTCAAAATGTTGATCTGTAGAACCTCCATAGAAATAGAAGGTACGAACCGAGCGTGTCTATATGGTAGATGATCCATCTCACTGAAATGCATAGGTAGCCAGCCATTGCAATCGCCTAGTATGTAGGATTAAGTACTAAATACATAGCTCACACCAATGAACCATCAACCAAAGAAGCATAGAACAACAATATAACCCCCCCTCGATGCAGGTGAACTGACAGGCAGCTAAAAAGGTGGGCCAAAGAATCTCCTACAACACAGGAACCAGACACATCGAGAGTGAGGTATAGACACCAATAAAGGCACATGTCATCGACACTGCACGAGGCAAAAGAGAAAGAGGGCCTATAAGTAGCAAACAACTATCCCCCCATGGCACTTTATAAAATAGTGTGAGTACAACAAATCACAATGATGAAAAGGATCTCGAAATGCAAGAGTGGCACTTTATCTCAGTGTGTTTGCATAAAGATTCTTATAATGAATATCAACAATGATAAAAAAAAAAATCTAAGGCTGATACAATAGAAGGAAGAGCCCAAAACGAAGTATTTGAAGCAACAAAATTGATCCTCGAACTTGAAACAAATAGGATATCCACCAGAATGCTAAAACACAAAATACTGAATAGGATGTACTTGGAACAAAATCTGGAACAACAACAAGCATCACTAGAAAGAGCACAGAAAGAGCTTTCTAGAGATATAAAGAAGTCAAAAAATGGAGATCGGATGCTCAAGATACGCCTCACAGAGTACAAAATAGAATATCTAGCTTTGACTACCAAAACAAGCAACCAAACTACATCAAAACCCAAAAAAACCTATACCATCATCTCCATCTCAGAACCAAATTTTCAGTGCATTTTTTGGATTGAAAAAATACGTCTGTATGCTCAAGTTATGGCGAAAAAACCTCTAGGGCCTCTGGAATGCAAGAAAAATTATTATTTTTTAATTAAAATAAATAAAAATAAATAAAAATAAAAAAATCTCACCAACTGTCAATGGAGTGGCGGCAAGGCGGCAGGAGGGTGTAGAGCCACCGTGGGAGGAGCTGCGGTGGGGTTGCGGCGAGAGCCGCTACAGACCACTAGGTGGACTGCCGACGGTGATCGCAGCAGGAACCGATAGCAGTTTCGTCGTGGTTTGTTAACCGCTACGCTTTAAAACTACGCAAAGAAAAGAAGAAGGAAAAAGGAAATTTTTTAATATTTTTAGCCTCGATCCATGTGCCAGGGGCCGTACAGCCCTGTTCAACAAATTTTTTTTCCTCCCAGATCAACGTTGTCCAAATCAAACAAATTTTATATCAAAACGAGGGTTTTGATGCCTTCTAAATCCATCCGTGAGGTCTGTTTGGCCTCAAACTGCTCTAAAAATCAGTGACCCCCCCTATTTTCTCCAAAAAAAAGCTTGAAAAAAGACCAGATTTTATCTACCAAACCCTTGTTTTCCCTTTTTCTTGAAACACCGAACAAGCTATAGCACATCTGGCTCTGATACCATGTAGGATTTGAGCAAAAGTGCACAACAAATCTATGAAGCCCAAGAAAACTTGCATGTAGAAAACCTGTCACGGAGAAGAAAATGACAAGAAGAGGCAAGGGTTTGATTAGAAAAAGAAAAAATTATTCAATGGATCTTCATAATTAAAAATACAAAGAGATCAATCCTTATAAAGGAGATCAAAACCCGAAAAGGGTAACTTAAAGCCTAAAAAAGCTAGGTTGCACAGTATAATTAATAAAATATTAATTATATGCACCTACAAGATAGCTTAAGAAAACTAGAGTAATAGGTGTATATACTAATATGTTAGCAAGAAATACTAATCTATTTAAAGAAACAAAGCATTAACTAAAAAAGATTAATATAACATATAAGAGAGACTAAAAGAGGAACCCCTAATTAGGAATGTGAGCCAAATGAATGGACTCTCCCAATAGGAATTAGCTCTTTGCTTGGTAGATGAGTCTAAGTAGAGGATTGGTATGTATGCTCAAGGCTTCTCAAACTAGCTTCAATGGTGTTCTTGATGGATTTTGGCTTGGGTGAATGGATTTGATGTAAAACTTGCTCTCAAAATGGCATTATAACTTTAGCTCAAGGATTATGATCAAATGGCTTGCGAGGGGATCCAATTTATAGGCTAAGGGCTTGAGGGATGGAGGGTAAAGATGCAAAGAGAGATGAAAGCTTAAGGAGGGCTAGGATGCACTCAAAGGGGAGCACATGGGTTGTGCTTGTTTAGCACCAACCAGGAAGTGACACATGTCACAGGGTGAGTGGATGGAGGCAAGGGGATGGATGAGTCAACAAAGGAGGCTCAAGGCCTTAACGACCCTCATAAATGGCTTGTAAGAGCAATGAATGGGCTTGTAAGAATCTTTATGGCTTTGTAAGAGCAATGAAGGCTTGGTGGTTGGTATATTTTGGAGGGAGTTGAGATTGTTGACTTTTCTTGGCTTAGGAAAGTCTTAAACTTGTTTAGGGAATGTGACAACATTAGGGGGTGGATTAGGCTTGGGTTTAGGATTAGATTAGGGATGGTAGAGATGTGCAAGTGGATGGCATTAATGAGGTTGGGTGAGTTAGTGGATAAGCTTGGTTAGTATGGGTGGATGGGGTGGATTAGGCTAAATGGAGGATTAGGGATAAGTTTAGGGGTTATTAGATTTGAGGGCTTTATTTATCAAATATATTTATTTAATAAATGAGGGTTTTGGAATTAGATAGGAGAATAGGATTAATTGATAAATGATAGGTTATTTGATTTATCAATTAGAACTATAGATGATTAATTAAATTAATTAGCTAGGGGATGGCAAAGGATTAATTAAATAGGAATTTAATTAATGATGCCTTTAGAGATAGCTAAATAAGATTACTAAAGTGGTGTAATCAAATTTAGGTGTCTACAATAGGCAACTTAATTAATTAAATCAAAGTGATTTAATTAATAAGTGCAAACAAATAATTACTCTACTAATTTTCATACAACATCGTCGTCGAAAACTTGTGGGTTTAATCCCACATGGAGTGTGGGATGACTCAGGTAGGAGTTTAAATTGAAATGGCCACTTGCTTAAAACAAAGAAAAGGGCGTTAGATTATATTGAGACCGTGTAGTATGTGATGTTTGTCGATTATGTTGCTCTGGCTGCTTGGAACAGAAGGCGGGATTGGGGTGGCCAGGCAAGTGGAAGTAATAGCCGCCAAATTTTTCTGGAGTTGTTGCCAGAAATTGTGCTCGGCCTTGCACAGTACAGTGCCTGATTTAATACAGACTTGCTGGATTTAATTATAGAGCTGTCCACTAATTAAAAATGCCCTGAACTGCAAATTGGGGCCTCTGGATTTCGATTTGCAAAAAAAATGTGTTGTATGATCAACTTTCACCCAACATAGGCAAATTTATAGTTGTTCTTCACCGAATTGACGCTCCGGATGCAATGGTGAGGTCAAATCTGGCTCTAGAAGCTCTTTATTTTTGTGGATCCTCCAGATTCATGTCTAGGTGTTGAAGCATGAATGGTCTCGAACGACTATGTGTAGAGAATATCCCTTAGCTTAGATACCATGTAAGAATTTGGTTTAGGCCAGATTTCACCCAAGAACTAAAGAACTCAACATAAGCACACAATAGACCAATAGAGAGAGTATGATCAGAATGATGATATTCATTCAATATCCAACTTGAGAGTACACTAGGAATGCTTGTATATAAAGGCCTTAAGATAGCTTCTAGAATGCATAGAAGTCATCATCATGATAAGTCATACAACTAGGCACATGTCCACCAAATATAGATTATCCTCCATTAAGCATGGAATTAAGTGCAATGATGTGAGGATAAGCCTACAATGGTGTAGCACGTAAATCAGTGGTGTAGACAACATGTGCTAAATGAGGACTGTGGATAATTGTGTTGTCATGATGACAACTTAGTGAATGATGTGATCTCTTGTGTGACACCATGTGCATAATTAGAGTTGTTAAGTGTCTCACCTAAATAAATAATTAAATAATGCATTAACCTAAGTAAACTTAAGTAAGTGTAATAAGTAAATACTTATTTACACCAACACATCCCCACCAAGGTTTTCCTAGTTAAAAAAATATGGTTTTGTGTGTTGCATTACTTTATGGTTGTGTTTACTATTCACCTTAATTAGTTTATTCATTTGTGAAAGTTATAAGATTGTTAATGATATCCATACTTGGGAAAAAGTTTGTGAAATATGATCCCCCCCCCCCCCCCCCACCATTAGTGTTTCCTATTCTAACAAGAACAATGTACTCAAAACATAAAAATCTCTAACCTACTCATGAGGATCCCCACTATCATATTTTTTATATTTTTGAAGTCCATTTTATGAGAGAATAGAGGCATGCATACATTTTTATTGAAAGGAAGTCTACATATAGCTTTAAGTGAGAATTATATTGTAGGCTTCTCTTTCTCCTTTTTCATTTGATTCGTCTTCTTCCTCATGTCTTCCAATTATCTGAACACATTTTCTAAGGGTCAATGATCCTCCTTTTGAATCAAGTCATCAATATTGAAGTTATATGGTAGCTTCACTCCTTGGAGAGTATTTTTGTCTAAATTATTCTTCATGAGTCTTTGTAAATGTCTATCTTGTTGAAACTATAGGATTTCTTTTTTAGCAATCTTGAATTTAGAATCATTGTCATGTTGAGAGCCATATGAGGAATGTCTAGTGTGTGATGATCTTGGAGACGAATTATATCCATTATGTTGTGATCTTGGAAATGAAAATGAACCATTTCCAATATTTTATACATTAAAATATGGATCTAAGTGTCATGCTTCTTCCTCAAAATAAGCTTATTTTTCTAAGTTAATGTGTCTAAGTCTTTCATTTTCCATGAAGAGTTTGTTTAAGTTTTTGTCGTATTCTTCTCTAGATATGGTCAAAGAAACACTATGTGTTGTCCTAGGTATAAAAAGGTCATTCAAAAATGGTGTCAAAAGGGTCAAACCAAGTTTTTGATTCTTTCCTAGGTGATTCAAAAAAGTAAGGTTGGTTTTGCTTTCCTTAACAAATTTGATAACTAGTTGTCACTGACATGAACATAATTATAAAAGATAACAGGATGACTAGGATAATTTGATGTCCAAACTAAATGATAAAAGGGTCCACTCGTCCAAAAAAGAAAAAAGAAAAGTACAAAAATAGAAAAGACAACTTGTCACAAGATGTCCAAGTTGTGGGCTTGATATTCCCTAGTATGACACTTGTGAAGAAAGAAAAGAGATAAAGTAAAAATAAATTAGAGATGATAAGAAAAGATATGGAAAAGTGAACAATCTACTAATTAAGGTTGTACTCAATGAATCCAAGTGATCTTTCTCATCTAGACACAACTTCTAACTAGATGGAATAGTCTAAACACCAAAGCAAAAGCACAAACATGTGTCACCTTTCATAAAGAGCGAGATATCAGAATGAGATAGTTCAACATTAATGACAAAAAAAATGTTATTTGTGTTTAGAATTTGAAGATGATGTATAGTGATGAAATGTGTAGAATTGGATGAATTTTATGCCTATAATTTTTATAAGTTTTTTGAGTAAGAATTTATTCATTCCTTTTATTTTGAAGTCCCTTTTTAAACTGTAAAAAATATAAGGTGTAGTTCCCATCAAATAAGTATATGAAAATCATCTTTTTTTGTTTTGATTTGAAAATATCTTATAGATGACATGTATAGCTAAGGAACAAAAAAAAGAAATAATTATTTTTGATGTATATTTTCTTTGTTATAAGTACTCAAGCTCGACCTTATTAGAATCCAACAATTTTTTCCTCTTGTCAAAACTTCCCTATCAAATCTACACCTTCTTGAAAAAAAATTACATATTCATGAACAAGACTCTCTCCTCTAGATATATATATATATATATATATATATATATATATATATATATATATATATATATATATATATATATATATATATATATATATATATATATATATATATATATATGATTTACTTTTTTTTTCATTTTTTGAGGGAGCATCTTCTGAAATGTTGAAATATTGACTTATAATATTTTGAAATTATAACATATTATAACTAATCAAAACACTAAAAAATTGATATAATGATGATATTGAATCTAAGATCTATAAAAGGGGATTTTTTAGTTTTTGAAAAAAATTGAGTTTTGATAGAGAAATGAGATTTGATCAAAACAGGTTTTGGTATCCTAAATGGTGACATAGATCTATGTGTTTACCCACCAATAAAACCAAGTATAGGTTCTCTTAACCAACCAAGAACAAGTTACTAGCATAAGAGACTTAGAAAAATAGTTGTACAATAAACCAAATTGGACCAAGAGAGAGGAGGACAATAATAGGGCATTTCTCCTAAAACTAGATGACAGAACATACTCAGACAATATTTTGGATAAAGGCTAGAATGTAGATGACAGACCATAGAACTACTAGGCAATATTCTATAGTTTATCATATGAAATATCTTAGAACTAGAGGTGATTGAGAAAACTAGAAATGCAAAATGACTATTTTTTTAGTAAATGACCTAGTTTGATTTGTTGTTTTGATGATTTTGGAAATGTTGAATGTTGTAGCAACATCTAGACTAAATAGTAGTACCAAGTTTAACATTTTAATGAAAGTTTTTCAAGAAAAATAATGACACATGGAGTATTCTACAAACAATCAAGCAAGGGACAAAGTAATATTGCATGATACAAGCATATGTGAGGTCTCAAAATGTAAGCCCTAGTTCTAATGTCACATGTATGTTAGAATGGTTTCCTTGGGTCTAGCACCCAAAAAAAGAGAAACCAAGAAAGATCTACCTAAAGGTCATTGTTTGCTATGTTTGCCCTTATTCAGCCCATCACTTATCACTGATTTGAGAAAACTTCAAAGTGATAGACTCTTTGTAGGGGGTTAACATAGCAGGAGTTGTGATTAACATCTCTACCCTCTTTCACCGAGTGGCTTGGTGCGTTCTTTCACTAAGTGGCTTTGTAATATGCTATGGGGTTCTTCATGAAGTGTTCTCGCTATTCTTTTTTGGAGTAGTTAAGTAGTAGTGGAAGGTTAAATTACATGTTAACCCATTTCACTATTTTGCAAGGAGGTCACTCTGGACAGTCTGTGAAATAGTAAAGGATTTTTGCAATTTCTTCTACTATTTATTGGAAAATGTGCCAACCATCAAATTTTAATGTTTCTCCATCAATGGTTGTGTTTTAATCATTCATTAGGATAATTTTGCAGCATCTAGGCCATCCATTTCAAAAGGAAGGATCTTCATCAATGGTTCACCACTCTTGGGGCAGATCAAATCTTTTTCCACATGGGTCAACTCTACAGGTGTACAAGGGTGGGTTAAGACAGTGTGTTATCCCTTCCTGCATTTTTTGAGAATGATATGATTCGACTTATATTGACCATGACACATTACAAGGATATTTTATTTAATACAAAAAGAATTTGTGAGCCTTGTAATAATGATGCAAATGCCTCCCCATTCTCATTTAATATTTTTTCAAATTAATGAGTGTCCCTTCAGCTATCAGATGAATTCCTTTTTCCCTTTCTGTCACTTCTATGGATCAAGTTGTAATGAAAATCATATTTTTATCTAATTCTTTATTTATTTTTACCCTGTAACCTCAACTCCCTTGGTTGGAGTTTAAATTCAATGTAAGATCTAGGTTATGCATGTATCCAATAAAATGAAAAGTTTGTAATTTCTCTTGGGACCTCTCTTTTAATCTTTTACATATTTCTCTTCTATAAAAGTTTTTTCCTCTTTTCCAATAGAAATTACTATTATTGTATCCACTTTCATCCAATTAAAATTGTAAAATGTTTTCTTCCTTATTTGTTTAGATGTATTTCAACATCTACAACACTAGATTATTATGTTTATTTTAGTTGACATATTTTTTAAGTTAATATGTGCATTCCTTGCATGGTTGTATTGATACTTAACTTTTCTTTGGTGCTAAAGTTGATTAAATACAAACAGTGGTATATCTTTGTGAGATCTATTAAATCTTAGTGCAAGTATTGGAAGAGGTAGATCAAAAAATATATTTGGTGCATCATTGTATTTCCATTCAGCATTTTAAATTTTTTTTAATGCTTCTCCCTTTCCTTCCAAGTTCTAGTTTAGGTGGAGGAAGTCAGCCTTCTTTGGAGATTAAATCTCTGATTTCAACTCCCACACATTGAGATTGTTTCCATGTTACAAAAGGTGTCCCAGGGATAACATGTCAAGCAAGGGTGCAAACTTTTGTGTCAATTTTTTTGGCATGCCTAGTGGGAATACATTAAATCTTATTAAGAAGTCTACTAGTTTGTTGGTTCTCACACTAGATTGTTACATGATTCATGCCCAGAATTCAAACAAGGGCATCTGCTAGAAATAATTTTTAGTTTTCCCAACTCTCACTTTCAAATCCCAGAAGAAAATGAAAAAAGACTTTCTCTATCACTAGTTAGGAGTTTATAATTAATACATACACCATCTAGAGCTCATTCTACTCCTTCTATTGATAGATCACAACCTAGGGAACCATCTTTCCATTTGAAAAGATCATTATTTCATATGGCATTGCTTGTAAATCAAGTTTTTTGTTACCTTTAATGGTGTCATACCTCTTGTTTTGGCTCAAAGACATGGTATACCAATGTTTTCCCTTAAGAGTCTACCATATTTTATTGGTGAAACTTATATTTTCCCAATAAAACATATTCAAGAAATTTCAAATATTTGCAATAAACATGGTATTATAGATGATGATGATGATGATAGACTTTTATCTTCATTAGTAAAAGGAAAGGCTTTGCAATGGCATAGAGAATTACCACTCAACTTTATCCAAAATTGGGATGAGTTAGGTAAAAGGTTGTAAAAATATTATGAGCTATAAGATTGGCATTACATGCATGTCCTGGTTGTACAGTCATACAAGAAATATGAGTTGTTGAGCTTCCTCTACATTTCACCATTTTCCTATCTAGAGACTTTATTGCACAAATTTGTGGCTATATTGCATATGATTGGTCCTACATGTTCTTTAGGACTAGATATGGAACAAAGGCTTCCATAAAGGCCAAACCATTGGCCAGTAATCACATAGAGACTTATACACATAGCCCCATAAATATGAGTTCAACAATACATGAAGAGGACAAAGAATGCATAACAAATGAGCATGTTACTCTCTTGATAGAGGTTCCTGATTATCTCTTAGATGAGTGGGATAATGTTTTCTAATTTGATCCAGCACAAGAGGCTGAAGAGATAATGTGTTCTGATTTGATTATACTTTGAGGAGGACACTCCTATTCCCAATCTCATGAAAGCACAAGAAAATATTAATGGATTATGGAAAATATTCTTTGATGCCTCGAGGAATAAAAATGGCTCGAGTACTGGTGTAATGCTTCTTTTTCCCAATTTTAACAAATCCTACTTTTCATATAGACTTCAATTCATCTGCACTAATAATGTGGCCGAGTATGAAGCCTTGATCTAAGGTCTAAAAATTGCACAAAGAAGAGGTTTAAATCTCTTAAAGGCATCTAGGGATAATGAGTTGGTTGTGAATCAAATCAAAAATTAAAATGTCACAAAGAACAACCTTCTCAAATCATATAAACATAGAGTTTGAGATTCACTTGAGGGTTTCCAGGTATTTAATATTCAAAGTGTTCCTAGGAATTAAAAAAAACATGTTAATAGACTTCATCAATTGGTGCTTGGTATGATATACCACAACATGTTGTAGATACAAAGGAACAACATATCAAACTTGTTGTAAGGCATGTTGTCCTAGACAATTGTACAAATTGACAAGTCTTTGATTTTGATTTCCAAATTGTTAATTTTTTACAAAATAAAGTAGTGTTCTCTACTAAAAATTAGTTTAAACTAAAAAGTCGGCATGGAGATCAAATTATGAATCTTAATTCCAACAAGTTTTCAATGGGTCTAGTCAATTTAGAGGGAAGATTTAACTCTAATGATCAAGCAAGAAGAAAAGTTTTTAACCTAGATGCAAAGGAGGACAACTACAAACTTGTCACCATTGCTGATGGAAATACTCTTAAGTTGGGAAAGGTATGCTTTGAGAGTGAAAAAGAAGTTTTCATTAATTAATGTCAAGAATTTAGTGATGTTATCGCTTGGACATATGAATACTTAAAGGGTTTTGACCCAAACTTATCCCAACATACAATAGAATTAAACTATGATGCAAATCCTATTAGACAAAAGAAAAGACCAATCAACCCCAAGATTGAACCCTTAATGAGAAAAGAGGTGTCCAAACTCATAGAGGCTAATATTATTTTTCCTGTTAAGCACTCTTCATGGGCAGCCAATCTTGTTCACATTAGAAAGAAGAATGGATAAATTTGATTATGTGTAGATTTTAGGGACCTCAATATGGCTTCTCTTAAAGATCACCATCCCCTCCCTTTAATAGGAAAAATCTTGTCCAAAGTTAGTGGGTCAGAGAGGTTTTCTTTCTTAGATGGTTTTTCAAGCTATAACCAAGTTTTACTCCAAGAATCAGACCAATACAAAACAACATTCACTATGAAATGGGGTACTTATGCTTGTTGTAAAATGCCATATGAACTAACTAATGTAGGTGCTACATTCCAAAATGAAATGGAGATGGCTTTGAAGGGTGTGTTGGAAATTTTTGTGCTGATATATCTTGATGACATAACTATCTATTCAAAGCATGCAACATACCACTTTGATCATTTGAAGTAAGTGTTCATCAAATGTAGAGAGTATGGTGTATTGACGCAGGTAGGATAAGAACAGCCAGGGCCTAGGGTACACCCAACTATCTAGACCAAACTTCAACAATCAACACAGTGGAAAACACAACACAAATACAACACCAAGGAGAGAGAATAAGATCTCTTTTATTGATTCATCAAGTAAACAATATACATGCCCAGTTGTAAGGCCTTCTAGGTTATGACCAATTACAAATACATTTAAATCTAGATTCATGATCCAACTTCAAGTTCACATTTTTATTCCATCCTCTAAGTTCTACCCCCAAAAATCTATCCAAAACTCAATCCTATACCTCCTTAAATACTTGCCAAAATGGCTTATAGAAGATTCTAGACATAGGAAAGCCAGAAGTCAGCTCACAACAAATATTAACTACTTATACCAAAATTAAATACAAGAAAAGTTGGCCAAAACTAGAGCCAAACATAGATTACTTGACAAATTATTTTTTTTCCAAACCTAGTACTCGGCATCCATACGAGCTCGGCATCCAAAGGAATCACTCCGTAGCAACTAAGAACTTGGCATCAAAGAAATGACTTGGCAACCAAAGGAACCACTCGGCATCCATTTGAACTTGGCAACCAAAGGAAATCACTTGGAAACCAAGGGAATGACTTGGCATCCACTAAGAACTCAGCAACAACTGACCGAATGAACAAAAGTGCATGATTACAAGGAAACCTAGGATGCTCCTACATCAAACAACCAGGGTTGGAGAAAAATAGTTCTCCTGAATCATGCAAGTGTCACAACTTGAGTTGAATCCAACTTAGATTGAGAAATCCATGTAGCATCTTCAATTGGTCTATTTTTCCACTTCACCAAATATTCATAGTAGTATTTTCCTCTTGTGCTCTTGCCAACTCTTTGATCCAATATCTATTCAACCTCTTCAATCTGCTTCTTAGGATAATCTTCTGATACAACAACTTCATCATTTGACTCACGATACTTGCATAAATCAGCAACATTCAATATAGGAGATATGTCCATTTCATTAGGTAACTCAACTTCATAATCATTACCACTATCAAATTTCTTCAAGATCTTACAAGGTCCAAACTTCTTCATCTTTAGCTTACTGTATGTTCCAACAAAAAATCTTCCTTTCTTTAAATGAACCATCACCTCATCACCAACTTGAAAATCATGATGTCTCCTAGACTAATTAGCATTCTCCTTATACTTCTGATTACTTTGTTTCGACCTCAAATTCACTTCCTTATGCAAAGACTCCATAAAATCAAAAAATTCTTCTCCTACAACACTTCTCTTCTCTTCACCAGCAACATCTCTCAAGTACTCTGCTAGGCTTTAATTTGGTAAAAATCTAAAAAAGTGTCTTCCCACATGCACCTATTCATAGAATTATTATATGCAAACTCAACTTGTGCTAACACTACTTCCCAATTACTTGGCTTGTCTCCAACTATACATCTTAGCAAATTACCCAAGCTTCTATTCACATCCTCTATATGTCCATCTATTTGTGGATGGAATGTAGAACTAAACTTTAATTCAGTACCCATCTTCTTCCACAAAGTCCTCCAAAAATAACCAACAAACCTACTATCTTTGTTTGAAATAATACTTTTTGGTAAACCATGCAATCTCACAATCTCTTTAAAGAAAAGTTCCACAACATGCTTAGCATCTGATGTCTTTTTACATGGTTTGAAATGAGTCATCTTAGAGAATCTGTCCACTACAACAAATATAGAATCATACTCCTTCACTGTCTTAGGTAATCCAAGAACAAAATCCATATTGATGTCACTCCAAGATTTCTCAAGAATAGTAATAGGTATATACAAACCAGTATTCTGACTCAATCCTTTTGCATCTTGACAAATTCCACAACTCTTTAGAAATTTTTAAAAATCCTTATACATTTGAGGCTAATAATACTTCTGTTTTAGCAATCTCAATGTCTTATCAATTCCAAAATGTCCAACCAATCCACCACTATGCTTTTGCTTAATTAGATCCAGCCTTATAGAACTTCTAGGAATACACAACTAAATACCTTTGAATAACATACCTTCTTGAATGAAGTACTCATCATACTTACTCATGTGATCTATCAGATTTGGTGCTTTGCACTCTCTCCACACCTCATAAAAATCAAGATCAGCATCATACAACTCTTTCATTTCATCAAAATCAAGAACTTCAACCTTCATCTCAGTGAATAAAGAACATCTTCTACTCAATGCATTAGCAACTCTATTAGTAACTCCACTCTTATGCTTAATAACAAATGTAAAACTCTGTAAATACTCAACCCACTTCCTATGTCTTTGATTCAATTTATGTTGACTTCCCAAGTATTGTAAAGCTTTATGATCAGTATACAACAAAAACTCCTTAGGAATCAAATAATGTCTCCACTTATTCAATGTTTGAACAATAGCATAAAATTCTTGTTCATACACAAAATACTTTCTTTTAGCATCATTCAACTTTTCACTAAAGAAAGCAACAAGCTTATCTTCTTGACTTAATGCAACTCCTATTACTCTACCACTTGCATCACATTCAACTTGAAATGCCCTATTGAAATTAATCAAAGCCAAGATAGGCAATTCAACAATATTTTGTTTCAATGTCTCAAAAATTTTATCAGCTCCATGTGTCCACTTGAATTCCTTTTTATCTCCCCTCATTGTCTCAGTCATAGCATTACAAACAAAATTGAAATTCTTTATAAATTTTTTTGTAAAAACTAGCCAAACCATGAAATGATCTTAGCTCACCCACATTCTTAGGTTTAGGCCATTCCAAATTTTCTTCAACCTTCTCAAGATCCATCTTCAATCCATAAACTGAAATCACAAATCCCAAATACACAATCTTCTCTTGCATAAAAGAACACTTTTCTAGATTAATCAGCAACTTTTCCTCTTTCAACCTTTGCAATACTTGTCTAATATACTCAAGATGTTCTTCCTTAGTCTTATTAAATATTAGAATTTCATCCAAATAAACAATCACAAACTTACCCAAGAATCCTTTCAGAACTTCATTCATTAACCTCATGAAAGTACTAGGTGCAATAGTCAAACCAAAAAGCATAACCAACTATTCATACAAACCATCTTTTGTCTTGAAAGTAGACTTCTATTCATCACCTTCTCTGATTCTAATTTGATGATAGCCACTCTTCAAATCAATCTTTGTAAAATACTTTGCTCCACTCAAACAATCCATTATGTCATCCATCCTTAGTGTAGGAAACCTATATTTCACTGTGATCTTGTTAATAGCTTTAGAATTAGTACACATTCTCCATTCTACATTCTTTTTAGGTGCTAATATAGTAGGTACAACACATGGACTCAAACTTTCTCTGATCAAACTTTCCTACAACAATTCATGCACTTGTTTATTAAGTTCTTCATTCTTTGTAGGTGTCAATCTATATGGTTCTTTATTTGGAAAACTGGCTCTAGGAATTAGATCCATACAATGACTTATGCTTCTTACTGAAGGTAAACCATCATGAATGTCTTCTACAACAATATCTTTGTACTCATTCAACAATTCTAAAATTTCTTCTGGTACTTAGCTACCACTATCTGCTACTAAGTCATCACTACCAACACTCGATCCTCTAGGAATTATGGTAAAACAAAATTGATTCTTCTTTACTTCCTTTTCAAATTGTTTTCCATTAACCATGCAAACTTTTATTGTACTACAACTAACCTCATCTAGACTTTCAATCAAAGGCAGCAATGTTTTCTTCTTCCCATTCACCCAAAGAGTATATTGCTTCAATCTTCCATCATGCACAACATATCTATCATATTGCCAAGGTCTACACAAAAAAATATGACAACAAGCCATGGGCATAATATGACACAAAACTTCATCAAAGTAATGTCCAATCTTAAACTTCACAAGACATTGCTCACTTACAATATCTTATGCTCATCTTTGATCCATGAAACATGATAGGATTTAGGATGCTTCAGCCTTTGCAATTGCAACTTTGTAACCAGCTCCTTTGATGCCGAATTTGTTGAACTTCCACTGCCAATGATCACCTTGTAACATTTCCCATCCATCTTACATTTGGTCTTGAAAAGACTTCTTCTAAGGACAAGTTCCTCATCACTTCCTTTATTACATAGGGTTCTTCTCACCATCAAATTTTCACCAACCTTGGGTCCACTTGGTGAACTCTCAATGTCTTCTTGAATCACAACATTTCTATTATTTTGCCCACTTTCAGAAGATCTACATTCAAAGGATCTATGCCCTTCTTTGCCACATTTGAAATAGTTAGCATGAAAACCACCTCTAGGGTAAAAATTACCTCTTCCTTGGTAAGATCCAGCACCTCCTCGGTATGAACTAACACCTTTGCACTCGATCTTGTCTTTGTCATCATTCTTCCATTCAAATTTGCCCTTATCTTGCATAGAACTTTCAGATCTGCTTCCTTCTCCATAAGATCTACCTCTACCTCTCTGGAATCAACCACCTCTACCTCTTTGTCTTTATTCATGCTTCTTTTTCAAGATCTCCTCAGCTTTCAAGGCATATTGATATGCTTCTTCCACACTTTCCAACTTCACAAAACTTATTTCATCTTGAATTCCAGATCTCAATCCATTTAAGTACCTTGCATTTTTTTCAATATCATCATCCACATGTCGAAATCTGATGTTTAATCTATAGAATTCCTCAGTATACTCTTTCACACTCACATCTATTTGCCTTAAATTTTGCATCTTTCTCAACAAGCTAACTTGGTAATCAGCAGGAAGGAATTTGTTCTTTACCTTGTTCACCATCTTTGTCCAAGTTTTGATCTTCTCATTTCCTCTCTATTGTCTATCAATTTTTGAATTCTCCCATCATAGTGATGCATGACCCTTCAACCTTGTCACTACAATCTTCACTTTCCTATTATCATAAGTGTTTTCATACTTAGAGAACTTCTCCATATCTAAGATCCAATCCAACACACAATTGGTATCCAATTTTCCATCATAAGGAACAATTTCTATAGTAGGCTTTGAATTTTCCCTAGATAGTACTCTCAACAATCTTGCTTCATCTTCGTCTTCTTCAAGTTCTAGATTAGGGTTTAGTGCTACTGCTTCATTATCACTTACATCATCTAGATGTGCTCCTCTCCTTTAGCCTATCTCCACAACATCTAGTCTGGCTGCAATTTGTCTCAATGTATCTAATATTGCATTATCAGCATTTCCTCTACCTCGAACCATCTTTACAAATTAGGTTCCTATAAGATCATAACCCTCTGCAAGTTATAATCAAATCCCCAAATCTGCCACCTTATAACCAAATCTGAAACAAGGTTCTACATGATCCAATCTCAATAAGGATGAACCTGGGCTCTCATATCACCTAACATCGGGAGAATAAGAACAACCATGGCCTAGGAAACACCCAGCTATCCAGACCAACCTGCAAGAGTCAACACAGCGGAAAACACAACACAAATACAACACCAAGGAGAGAGAACAATTTATATTTTATTGATTCATCAAGTGAACAACATACATGCCTAGTTGCAAGGCCTTATGGGTTATAGCCAATTACAAATACATTCAAATCCAGATTCATGATCCAACTTCAAGTTCACATCTTTTATTCCATCCTCTAATTTCTTCCCTCAAAAATCTATCTAAAGCTCAATCCTTTACCTCCTTAAATACTTGCCAAAATGACTTACAAAAAATTCTAGATATATGAAAGCCACAAGTTGGCTCACAACAAATATTAACTACTTATACCAAAATTAAATACAAGAAAAGTCAACTCAAATTGGAGCAAGACAAAAATTACTCGACAAATGAAAGTTTTTCAAAAACTGGCACACAACATCCATACGAGCACTTAGCAGCAACTGAGAACTTGACATCAAAGAAATGACATAGCAACCAAAGGAACCACTCAGCATCCATTCAAAGTTGAAAACCAAAGGAAATCACTAAGCAATCGAGGGAATGACTCGACATCCACTAAGAACTTGGTAGCAACTAACCGAATGAAAAAAAGTGGACGATTATAAGGAAACCTAGGATGCTCCTGCATCATGTATCTTTAAATCCAAGAAAATGTGTGATTGTAACTTATCAAAGGAATCTCCTTGGATACATTGTGTTGAGATATGGCCTAGCCATATATCTAGAATGGAAAAAATCAATTCTCTCTCTCCCACTCTATAGCCAAAAGAAAGGATTGTAGAGTTGTCTTGGTAGGATCAATTTTGTGAGAAGGTTCGTCCCTAATATTTCTACTATGGTTAAGCCTCTTACAACCATGTTGAAGAAAAATATGATGTTTACTTCGACCAAGGAAGGGAATGCCAACTTTGAACAGATCAAGAGATCAATTACATAAGCTCCCACTCTTGTGAATCCTAAATTTTTTAAAGATTTAATCCTTTATTCTCTCAGAGGAGAATCAAGTATATCATATATCTTGACACAATTAAATAAAGATAATTTAGAGAAGCCTATTGATTTCTTTAGTGAAGGGCTTAAGGAGTATGAGAGGAGATATAGTTGTGTGGAAAGGAAAGTTCTTGTTGTTGTAAGGGCTTTGAAAATGTTTAGATATCTGTCATCCAATAACAAATTCCAACTCTTGGTTCCACATGCAAGTGTAAAAGGATTCCTTTTAAAAAAGGATCTATCAATGAAAAAATAACTAGATGGATCAAAAAATTCATGGAGTATGACATTGAAATTAAGATCACGAAGCTTGTGAGAAGCAAAGGATTATGTGAGAAAATGGTCTTAGCTTTTGAGACACTTAAGGAGGTTTCCCTCTTATTACAAGATGAGAAACTAATGGAGAATTAAAATCAGAATGATTGGTTGCATGACATGACTACCTTCTTGTTAGAAGGAAGATATCCACGAGGCCTAAACAAGGCTAAAAGAAGACAATTCATATTATAGTCTATTCCTTATGGCTTAGTGGATGGAATATTATTCAAGAAGGACTCTAATGGAGTCCTTTTAAGATATATCAATAAAAATTAGATCAGTAGGTTGTTAAAAGAATTCCATGATGGCCCTATTGGTGGTCATTTCTCAACTAGGATTACATCAATGCAAATAATAAGGGTTTGCTATTGTCGTCCAACCTTTTTGAATAATTATCATATATGGGAGAGAAAATTTTAAGAATGTTCCTTCTTCTCAGTAAAACAAAGAATGGTTTCCCTTCCTTTTCATCATATTCAATCAGATCAGTCTTTTCCTAATGGGTCTTAGATTTCATTGGTCCAATCAACCCACCCTCTAATTATAGTCATAAATGTATCATGGTAGCCACAAATTATTTCACAAGATGGACTGAGACACTAGCTTTAAGAGATGCAATAGAGACTTCAATGGTTGAGTTCCTTGATGGAATTGTGACCATATTTGGTGTTCCTTCAACTATCATATCAGATAATGCTAAATATTTTGTTGGAACTCACATAAGCTTTTGGGTAGTTGAACATGGAATGTATTTGAGCACTTCTTCAAATTATTATCCCCAAGAAAATAGCCTAGTTGAGTCCTCTAATTGGAACTTCATTATAATAATAAAAAGGACAATTGAGGATGATCAGAGATGTTGGAATACTAAGTTGAGGACAACCCTTTGGGATGATTGAATTAATCCCAAGAGAGAAATTGGAAACTTACCTCTCATGCTAGTATATGGAAGGGAGCAAGGCTTCCTATTTCACTTAAGTTTCCCTCTCTTGAAGTAGCTAATCAATTGGAGTTGATTGAAAATGATTGTATGGTAGTCATGATGGATGAGATTATGGAACTAGAAGAAAAAAGATAGAAAGCTATGCATATAGTTGAGGCACACAACAATAGGTCAAAAGAAGCTTTGACAAAAAATATAATATTAGAGTCTTCAAGGAGGGAGACCTTGTCCTAAAGGGGGGTGTTGATAGAGCTAAACTAGGTAGGCACTCCAATTTTGATGCTATGTGGAGTGGCCCATATATTATTACTAACTACAAATAGGACAACTCATTTTATTTCTCTAGGCCTAATGGTGAATTTCTTCCAATCCAAGTCAATGGGATTCATCCTAAACCTTGTTTCTAGAGAAGGTTAAAGGTTCCTTGTACATAGTAGAGTAGATGTTTTTATTTCCAAGAAGTGCACATACATAGTTTCTCCCTCTTGGAGTTTTCTAAAGGCATCCAAAGATGTTAGGAGCTTTTTTTTTTATTGGTTATAGATTTTTTTGAAGTTAAAGGTAGGATAACATGTCATTATCTTTTGGTGACTCCATGACCAATGGATTTCTTAAGGCCATTAGTTCATACTAAGCACAAAAGCATCTTCTTCAATCACCAAAAATGTTGGCTATTTTCTCCCCCATTCAACCCATCACATATAACTGATATGAGAATACTTCAATGGTTTGGATTCTTTGCAGGGGGTTAACACATCAAGATTTGTGGTTAACACTTTTGACATATTTTACTGACTAGTTTAGTGTGTTGTTTAACTAAGTGGCTCAAATCTTTTCTATGAGGTTCTCGGTAAAGTGTTCCTAATGTTCTTTTACCAAATAGCTTGGTAGTGACAAAAGGTTAACCTATGTGTTAACCATTTTTCTATTTTGTAGGGAGGTCACTTTGGAAAATCTGAAAAATAGCAAAGGCTTTTTGTTGGTTCCTCTATTCTTTATTGGGAAATGTGCCAACCATCTAATTTTAATGTTTCTTCATCAATGATTATGTTTTAATAATTCATTGGGATATATTTGTAGCATTTGGTCCATCCATTTTTAAATGATGGATCTTCATTGACAGTCCACCACTTTTGGAGAAAATCAAATAGTTTTCATGTGAGTCAATTCTACAGGTATATGTGGGTGGGTTAACATTGTGTGTTATCCATTCCAACATTTTTTACAATAGCTCAAATTAACTTCTTAAGGCCATGACACATTACAAGGGTTGTCTATTTAATACAAACTGAATTCTTGAGGCTTGTAACAATGACATTAATGCCTCCCCATGCTCATTTAATATTTTTTGCAAATGAATGATTGTCCTTTTTAGCTACTAGATGCACTCTTTTTGCCCTTTCTATCACTTCCATGGATCAAGTTGCAATGAAAATCATATTTTTATCTGATTTGTCATTTATTTTTACCCTGTAACCTTAGCTCTTGTGGTTGGAGTTTAAACTCAATGTAAGATTTGGGTTATGGTTGCACCCCGTAAAAGGAAAAGTTTATAATTTCTCTTAAGATCTCTTTTCTGGTCTCTTACAGATTTCTCTCCTGTAAATTTTTTTTCCTCTTTTCCAATAGAAATTACTATTATGGTATCCACTTTCAACCAAATAAACTTGTGCAATATTTTCTACCTTGTTCGTTTAGATATATTTCAATATCTACAACACTAGATAATTATGTTTATTTCAGTCTATATATATATACAAAGATTTTTTATTTTTTTGACTTCTATTGAATCTTAGTATAAGTATTGGATGTAGATCAAAAAATCTATTTGGTACATCACCATATTTCCCCTCCAACATTTTATATTTTGTAATCCTGTTCCCTTTTCCTTGCAAGTCTAATTTTAGGTGCACTCTGATAGTGAGGAAGCCATCCTTCTCCAGAGATTAAATATCTCATTTCATGTCCCACACTTTGAGATTCCTTCCATGTTACACAAGATTGTCTAGGGATAACATGTTGGGCAGGGGTACAAACTTTTCTGTCAATAGTCATAACTTACATCAATACCTTGTCCGATAATTTGATGCTCCCTTGCCTCACACAAAGTAATATTGGCTTTTTCATGGAGTACTATTAATATATTCAAAGGTACAGATATGGTGAGTCAAATCTTGAAGCGATCTAGGTACTCCACTTGCACCATTCCTTGCACCAAGATAATAGTGCAACAAAAATAGGGTAGCTTCTAACTTAGGTCCTTAATAAGGTGTCCATTCATAGCATCTCACTTTCACCCAATATGAGACGAGGGCCTCATGACCGCAAGAGTACTTATATGTGATGGTATCACGAGCATGATTAAGGCCTTAAGAACTCCAAGCACAAACAAGCATATATGCCTGGTAATTCCCCCATGTTCGCAATCCCATGAGAGTCCTCACTAGATGAATATAAGTAATATGTTCCCAAAACACTTTAGTCTCTACCAAAGGCCTTAGGGTTACTGTGGGTTGGAATAGCTGAGTTCGCATGTTTCCACTTGAACCATTCCCATGAGATGTTTCTCTCAATTATAGGCCCTCTAAAGGTAAAAGATCTGACTAATAGATGAACAAAAAATGGATGACAAGTTTACATCTAGATTTTGATTTTAGTGAAAGAGAGAAAGAGCATAATATTCTACCCCAAATTCTTCTCCCAAACACACCAAGGGTTAGTTAAGGATACTAAATAGTAACCTATCTAGCTCACTTTCTTGATCCACACCAATGGGTCAAGGTTTTTTATTGTCTTAAATAGAAAAGAGTATACTTCCTTACCAAAGATATGAACCCTTAATCATGATCAATTAAGTACCTATGAAATGAAATGAAAGTTAATAGACAAAAAGTAAAAATTTTATTTGTATCTCTATGTTGACCTACAAAACTACAAGTTAGTAATCTAGCAATCCAATCCAGACCTGCAAGTTAGAGAACATAATATCAAATCAAAATAAAAGCACAATAGAAACCTATAAAACCACTTTCTAGTGTAATATCTTAAATTGGAATCACTCCAATTTAATGATGGTTTAGCACATATTTAATGCAAGATCATCATCTCTTTGCATCTCTTCCGCTTTCTTCATTTTTCTTCTCCTTTCTTCTAGGTGGATTTGGGGTAAGACGTAGTTGATCCTCTTCAAAGCTCCCATTCTCATGGCATAAATATTGAGGTAGGATGTAACCACTTAGGTCCTACCTTTCCTTCATCTAATCACTTAAAATATCTTTTCCATGCCAAAGTAGCTATATCTTGGGTTCTATATGTAGATCCTAGCATCTAGGATGCATATGAAATTTCTGAAGGAATCCTGAGAGTTATGGGCCCTAGTTGGCAAGGCCACATTGCATCTGTGCCAATAAAGGATGTAGTTCACACATGTTGGGATAATTAGGGATATAATGCACCCATGGTTGGGCCCTATTTTGGGTCCATTTCCTGAGTCCCATGTCTGGATTGTTTTGGGGAGATAACTTCCAAGTAGGTCAGCCTTTGAGGGTTAGTCAATTTTGAGCCCTTTATAAGCCCCTCAATTTTATTCAAATCATAATATCCATGATATTATATGTAATATCACTTAAGAATTCAAGCATTCAAGTTTCCAATATTCAAATCTTCAAGAATTCTTCAAGAAATTCATCAATTGAAGATCAAGGATTCGAGTAATTGAAGGATTTCATCTTCATTATCTCCTTCAATCCATTCAAGGTCTTTTTTTTCATCTTATAAATCCATTCATCCACATTCTTTATCCGAGTCAATTGGTAAAGAGAGATCATTGCATTCGATTTGAGAGATCCTACTATTTTAAGGTGAATTTGTACATTTCATTTATATTTCCACAATTTAATTATTTCAATTCATGGTTAGTTCCTAAAGTGGGATTTGACCAACACAACCTTAAATCAACAACAAAAACCTTTTTTTATTGTAGGTTTTAGATATAAAGTTAGCAAACACATTATAGATTTAGATACACTTTACGACTTTCTTTGAAACTGTAAAACCAAAATTAGCATCGAATACATTTCAACAAGGTTGCAAAGGTCATCCTTGCATGTGAGGTTGTAGAGGTTACCCTTGTGAATGAAATTCACCCTTTCTAGATCACCAAATGATTTATGGGTATTGCAAATTTCAATATTTTAGTCCTAGATCTAGTGTTATTTATCAATTTTGAGTCAAACAAGAAGCATAAAATCATATCTAAAAGGTGTTTCTTTTATCCTCTTTTTCATTTCAACATATCTACTTATTTAACTCATATATATTTCCCTAAATCTCATTATTAAAGGGTTTTCGAGGAGTTTCGAATGTTTCCCTTATTCTACCCCCTAGATCTAGCTTGCATTAGTGCTCCTTTCTAACTTGGGTAGCTCTAACCTTTCTAGATCTAGTCTTTTAAAATTGGGATTGAAAGGATCAATTCCCTTGACTGCCTCTTTGATTTTTTTAAGTGTTGTAATGAGATGAAATTTGGGTTTCATATCCTTGATTCACATTCCCCCTTTGACATCTTTGGTGAACCCAACTTATTTTATTTTTCTTTTTGGAGTTAGATTATTGAATTTTTTGTGTGATCTATCTTTTCATGCTTTATATCTTCATTAGATTATATTTTGTGGTTTTTGATTTAGTTCATATCATAAATTTATGTTTATTTTGTGTCTTCTTGCCTTGTTTGGTGTATACACTGTATTACCTTAAGTCCTACTTATGGTATTCTCATTAGGAGAATTTGTAGACTCATTGCTCACTTTGATCTGGATTCCTCTTCCCCTCTCTTTAGGAACCTTAGTGATCCTATCATTTCTCAAGATCCTAATTCTTTTATGAAGCATGAATCTTCTCGCTCATTTCATGATGAGGATGAGGCTTTAAGGGTTCTTACTAAACAAGTTCATAAGCTTGCTACTAGCATTGATAAATTTTATGATTGTCTTTCAAGAGAATCAAAATATTGATAATATTACTTATTTTGATGCTCTTAAGGAAGTGATCAGTAATGATGAACATGGTGTTAATCTTTTGCATGGTCATACTCACCTTCTCCATTCTCATATTAAGCCTTTGGCTCAAGCTACATCTAAAGAGGGATGGCTCTAACCTGCCCAACCTATTTTCATTCTTATCTCTAGAATTCCTAATTATGTCACTCCTATTTTGACTACTTCTGTTCAACTATCTAATCCTCCTATTCATATTCTACCTATTCTTTATTTCCCTATGAGTTTCTTGCTTGCTTCATTTCCTACTTCATATCTTCCATACAATAGTGTTCCTTTGACTTATATTAGTCCTTCTACTGTGGTTCCTAGTATCCCACCTATAGCACCTTCTATTTTCACCTATAGCACCTTCTATTCCACCCAATTCATACACTCTTCCTAGTGCATTGAATGTGTCACTACCACCTATTTCTTCTAATGATCCCACTATCATTAGTCTTTCTCAGACCGTTTCTTCTTTGCAGGAACAACTTGCTTCCTTTACTCAATCTAAGTTTAATGTACCTACATGTGATATGGGTAGTCCTTTGTCTTTTGACATTATCCATGCCACTTGTCTTTAACAAGTTTATATGACTTTCCTTGATACCTATAATGGTAAAGGTGATCTTGTGACTCGTCTTAAAACTTTACGAGTTCTATGTAATGATTATGCTCATGATCATAGGATTTTAGCTAAGTTGTTTGCTCTCACCTTCTGTGAAAAATATTTGCAATGTTATTTCTCTTTGCCACCTTATTCTATTGATACCTTTCATAAAATTGCTAATACCTTTATCCAACAATTTCATAATAACATTGGTCACTTAGTTTCTTTCACAGATTTGGTGCATTATAAACAAGGTGGTGTTTCTTCTTCCTCTGTTTTTTGGATGAATCATAAGTTTACTCCTTTCTGAATATTTACATTCTATTATGAAAGTTTGGTTAGTGATAGTATTATTAAAATCCCTCCTATTATAGTACTTCCTTATGTATCATCTTAAAATAGACGCACTTGCCTATTAAGACCTTTTAGCTCCATCTTCATAATACCCTCTTTGGTCCATGGATACGCATGTTCTTGATCTCCTTTTCCCTCCTCTTCTTCAATATTTCTACCTTATCTCTTTGTTATCTCCCCCTTCTCTCTATGGCTTCCCAAACCTGATCTCCAAGACCAAGTCGACTTAGGTAGACCTATTTTGGACTAGGTCGACCCAGTTCAACCTAGTCCCTAAAGGTTTTAGAGCCCAAGGCTTGAAAGGCCTTGGGGGTTTAATTAGTTTTTTATTGTTATCCAATCAATCTATATTTTTTTCCTAGAAAAAAAATTATATATAAGGAAACTTAAAGGCTTCATTTTCATAAAACAAGATCATATTCTCAAGATCTTTCTCTCAAATCCAGATTTTTACCTTTTGCATTCAAGGAGTTAAAGTATTCATGTTTTTCAAGCATTTAAGCAAGGACATCTCTATCTAGCAATGAAGGATCCTTTGTGAGAATTTCCTCTTCAAGATCTAGCTTATTGTTGGCTATCAAGGGAGAAAATCTACATTGAATTATTCATCATCTTCTTCATTTGTGCACTTTTATATCCATGGCACCATGATGGGATTATGGTAGATCTATTGCAAAGAGTAGAGATACCCTACATTCCTAATTGAAGATTTACAAAAAAATTTACATATAAAATCATTACAAATAAGGGTTTCAAGAAAGGTGAATCCTATCATTTATCATGTCTTTTAGTCATTTACATTTACATTTCTCAATTATGGTTAATTCCTTAACCTATGCCTTGAACAAGGCAAGCCCTCAGTAAACCCCAACCCCAAAACCTTTACTTTTTGTCTTGAATGGCTTAGTGCCCTGAAAAGTGGAAGTCTACATCTTATTAAAGTGCTTCCATTTTACCACTAATAATTTTGGTGAACTTGACTTGTGCCCCTTTCTTTTTGGAGTTTGATTTTTTATTTTTGGGTGTTTACTTTCTTGTGGTGAGCTTGCCCTTCTTACTCTCTTTCATAGAGTTAGATTTGGCTCGCTTGTATGGTTATATCTCTCTTTTATGCTCTTTATTACATTTTCATAGTTAGATCTCATGAAATTTTTCTTTTTGATTTCCTATTTTATGATCTTAATTACATGAAGTCCAACCTATAACATTCCTGTTAGGCAAAGTTGTAGACTCATGGGATCCCTTGATCACGATTCCTCTTTTCTTTCTAGGACTCATGATGAGACTTACTTCTTTACTCATGATCTTAATCCTATAATGGAGCACAATTATTCTCACTCATCCCATGATGAAGATGATATTTTAAGAGTTCCTTCTTTGCAAGTTGATAAGCTTTCTAGTGAATTTGATAAATTAGAAACTTGTCTTGCTCAAGAAAATCAAAATCATGCTAGTGTTACTATTGTTGAAGCTCTTAATAAGCTTGTTAACGAAAATAATAATAATCTTTCTATCTTGCATGGTATATCTCACCTTATTAGTACTCATGCTAAGTCTTCAACATAATGTTCTCAAGAGTTGGGATATCCTCCTCCTTCCACATTTGTTGAACCTTCCATCCCAATTTCTACCACTCTTTCTATCATACCTACTTATGTTCTTCCTCTTATAACTACTCTTATCCAACTATCAACTCCTAAGTGTTGGTCTTCCTAGTCTTTCACTTCCTATGAGTGTTCCTCCTACTTCCATTCCTTCTTCATTACCTTTTTATAATATAGATCCTATGAGTGTTCCTCCTACTTTTTTTTGTATCAATAGTTCAATCAAACCATTCATAGGTCTTTTCCTTTGACAAAATGGTTAAGCATCTAGTTAAATGGGATGTTATACATACAATGACTAAAGTGTTGTAGGCCTTGAGCTCCTCATAGATTTTTGTAATAACATCTTGATATTCCTTGAGGATTTGTAATATTCATTGTTTCTCTTCATTACTATTAACCTTACTAGTGTGAATATCTCATCAATCTCCTTTGGTACCAAATTTATCTACCTCATATTCATTCACTTTGGATATAAGGGATGGATTCCTTTTAAGTATGACTTTCTACATTTTGAAGGTCCTTTTCAAATCCACCTTGCCTTTGAGAATGACATTGATTTTCAAATTTATGATTCCCTAATCATCTAGATCTTCAAGTCAAACTGCACATCATCTATTGTCTACCTTTCAAAGGTACTGCTACACATGATGAACTCCAAGATGTGTTGATCATCTAAGAGCACTTGAAAGTTTGTACTATTTTATACAATAGTAAGAGAACCAACTAGTGGCAACAGGCTAGCCTCCCTTGCAAGGTTCACAATATGGCTTAACCGCCTCTTGTCATTCTATAAGACTATTGGTTGTATGAGGCATTGACAAGTCAACCTTTTGGTGCAAAGATAACCCTGGAACTTCTAACAATTGGTATCAGAGCTTGGTCACAAGTTCAAATCTCGCAGGCCACGACGAGTGACAATGGGAGGGGGATTGTTGGAAGTGGGCCAACGTCCCTAGCAGGATTTGCAACATGACTTCACCACCTCCTATGGTTCTATAAGACTATTGGTTGTATCAAGCATTGACAGGTTGATATGATACTAAAAAATGCTAAATAATGCTAATAACTTATAGAAATAATGCTAATGACTTGATAACTCTTAGCTCTAGACTACTTATAGTAAGGATGCATAAAACTTACTCTCTTTGCTCTTTAAATGGCCTTGTATTTATAGATTTTTTAGGAGGAGTTGGGTAAAGTTTAGATTTTACTTCAACTTCATGAGGATAAGGTTTAAATGAGGTCCACTAAGGATAAGGAATTCATGAAGGGAAATTCAAATTGGTCTGTTATACCCCAAAGGGATATATGAGGATAAATACTCATTTTTCCTTTTTCTCCTTTTATTGAATTTGTCTTTTGGGATATTTTCAAAAGCGTGGGATAAATGATTATTTATTTTCTTTCTGAAATTGATTTTTCCTTTTTGAATGAATTTAGAATTTGGATTGATTTTACTTTTTGAATTAATTTAGAATTTGGATTGATTTTCCTTTTCGAATTAATTTAGAATTTGGATTTGATTTTCTTTTTTGAATTAATTTAGAATTTGGATTTGATTGAGAGTTTGGATTATTCTCTTGGTGCAATGACAACCTTGGCCTTTTTAACACCAACTCAACTAAAAAACAACAAATTTGACTTCTCCATGATGTGTAATGAGCTCCTTGATGCAACGAGAGTTAACTAGCCTTTTTTTTTTTGTTACATGAATATTGGCTAGAAATATGGTATGTGATTTTGAGTTGTAAAATCTATATAAACTCATGATTTTATTATGATAGGGTTTAGAATTATTGCAATAGAATACAATCCATTATGTGTTTCAATTATAGCATGGATTTTTTGTCATCTTTGTGAATTTGAGATTGTATTTCAAGTTCAAGAGCCAGGTGTGTATTTTTTATGAATTTCGTTGTGATTGAGATACTTGGTGTTAGTTGAAAATTCATTTACTTGTTAAAGATGCTACCATAATATCCAGTAATGTGATAAGCATAAGATGAGAGTGTTAACATATATATAAACACTAGTGAATTTCTCCAAAATAAATGAAGCGAGTGTTATTTCCTTGACAACTTTAGAGCAATGAGTTTTTTTCAAATGATAGAGTTGTATAATTGAAAGAAGTTTTTTAATGAGGTCAAAGGAAGGAACAATAGGTGATAATCATCATGAATCTCTTAATGGTATTTATCTTCCAAATACAAATATTGGCTAGGGAGGGAAACACTTGAAATTTTTGCTAAACTGTGAATTGTTGCAAGAAGCTAGCATAGTGAATGTACACCAACTCATAACACTCTCATCCCAGTAATTTGAACCAAAAAATGATTCAACATTTTTGGAGAAATTATGAGGATTGAGAAAAATACAACAAATAGGTGAAAACACACTAACATTGAGATAATGCAAGTGAAGGCATCAAAGTGAGTGCAAGAAATGGCATGCAATTGTAAGGGTGTGTAATATTCAATCCACTGTAATATGGTAAAATAGAAATAATTTTAAATAAATAATTAAATAAATATTACTACATTAGAAAAATATAATATATACTAGCTATTTATTTAGAAAATACTTACATTTACATAGAAGATATAATTAAAAATTTATAAGTTATTAATATACGTATAGGGAGCTATACAATAAAACATCACATTTACACATATTGATGGAGTTAAATAGTTCTAGATGAGTTCATAAAAGATTAAGTTAACATTATAATAGATGAGTCTAAGATTGTATATAAGAAAAAATGATAAATACATAATCTTAAATTTACAAATTTTAATTAAAAAGAAATTTAACTAGAGACATCCCATAATTAAATTATAAGAAAATCTAATTTAACTTACAATCATCCATTAAAAACAAAAATTGTACAAACCTAAAAATCCTACAAAATTACTCATAAAATTGAATTACTTTTGATGTGTATACTATTTATTTGGTTATTGTTTTTAAAAATATTCTTATAAGACATAAAATACCCCATAAAACAATCCATAAAATTGTTACAGAGTCACACCACTTTTGACATTTATTTTTAAAATAAAATAAAATTGTTACAGAGTCACACCACTTTTGACATTTATTTAAAATAAAATAAAATAATAAAGTGTAAGATGACATTGGATTGTTAGATCCTCCTAATCATAAAGTATGTTACTTTCAAATAACAATTGAAAATAGGGATTCACATAAACATTCAAACACACACAATGTATGTATGTATGTATGTGGGAGTGGGAGAAGGGGGTGATGAATAGTCATTTTGGTTATTCAATGATGTTATACCATAACACATGGCACTTTTAAATACTTGTTGAAGAAAGGTAATCCTTTAAAATGAAAACAATGCATTTTAGTAGAAAATAAAAACAGAAATGTAAGATTTTTAACTATTGATTTGTTGTCTAAGGCTTTGTAAATTAGTGATGTTTCTATCATAATTCAGCTATATAATTTTCAAATCAATCCCATTAACTCATGTTCTACTAATAGTGTTTTAGAAGAGCTTACCTCACATGAGAATAAAGGGTGCACTTAGCACTTATTTAATCTATTTGATGCCCACATAGGTTAACGATTGGGTGTTGTCGAGGTCCCCTACCTCAATACTATTCCAACTCAAGCATACTTAATTATAATTTTTTTCCAAGATTAGCCCACTTAACTTGATAAGTAGATAAGATAAGATAAGATAAGATAAAAAATTTAACAGTACAAAGGGTAAATGCCAGTAGGGGGAGCACCAAATGGTGTCCGCAGAAAGAATGTGAAAGCAAAACAACAAAAGAACCAAGAAAGGGAATAACAACAACTAAGAATTCCTCACAAGTGAGAAGTAGTCCATAATGGAAAGGTGGCCATTAGAGCAATCAGGTACTCTAGAAGGTCGTTGCTAAGTGTGATCTCTGTGGGGTCTCATAGATCTGGTGTAAACTAAGATAGTACAGGGAGGTCGCTTCAATCCTTGAGCAGGGACTGTAGAACTAAAGAAAGAGGTGATGAGTTGTGTAGGGTTCGACGTCGAGAAAAGTTGGAGCTGTATAGTTTGCTCAAGAAGCTGCATGGTCTCCTAAAGGTAGAATGCAAGACATTGTTGGTCAATATGTATGAAGAATGAGGAAAGAGACTGACACTCTCTGAACAAACAATAGAATCTCCCTCAGATCTCATAGTAAATGGGATAATGAAAAATAAAGTGAGACTCGGTCTCAACCTCCCTGAGGTGACAAAGTCGATAGATCTTTTCCTCCCTATAGATCTGGTGATCAATCTAAATATGTAGCCGATGAGATCCTACTCTAAAAGATCCCAAGGAGATGCAAAGAGTGTGATTCCAATGACGAGTGAGATACCAGGGGCATAAGATGATCCTATCCTGGATATCAAGGAAGTGCTTAGCATAGAAGGCCATACGCAGGTGGAGCCCACTTGGGGGATTCCTTTAGGTTGTGATAAACATATTGTCTATAGATGTCAAGTCTAACATGCTCATTCAACTCCCGCTGAGGTGGAAGAAGATGGGTTGGAGCATCCAAAGAAAACTGAAAGCAGGGAAGACAATCCAAACTAATACCAACCGATCCCAAGAGGGCAGAGACCTGGGTGTACCAGCAATGAGATCTCTGTCCAAAGTCTAAACTCACAACCTCCATAGAGGAACAGTAAGCCAAGTAGGAATATTTGTGACAATCATTGGAGGAATCAATGAAGCTCTGAAGCCGGTAAAGAAGCCAAACTAAATAAAAAATGGTCCCCAATCTGAGAGATGTGTTTTAGAAGTTAGATTGTGATATTGCTCTTAGAATCAACCAGCTTTCAAGTTAAAACCATTGTCCCATGTCTATGAGGATTCAACTATGCAGCTTTCACATGTAGAATTGGGATATCTTGCACTCTATTTTTAATACACATTTGATTGAATTATTAATTATTATTATGATTTAATTGTGTAATTTTTGAGGCAAAATCATTGTCCCATGTTTCATAAGTAGTGGTTCATAGGAATCCATCCCTCATGAGGATAAAGGGTATACTTAGCACTCATTGAATCTATGCAATCTCACAAATGTGGAGCATTGGGCCTTTCCAAGAGATCATCCATCTCAATACTACTCTTTTTTAAATACACATTTAATTGCATTATTAATTGCTATATTGTTATTAGGATTCAGTAGTGTAGTCATCCACTCACATTCATTAACCCATGTTTAATAAGTAGTGGTTCAAGAGAATCTATCCCTATTAAGAATAAAGGTTACAATTAGCACTCATTGAATCTAGGTAAGTTCACACGTGTGAAGCATTGGGCCTTTCCTAGAGGCCACCCATTTCAATACTACTCCAACTCAATCACACTTCACTATGAAGTTTCATCAAGATTAGCCCACTTAATTTGATAAACAAGAGATTTTATGTCCCCACCTCTTTTGTATCCCCATGATTTGTCAAGAAATGTAATTTAAAATGTTGATTCAAAAACAAGTTACAGAATCTAATCTAGAGATTCTAAAGTAATTTAAAATATTAATTTTGCCCCTTCTTGGATCCCTTTCTTTCCTTTTCCTTCGCAAGTCATCTTTTTAATAGTTAAGTCAACCACTCTATTCAATTATTTCTTGTGTTACTTCTTGTGCTCTCTTTCATGTATATCTCCATGATGAATCATATAATGTGATCCTAAATGTTGATACAAAATATTTAAAATAAGCATGAAATATTTTCAACAACTGAAATTACTATCAAAATTGAATCGTATAACTTTTAAAATAATCATAATACTTTTTGTGGAGGTTATTATTTTAGGATTCGATTGTGTAACTTTTTTTGCATCAACATTTCGGATTACACTATGATCCATCATCAAGATGAGTAAATGGGAACATAAGAAATAAGAAATGAATGAATAAAGTCAATATGATATGAAACGTTGATGGAAACAAATTATAAAATCTAAAGAAAAAAACAATAACAAATTTTCATACGTTGTGAAAATCTATTTACTCTTATACTTATATAATATGAAGCATAAGTGCTAAAAATCTAAAATATAACGAGTAAAAAAATTATAACAAGATTTTTAGAATTTAATTAATAAATCTAGATATTATACAAAAGCTGAGGTATAATGTGAAGCAAGAAACTCCCGGTCATAATTGTGACCCGTACGTACGTATGTACAATGCCTGATATAAGTCTTATTTGTAACATGTTGTACGTGGACAAAGCACGAGCACACAAGTACATGCAAGCTGCCAAATATATTATCTGTCATAGTAAGCCATTTGTTTACAAAACCTAAGCCCACAGAAAGAAGGAAAAATAAATAAATATAACTTTCATGATATTTTTCACATTACAAAATGGTAAACACATTTAGTCACTTTCATGAAGGAAAATGAAATGGAAATAACTAAACCTTAGGCACCAGTTTGTTGCTTAGTGTTTCAAAGACTGCCAATTTTTACAAATCTATGGGCACTCTCTAAAAAAACAATAGAATCTCCCTCGGATCTCATAGTAAATGGGACAACGAAAAATAAAGTGAGACTCGATCTCAACCTCCTCGAGGTGACAAAGTTGATAGATCTTGTCCTCCCTACCGATCTGGTGATCAGTTTGAATATGTAGCTAATGAGATCCCACTCTAAAATATCCCAAGGAGATGTAAAGAGCATGATTCCAACAATGAATGAGATACGAGGGGCATAAGATGATCCCATCCTAGATATCAAGGAAGTGCTCAACATAGAAGGCCATACATGGGTGGAGCCCACTTGGGGGATTCTTCTAGGTTGTGATAACATACTATCTATAGATGTCAAGTCTAACATGCTCATTCAACTTCCCTGAGGTGGAAGAAGATGGTTTGAAGCATCCAGAGAAAAATAAAAGGGGAGAAGACAATCCAAACTAATACCAACCAAGCCCAAGAGGGCAAAGACCTGGGTGTACTAGCAATGAGACCTTTGTCCAAAGTCCAAACCCACATCCTCCATAGAGGAACAATAAACCAAGTAGGAATATCTATGATGACCATCAGAGGAATCAGTGAAGCTCTGGAGCTGGTGAAGAAGCCAAACTAAATCAAAGATGGTCCCAAATCTGAAAGATGTGTTTTAGAAGTTAGATTGTGATATTTCTCTTAGAATCAACCAGCTTTCAAGTTAAAACCATTGTCCCATGTCTATGAGGGTTCAACTATTTAGCTTTCACATGTAGAATTGGGATATCTTGCACTTTATTTTTAATACACATTTGATTATATTATTAATTATTAATTATTATTACAATTTAATAGTACAATTTTCAAGACAAATTCATTGTCCCATGTTTCATAAGTAGTGGTTCACAGGAGTCCATCCCTCGTGAGGATAATGGGTATACTTAGCACTCATTGAATCTACACAATCTCACAAATGTGGAGCATTGGGCCTTTCTGAGAGGTCATCCATCTCAATACTAGTCTTGATAGGCCAACACTGGGGCAAATAATAAGAGAAGAATTAACAATTTTATGATGAAATTTAACTAGTCTATACGTGTCAATCTGAAAGCGTAAGCTTGTGAAAGGTGTCTGAGCAATATGCCATTAAGGGATGCTAGCAATGAGATGAGGGATTATGAATGCAGCTACAGGACGTAAAATTGAATCAATGAAAAACTAAATGAACCCCAGCGACAAGAATTGTCACTTCCTAGCAACAGGAACATCAGAAACAAAAACAACAAAACTAATCTACAATAAAGATAATCGTAACTCACAATAGATCATTAATTAATTCAAATTCACATGAAATATTATTATGCAATAAAACATAGGTATTGAATGTATAAATTAATATAATATGATTAAAACACATACCATGTAATTTTAAACCAATCAAAATACAAATAAAAACAAACTTAAACACACTCCATAAAATAAAGAATCACCATGTGACTTTAGAGTGGGCTTGCCTCCTTAGCTTCTCGGCGATGAAGATACAAATTGCTTTTATAGCTTCTTAACCATGCACATGAATATGGGACTTATGATTTAAAATAATAATAATATCTCTATATATTGTTGTGTGTTTTTCAAAATTGTACATCTCTCCTCCTTTTGTCTCTCGTTGCTTATATAGATGTAGCTTATAACAACTTAGAGTAGAATAGGGATAATGAAAACCAAACATTAGCCAACGTACAAACATATTTACAGGTTGTAGGCAGTTGTAGCAAAGAATAGGAAATAAAAATTTTGGTCCCTGCCATGTATGAAGTCCTCCATTTTAATCACCATACAAATAATACCACAAATCGGATATGTGCCAAGAGTAGACAATAATTTTTTATCATTCCAGCAAGCATCATTGTTAGCATCTAGTATGGATTTGAAATAGTTTTGCAAGAGTCATATTAATGTAATTTGTTTCCATGTGAGGCTTGGAAATGTTGAGTTCACCTCCTTAGCGGAAATAACGGCTTAGTTTCCTATAGCATGGGTTTGGTTGTTTTTGTTACATCTCCAAAATGAGTTTGTTTGTTTTAATCACCGTACAAATATTATATGTGGAGATTTGGCCATTAAGGTATTATGTTATTCATGGTTGGATTGATAATATTGCTTGATAAATACAATAACATGCTAAATAAATACAATCACATATATGTATTTACATATTTTATCAAATAACTAGATTAAATATTACTTTCTTATATTAGATCATATGCAACATAGAAGGTGAAAATAGAATATTAAAATGGGTTTTGAAATGAGCATGAAGGCTTATACAAAGGCTAAAATATGGTATAATTTGGGACATAAAATTCTCTCATCAACTCTATTTCAAATACACATTTAATTGCATTATTAATTGCTATACTATTTTTTATTAAGAAAAATAGGTTTTACAGGGATCCTGAAACCCAAAAGTTCTTACATAAAAAAGGGCAACGAGTTCACAAAAAAAGACCAGTAACAGAACAATAGCCAATAGAAAGGCCAAAGAAAAAGATAGGAAAAAAGCCAAAAGGAAAAAAAACCTACAGAGACAACAAAATCCAAAGGTAGTGCTTGTATAATCTTTACTTACTTCCCTACCCTCCTCTCAAGGTCTTGGATGGTCTCTGCCACTTCGTTAGCTCTTTGAAACTCCTTCGCCAAGAGCTCCAAGTTCTTCTCATAGCTTCGATCCATGTGGCTTTGGATTACGTTCATTATGGTGTCCTCTTCCATCCTATCTTCATCATTGTCCTTCCCATCCTTCTCTGCGACAAACCCATTGGCTTTTAGCTTGTCACTTAGACTGACAATGTTATCATTGAGAGATTTAAGAATAGTGAGCATCTAGTTGATCATATTGTAGTTGAAGTTCTCCATATTTTTCATCTTTTCTTCAACCATCTTGATTTAGTCCCTCAAGTCAGTCGAGTTCCCTTGCTCATTCTTCTTCACCTGGCTTTCCATCTACCCCATTCTTTCTTTTACTTCCTCCAACTCATGAAAGAGCCATTTTATAGATTGGAAGTTATCAATCATGCTATTTTTTGCATTGTTGAGCTAGTTCATACCCACCTCCCTCGCATTGTTAGTAATGGCCACCAGCATCGGTTCTATGAGTTCTTGCAATTGGATTTTGCCCTCTTTTTCTTCAAGGATTTGGGGGTTCATAACTTCTCTAACAATCCCCATTTTAGAAGATCTAGCATTGAAGTTCTTCCAAGCCATATGCTTTTATTACAACCACACTACTTGTGTTGCCCTCCTCCATTTTCTCATTTTATTTCTCTTGTGGGGGCTTGGGAAGGGGAGGGAGAACAGAGAGCTCTGGCCCCATATCATTTTGCCCCTTCAATGGCATATCCTACTCCCTGATCCTCCTCTGCTTCTTTTTGGGGTTACCAGCCGACTCCTCTCTAGACTTAACATCCTTACCCTTAGTCTCCTCATCCATGTCCATGTCTTCTCCTTCCATTGTACTCTTCTTCCCCTTGACTAGTCATTTTGGGCATATGGCCCCTAGGGCTTTAAGGAGCTTTACTAGGAGTGGGAGTTTCTTTGTCTCTCCCCTTGCTCTTCTTCCTTGAAGATTAATAGTATTCCTCCTTCTCTGAATTTAATCTCAAGTTTCTTCCATGTCTCATGAGAAATTAGAGTTCCTCGTCTCCTCAGAAGAAACCACAACATGATGCAAGGGCTTACTCCTGGACTGGGATTTAAAATATTCAAAGAGCAAAAGAAGTAAACCCTCATGCAGAGCAGGGTTAGCACTGGGTTTTTTGTTATACCCCAAAATATTCTTGTTCATAGAAGAATACAGGTAAAAAGAAAAAAAGACTTTAGCTCCATAATAGAAGTGGTTAAGCAGTACAAAATGATGGGTTCTAACCCTATCAAACCTCATATCTAGAGAAATAAACTCAATGATAGCCCTTAGTACATAACTCCAAAGCTTCTTGATTGAGTCCATCTCATAGAAAGTCTCACTTTTCACCAGCTTCTTCTTCTCTTATGTGTTCTTGGAAAAATCCTTCATTGCATTCATAGAAACTTTTTTATCTCTGTAGAACTGCAAACCCTCATCAAGGATTTCAGTAACATAGGTGATGACCCTTACATCAACATGATACAAAACTCCATCAATCTTAACCCTGCCATCCTTCCAAGAATTAACCATGAGATTGGTAACTGTTAAGTCATACCTGTAAAGCTTGGCAATGTAGTTAGCGATGCCTCCCTTTTTGAGTTTCTCCTAGACCTTGGTTCTCTATTTCCATTTCTCCACCTCTCCAACTAGTTCCCTTCTGCTTCATTCTCTCACCATCTCGATCAACTAGGTGGTTTCCTTTCACATTAACATAGTTCCTTTTTCACCTTTGTTTCCTATGTTTACTCTGTCCAAAACCACCTTTTCTTTCAATTCTAGAGAATTGGAAAACAAAATAAGCAACCCATAAAGCATGGCGATTAGACACCAAATGTGTCATATGCCAGTTCACCTTGTATTTTCCATAAATGCATTGGCTTGTGCACATTTTTGCATTAGTTTCCATAATTAACTGGGGATTTGGCTTGTACCTTCTGGGATCCTCTCTTGATCAATTAGACCTTTCACGATTAATTGAAAATTCCTTTCATCTCATTCTTGACTGCCTCGTTGGCAAACCAATTAGCCATCGAGTTGGATTCCTTGTACTCATGCCTGACATGTACACTCTCAAATTTGCCAAGTATGGTATAGGTTTCTTCCACTATGTTTGCAATGGTCAAAGCAGGTTGGAGATCACCTTTTATGCATTTGATGATATTGTTTGATTCCCCCTCCAAACGTAGGTGTTTGACTCCCACTTCTAGTGCCAATTTAGTAGTGTGGAAGCATAGTGATTTGTCTAGTTTCCCAAGGGGTAGAAGAGAGTAGCAATGCCTGCACCATGGCCATTTCTGATGATGCTCACACATCCAGTAGGACCAGGGTTGCCTTTGGTTGTTCCATCGAAGTTGGATTTGCACCAACCTTCAAAGGGGAGTCTCCACTTGACCCCCTGTCTTTTCATTCTCTCATCCTTCTCTCTGTCCTTACTGTTACCCCCTTCATCAAGATCACTACCCTTTCTAATAAGAGAATTTTCTCTCAGGTTGCTATTGATTTTATCTGCAACCACATTAGTAGGAGCCTCTCTGTCTCTAAAAATTTGATTGATTCTCTCTTTCCAATAGAAGTGGGGCAAAGTCCATGTGCTTATACTATGAAAATTTGTGCCTTTGTACATGCTAGCCCACTGACAGAAGAAGTCTAGGATATTCCTTGGTTTACACCAACTGACACCATATTTCTTGGTGAGATATTCTTGAACCTCCATGGAATAGGGGTAATGGATGAAGATGTGGTTAACTGTCTCCAAGTGATGCTTGCAAAGAATACATCAATTAGGGATATACTAACCTCTTTTTGCCAAGTTGTCTAGAGTGAGAATTTTATCTTGAAGCGTCAGCCAAAAGAAAATGTTAATTTTAGGGGTAAGGTCAGGCAGCCAGGTCTTAGCCCAAAGAGGTTTCTCCTTCAAGCTCCAAAGGGAGTTGTACCCCAATGCCATTGAGTAGGATCTTCTTGGGTTTCCCTCCCCTATTAGTTCATCCTTGTTTTTGTTCAAAATCAAAGAGTTCAGCGTCACCATTATCGGCTTGAGATCATTCGATATCAAAGATAGGTCTCTCCAACCCTGGTCTGTTCTATAGTCACTTACTTTCATTCTGAACATCCTTATATAGGTATTGGCCTAGTTATCATAGGTGGGGTTATTAATGAGAGGGCCCTAAATCAGCCAATTATTATGCCAGAAGAGGGTGTTCTCTCCATTTCCCACTTTCCATTTGGCCTTAGAATTTGCAAGGGTTCTTGCCTTTAAGATCTTGTTCCATATAATCGAGCTAGTCAGGATGTCAGGATCATTGAGAAAATATCTAAGAGAAGGTCTCCTAATATACTTATCCACCAAAATATCTCTCCATTCTCTAGTGCTTTTAAATATATCCCAAACCTGCTTAGCTTAGAGAGCACTATTGAGATGCCTAAGTTTTTTGATTCCCAAGCCCCCATAACACTTGGGGAAGCAAACATTATCCTAGGCTACAAGGGGGTATCTTTTATGCTCCTCCAATCTAGACCAAAAAAAATCTATTTGGATCTTTTCCATTTTCTCAACATATTTGACCAGGATCCCAAAGAGACTCAAGGCATACGTGGGAAGGTTTTGAAGGGTGGACTTCACCATAAGGTATTTACTAGCTTGGCTGGGAGTGGTTCCGTTCCAACTTGCCAACTTCTTGTTGAACCTGTCAATAAGCCCATTCCAGAAAGAATCCAACAACTTAGTCCCCATTGAGAGTCCAAGATAGCTCGCAAGCAGGCTTCCAACCTGGCAACCAAGAATATTTTCAATCTTCCTTTGTCTTTCTACAGGAGTATTAATAAAGAATACCAGGCTTTTTGCCCAATTACTAAGTTGGCTAGTTCCCTTGGTATACTTATCTAGTAAGCTCTTCATCGATTTGGCCTCCAAAACTGAAGCTTCTCCTCCCATTATAATGCCATCCACAAACTATTGGTGAGTGAAAGATAAATGCCCTGAAGAAGGATTAATTCCTCTCAAGCACCCTTCCTGTCTTATTCTCTGAATCAATCTACCAATACACTTTGCCATGATGATGAAGAGGATGGGAGAAAGGGGATCTCCCTGCCTTAAGCCGCTCGATGGTTTGAAGAAATCAGTTGGAGCCCCATTAATAATGATAGCTAGCAAAGAGGTGGATACAAGTTGGGATATAAGTTTGCATACTTGGTGGTCAAAACCAAATGCCTGGAGGACTATTCCAAGAAAGGACCAGTCCACCTAGTCATAGGCTTTAGAGAGATCCAACTTGAGGAGAAGACCCTCCCTCTTCCCAGCCTCTAGAGAATGAATGATTTTATGAACCAACATTATAGAATCTAGGATCTGTCTACCAAGGAAGAAATCCATCTTCTGTGGAGAAATGATCAAAGGTAGGGCCTTGAGAATTCTGGTCATCAGAACTTTCAAGATGATCTTGTAGAACAAATTGCAGAGACTAATGGGCCTAAATTGGTCCATAGTATCTGCCCTACGGGTTTTAGGGATAAGAACTAGAAAAAGGTAGAGTTAAGCTCTTTCAGAAGATTCTTGACCCCAAAGAATTCCTACACCGCCTTGACAACATCAATCTTGACCACCTCCAAATAAACGTGGAAGAAGAAAGTTGGAAAACCATCTAGCCCTATGGCGTTATCAGCAGGGAGAGAAAACAAAGCTTGTTTCACTTCTAGACAGTTAGGTATAGCCTGCATCATTGCATTATGGTGAGGCTAAATCATCTAGGGTAGAGATGAAACAATTTCCTTTTGGTCCTCCACAGATAAAGTGGTGTCCCAGGAAAGGAGAGAAGAGAAAAAAAAAAATAGCCTCGGCAAAAATGTCATTATCATCAAACAAAAGGGACTGGCCCTTCTTGATGCCTAAAATCTAGTTGTTTGCCCTATGCTTAAGAGTAGAGAGGTGGAAAAACTTGGTATTTTGATCTCCCACTTTGAGCCAGTCAATTGTAGATCTTTGTTTCAAAAAGTTATCTTCTCTACTAATTATGTTGTGGAGGTCAGAGAGAATAGACATCTATGTGTTCCTCTTGTGCTCATTGTATTCTTCCTATTGAATGATGTCCTGAATGGAGCAAAGTTGATTAGACACCTCCTCCTTGGCCTGGAAGATATGACCAAAATTTGACTTGTTCTAGATTTTGATATTGTGTTTAACATTTTTCAATTTCTTGGCAACCCTGAACATAGCAATCCCTTCCACTTCGATGTTCCACCAAGAGGAGATCCTGGATAACAAGTTCGGGTGGGAGATCCACATCTTCTCAAAATGAAAAGGAAAGTTCCACTTTACTAAGAGAGGGACTAACAAAAGGGAAATAGGGGATTGATCAGACCCAACTCTAGGGAGAAGGGAGAGCTTGCAAGAGAAGAAGTTCAACCAATCAGGCGAAATGAGGGCCTGATTAAGGTAGACTTGGATATGTTCACTCCCTTTATGCCTACTGGACCAAGTGAAAATCTTGCTAGAGAGATCAACGCCTAAGAGAGTTAGGTTGTTTATGAAATTAGAAAGATCCATCTTGTTATCCAGGTCTGAGGCCAAACCCCTAGATTTTTCCTCATCAGAAAGGGGAGTATTGAAATCTCCCATTATGATACCTTTGTTAAGGTTGCAATTCTAAATGAGAGGGCAAAACTTGGCCCAATAAGCCTTCCTCTCTCACTTAGAGTTAGGGGCATACACATTTAAAAGAAACTAGGAGTCTTTATTATTAATGTGCAGAACTTTACATAGCAGGGTGTTACCTTTATTATGAATGGTGTTGACTAGGAAATGCTTATTATTGAAGAGTGTGAGTAGCCCACCAGAAGCACCCTCTACATTGGTGGCCTCTCCATCCATTTTGTTATTAAAGGAAATCTTACCCACCAGATCCTTCTTCATTTTAGTTTCTTGGATCAACATGAAATTAGGTTTGTGGTCTCTAATCATATTCCTTACTATCTCCTATTTGTGGGCTCCGTTTAGCCCCATTATATTCTAGGATATTATCTTCATTTCTTTTTAATCTAGCATACCTCCTTCATGGTCCTTTAGCTCCCATCAACCAAATTCCTTCTAGCCTGCTCCTGAATGGTTTGGCTTAAACTCTTTCTACCTAGTGTCCTAGTTTTAACTCCAACATCAGCTTTCACTCTGCTCCTGGTTGTTGTTTGTGATGTTGGGGAAGGGTCTCTACTTTTCTTCCTTTTGACCATGGTCCAAGTCCCCTTGTTGTCATCTAAGTAGTTCTCAAGCCATGCCTCCATTCTAGAAATCTATCTAGGGGAAGAGTTTTTGACCAATTCCAGAATCCTAGTACCCAAACTAGGGGAAGTTGAATGATCCCCAAGAGGTGAGGAGAGGACCTCCTTGGCTTCCTGAAGTACTTAAGTTTTTGGCACAACCAACACATCAATCTCCTCTTCATTTGTCATTCTTGGCTCCTTCCCTGTCTCCTTTAGGGAAGAATCCCTGCAATGTTCTTCAAGAGAAGGATCACAATGACCACTTTCCCCTTCAAGAGGTGGTATGATACTCTCTTTGTTGGGCCCTTTTGCTGCACTAATTGGTCCTCCCTCCACCGCTTTGATCTAGGGATCAACCCGGGCTAAGACATTCGCTTCTTTTACAAGGATTTCCACAATCACCTCCTAATTTTCAAGATGACTAGTCTCAGGACCCTTGTTCTTTTGTTTCCAAATTTTGTTCCCATTCTACTGAGTTCTGAGTTTAGGAGTAGGCTTTTTCCTATTCTTTTTCCTCCTTAGCCTTTAGGCATTATTTGGCCTTATGGCCCATTTTCAAACAATGAAAACAGGAAAAAGGCACACTCTCATAGACCAGCTTCTGAACATGAGTTCCCAGTTTAGAATGGAAACTCACTACCTTCGACATATCCACCCCCTCCCCAAATCCAATACAAATATGAGTATAGGTTAGTCTTCTTCTTGAAGCTGTTATTGGGCCTATGGAGAGAAGCTCTCCAAAGGAACTGGCCACCCTAATGAAAAAATCCTCATTCCATAATTCCAGAGGAAGCTCTAGAAGTCTTACCCAAACTGAGGCTTGCACAAAAAAGAATCGTTCAAATCCAACTTTGATGTCCACTTCTAGAGGACCAAAGTTGAGCGGCCAATAACCTAAGGCCCCTCACACAAGATGTTTGAGAGGTCCTCATTGCAGGAAAAGTTGAAAGACAGAAATCCTTTGGCCATTGCAGTGACTGTCCTTTTAGGTTCCATTTCTTCTTTGTGAAAGATCTAACAATGTCTATATTTGGCCTTTGCCCAATGAACTTACCCACTAGGGTAGAAGCCATAGGAGCAATGTTGTGGTCGACAAGCTCGTCCAGAATAACAATTGCAAAAGTTCCTTTTTAAGATCCAAGGAGCACTTTAACAGCTGGAAAAGAAGACTTACCAGATGGTTTAACTCTAAACAGAGAAGACCATTTGGCAATCTGCGCCCCAGGAAGTCCTACCTTGGGGACTGGAGGAGTCTTACCTGGATCCTTACAAAGAGCACGTGGGTCCCCATCTCCATTCTCTGTCAATTCTCTAATCTCTGTATTCCCCTGACAATCTCTGTCCCCTCCCTTTGAATTGTGACCCGAGCCATGATTCTGATCCCAGCCAACCAGAGGAATCTCGCCCAAAATAGGATTCAAATTTTGAAAAGTCGCTCTTACCCCCCACTTCCAATCACCATCAGTACATGGAATTATTAATAGCAATCGAGCCATACCTTATTAAGAAGATACATTATTGAATCCTAATAACAGTATAGCAATTAAGGATCCAAACTAATACCAACCGAGCCCAAGAGGGCAAAGTCCTGGGTGTACCAACAATGAGACCTGTGTCTAGAGTTTGAACCTACAACCTCCATAGAGGAACATACCTTATTATGACGTGGGTTGCCATTAATTGCTATACTGTTTATTAGGATTCAATAGTGTAGTTTTCCACTCGCATTCATTAACCCATGTTTAATTAGTAGTGGTTCACAAGAATCTATCCCTCTTAAGAGTAAAGGTTACACTTAGCACTCATTGAATCTAGGTGAGCTCACATGTGTGAAGCATCGGGCCTTTCCTAGAGGCCACCCATTTCAATACTACTCCAACTCAATCACACTTCACTGTGAAGTTTCATCAAGATTAGCCCACTTAATTTGATAAACAAGAGATTTTATGTCCCCACCTCTTACATATCCCCATGATTTGTCGAGAAATGTAATTTGAAATGTTGATTCAAAAATAAGTTATAAAATCTAATCTAGAGATTCTAAAGTAATTTAAAATATTAATTTCGCCCCTTCTTGGATCCCTCTCTTTCCTTTTCCTTCATGGGTCATCTTTTTAATAGTTAAGTCAACCACTCTATTCAATTATTTCTTGTGTTACTTCTTGTGCTCTCTTTCATGTATATCTCCATGATGAATCATATAATGTGATCCTAAATGTTGACACAAAAGATTTAAAGTAAACATGAAATGTTTTCAGCAACTCAAATTACTATCAAAATTGAATTGTATAACTTTTAAAATAATCATGATACTTTTTGTGGTAAATTATATTTACGATTCGATTGTGTAACATTTTTTGCATCAACATTTCGGATCATACCATGATCCATCATGAAGATGAGTAAAAGAGAACATGAGAAATAAGAAATAAATAATGTTAATGTGATATGAAACGTTGATGGAAAAAAATTATAAAATCTTAACCAAAAAAAAGAACAAATTTTCATACATCGTGAAAATCTATTTACTCTTATACTTCTATAATATGAAGCATAAGTCCTAAAAATCTAAAATATAACAAGTAAAAAACTTATAGCAAGATTTTTAGAATTTAATTAATAAATCTGGATATTATACAAAAGCTGAGGTATAATTTGAAGCAAGAAACTGCCGGTCATAATTGTGACGCGTACGTACGTACGTACGACGCCTGATATAAGTCTTATCCGTAACATGTTGTACGTGGACAAAGCACGAGCATACAAGTACATGCAAGCCGCCAAATATATTATCTGTCATAGTAAGCCATTTGTTTGCAAAACCTAAGCCCACAGAAAGAAGGAAAAATAAATAAATACAACTTCCATGATATTTATGGTAAACACATTTAGTCGCTTTTCATGAAGGAAAATGAAAGGGAAACAATTAAACCTTAGGCACCAGTTTGTTGCTTAGTGTTTCAAAGACTACCAATTTTTACAAATCTGTGGGCTCTCCAGCATTTGGTAAAGGTCAGCACCTTAATTGGTGTTTGTTGTTTGTGATTGGAAAAAATTGTGTCTGTTGTCTAATTTGATGTTGATAATAGAAATTTTTTTAATGTATATTTGAATTTAAGAAAACATTTGTTTATCTTATTTTAAGATTTTTCATTGTATCAAATTAAAATTTACAAAATAATCTAATATCATATCAAATTATATAATATGTGATATTGTTTTTTATATTAAACACCATGACAAACATATCCAAAGGTATGTGAAACCACATCCATAGGATCTAAAAGAGGCCGCAACCTTAGCCACCATGAGAAATCATACCTATACTCAAGGCAATATAAAGCCATTTGGGTAACTATAATGAGAGTAACTTCATGACTCAATCAGATAGTTCCAACAAAACCCTTGCTAACTAATCTCCAAAAATATTTTTAGAACAACATAAATAGGTAGAAGAGACACAATCACCTTTCTCTTCTAGGTTCAATTTGTTAATCTCTATTAGAATTTGCAATTACAAGTGAAACCTATAAAATTGTGAATTCAATTGTAAAAAATAATCTTTATATTCTCATTCATGTGCAATCTAAAATCAAATATCTAATAATAATTCACAAGGAAAAGAGGTTGATTATATATATATTTTTTGGTATGATCTTATTATTGTACTTGCAGACAATTTACATTTTTTAAATTTAATTTAATGTCTTTTTAATGTCAATGGACCCTTGGTCTACCACTGAAATTGAAAGACTCACAAAGAACTCTAAAAGAATTTTTTTTAAATCATAAAAGAAAAACAAAAGATATTTATTTATCACAAAATATATAACAACAATTTTTTATCAGGTTACCTGGGTAGGGGTATCCGCAGGCGTTCTCTATGCAGGAGCCAAAATGCACTTATAGCCAAAACCCTATCCGCACCTGTAAGATGCTTACCCATTCATAAAGAACTCTAAAAGAATTTTAAAAAAATCATAACGATAAAACAAAATATATTTATTTATCACAAAATATAAAACAACAATTTTTTATGAGGTTACCTGGGTAAGGGTATCCGCACCTGTAAGATGTTTACCCACTTACTTAGGCAAGTGCTCTATACACTGATCTTCAATAGCAATCATTGTAAATAGAGACCTTTATTAATATTTTTGTGTTTGCAATGTCAGCTTATTGTTTATAAGCTTAATTCAATACCCATTATAATCATTCTACAGAGGACACACTTTCCCAATCACCAACAAAGAATCAGATATGATAGCTATCACATTTTTTAAGAAATATATTGACCATCTTGAGTAAAGCAACATGCCTGACTTCAAACTGTACATTAATGTCAGAACCTACCCACTGTTCTATGTAAGAAATGACATGAAAAACAGTCCCTAACAGTGGCTCCTTCAGGCGTTTTGACAAACATTCTCCTAAGGAAGAAATATAAATGAAATACCTTCTATTCTATTCTGATTATCACATACTTATTCTGCCCCTATTTGCACATACTCATGAGAGTGAATCATGCATGTAAAATGATCCCATGAAACACATTTTAATCCTTGGAAATGAAATTTTCACAATCAAAATGTAATGACTAGTGCCCATTTTGTTTCTTCCATAGACCAGCTCAGTACATGTTTCACATTATTAGTTGTTTTGTGTCACTATTTAAAGACAATGAATGGACATCATTTTGTTAATGATTCACAAAATCTTTAAGAAGCATCATCCTAGGAATCTCTCGATTGAACCTCTGAAAGGAACATATATTTATGTAGACCATCCTGTGGAACATTGATATCACCAAGTTCTATTTTCAATTGCTTTGCAATTTTTTTCAAAGATATTTCAAATCAAGCTTCATAATCCAATGGAATACTGGAGTGTAACACACTTCTTCTCTCAGTCTTCAATCTCCACGGCCAAAAAGGCTGTAGCCATGTACAGATTCTCTCTTGTCATCTCTCACATCAAACTTATGAAAGGGTGGCCTCCCTAGTGATAATAATGTACCATTTAAAGTGAGGCCATAAAGTCTAAGTTATGGTGTGAAAACCATTGATATAGATAATGACTAGCTTTTAAATAAGAACCATGCAATTGGGTTGTTAGATTAATGTTCATTTCTATTTCATCATCTATTTTAGTCATCATAGACATACACTCAGTCTTATTGCATATTTATCAACATATATTAAGGCAGTGTTGCCTTTGTCTGGAAATTCTTTATGTTTAAACAGTGCTGGTTATGGTTATCTTGGTAGGATGTCTAGTTCTTTTTATTTTTTTCATACTACGTTTTTGGTATGCTAAGCTGGGGTAGGGGGTGTTTTTGCTGGAATGGTAATTTGCTGATAGTCGGCCAGCTTGACTTTTTGTAAAGGCCAGCCCTCTTGTTTTGACTGCTTAATATTTCGAAAACATATATTTCACATATTTCATTTTATGAAAGTGAATATCCCATGAAACAGAAAAAATTTCAAAATCAAAATGTAACGACTAATACCCATTTTGTTTCTTGCATTAATCAGCTGAGTACATGTTTTACACATTAGTATTAGTTGTTTTATGTCAGTATTTAAAGACAACGAATGGACATCATTATGTTGATGATTCACAAAATTCAGGTATCCTACTAGAAATCTTTGAATTGAACCTTTGGAAATAACTTATATTTATCAAAGATCATACTTGAGACATTGATATGACCAAAGAATTGTAATTTTAACTCTTACATTTTACTTTTTCCTTGAACACCTCAAATCAAACTTCATAATCCAATGGAAGACAAACATCCTACTACAATGGGATACTAGAGTCAATTATTTCCCACGGACGTTCTTGTCATTTCTCACATCAAACTAATGAGAGGGTGCCTCCCTACTGACAAAAATGTACCATTTAAAGTGAGGCCATAAAGTCTTTATGGTGTGAAAACCGTTCCCATACATAGATAATGACTAGCTCTTAAAAAAGAACCATGCAATTGGGTTTCTGCTGTGATTTTTTATTAAGGAAAGCAAAGGACTGGTCACAGCTGTCTTCCAACTGTTTCTGCTGTAATTTTTAATTTTTTCTTCTTATGATCATCATGGTCTAGGTATTGACTTCTGCCCACTGAAAATGACAATTATTTAAATCTGCTCTAACAATTGTTTTTTAACATTTGGTAACATGGATGATATGATCTTAGTCTATATACAGAGAATTTAAAATCAGTTTGTAACGTGTTTTTGAAACATTAATATTATGTTTCAATGGCATATTTTTTGAGTCAAATTTACTCTCTTATTTCATGAATAGTAGGGGAAATAAGTAAGTTGTCATTTATGTGCGCAATGGTTAATCTTTACTTCCACCTCTCAATTACCGTCCAAAAAAATTCTGGTATCTGCACACAAACATACCAAAACAAATCACCATGGACACCAATGGTCGTTTCCATTTTTGCATTATTTAGTTTTCTTGATTCCATTTGTCCAAAATGTGCTATAACAGCTATTGGGGATCTTAGTGGTGGGCGAACGTTTTAAAATGGCATTTTTAGACGACCTCGCACTCTACGAGTTCTACAAAGAGCTCCGTAAATATGAGCAAGTTGAAAGTTTAGATTCAAGCTCTTCACTCACACCTACAAAGATTCACCGAAAAAATTGACAAATTTTGACATATAGATTAGGAATTGTAGTTGCACGAAGTTAGCCTAGGTGGCTACTAGGTCGTGTCCCCTAGTTCACAAGACTCTTTTATGAAAATAAATGGAACACTTATTACACCTTGTTGATTCTTAATATTTATGAAGGTGGAACATCAGTCCTCCTCAGACTTGCTCCAATTCAAGTACTTAAGCAGGAATTTTCTTCCAAATATTAAACCCAGTTAACAACTTTCTTGCTAAATATGATTATGAGTGTTCATTAAAAGAACAATATAAGTTCAGAAGACAATTCAAGTACTTAAATATCTAGTCAAATAGGACAATATTGGATGCCACCATGCTTGAAATGAACTTTGCAGCCTTTTAAAACGCAGGTGTAAGAAGAGTCGGTGTGAAATAAAAAAGGAAGCATGGTAAAAGAAATTAGGTCTCTTAAAAGACTTCTGCTATCCGATTTCTTTAAAGACTGCAAAATGTACTGTCAGTGAGATTCCATAAACCTAAGTCCAGATTTAAATTAGGTCTATGAGGAGAAATAATGAAAACGTAACGTTGATTTTATTATTAATTTTTGATTAGTTATAGAATTTCACTATTTTTAACTATGTTGTCAATTTTTATCTCAAAAAGTCTGGTCCTTGTCAGTCTTGCCAAAATCTGTCCAAATTCTGTCAGATGATCCTGGTACAAAGTTTGCAGCAGGAGAACCTAGGCTGAATTTGACCCAAAAATGGATTCAAGTCTTGTTTTAATAGTCAATCTAAGCTAAGCTTCTTGAAACTCTTTAAGATTCTCAATTGGTACTATCAAGCATACTTAATTATGAAATTTCATCATGGTTAGTCTACTTAATTTACTTAATCGGATAAGTAGTAGATACGTTTTATAAGTTAGATTTTGATATTGCTATTAGAATCAACCAACTGTCAAATTCATCGATCCATGTTCTATGAGCATTCAACTATGTACCTTTCAAGTGTAGATTTAGGAGATCTTGTATTCTATTTCACACACGTTTTATCGTATCATTAATTCTTATATTATTATTAGGATTTAATTATGCAATTTTCGAGTCAAATTCATGTTTTGTAAGTGGTGGTTCACAATAATCCGCCCCTAGTGAGAATAAAGAGTACTCTTAGCACTCATTCAATCTTAGGCGAGCTCATATATGTGAAACGTTGGGCCTTTCCAAGAGGCCACCCATTTCAATATTACTCCAACTCAACCACGATTAACTAGAAAGCCTTGGTCAAGATTAGCCCACTTTACTTGATAGGCAAAAGATTTATGTCTTTACCTCTAGAAGCAAGATTAGTCCCCTCTTTCCTCTTCCTTCTTGAGCCACCTTTTGGATGGTTAAGTTTGAAACTTCTTATATTATCTTTCATGTTCGCCCTGATAATGGATTAGAAAGTTTGATCCAAAAACTTTCACACAATCAAATTCAAAAACTATATGAAAAAAAAAAAATTAAAAATAAGAATAAAATATTTCAAAATTCAATTGTACCAACTTTCAAAATTATCGTTAAGTGTGAATAAATTCAGCCAAATCTGCAGTCTTTTGAATATACATTGTCCTCAAATTTGGACTTTATACAAAAGGGCACCATCTATGGTGCAACATATTTGCACCAAGCTGTTGCTTGTCTGCATGTCTTGCCCTGCCCCTGCTATGGTTATGTGTAAGGAAACTTGACAAAAAAGAATATAATCATTTCCACATAACCCATAATAAATCTGAAATAATCACGGAATTAAAATCCACATGCAAAAGAATAGAAAACATACCCACAAAATTGTGACACAAGATATACCCTGGGAAACCCTCATTGAGGGAAAAACCCAGCCTCCAAAAGCATCCATCATCATGTATTATTCAACAAAAAATATCACTGTCATACAACCATGGAAGCCTTCATGGCCATAGCCACAACCGAGCAAACTATGTGAACAAGCATGAATCCACACATCCCATGCCATGCTTTCAACCTTAACAAATGCTCCCTTGGCTAACCTGTCAAGCTTTGTCCCACTCGACTCTTGCCTTTTGTCTTCTCCTTGTCACTCTTACTCTTTATAACAACTACCCTTGTGGCTACTTATATAGTAGCAAGTCCCACAAAACCACTAAGTGGTATTACATAAACCATGTGCTACCTAGCCCACTGACCCCACATTTAATATTGGGCATTTAATTCTTTTCCCCAATATTAAATAATTACATCAAATATTTTCACAATGTTACAATACAACTCATCAAGAATATTTCATGAGAATCTTTACATGTTGCACGTCCATCTAAGCACAACATTACATAATAAAAAATAAAATAATAAAATAACAATATTATGCAATGTGTGCAACACCCATTATCTCAACAATCTCCCACTTGTTGTATACATTGCATAGGGTCAATCCATAGCCACATAAATGAACAAGGGAACAATCCCTCCTAGCACATCCTCCATCATGGATCAAAATACACCAAGTGCTCCATCCTGGTACCCGCAACAAAATCAAAGTATCCAGCATCTCAAACATGAATGATCTCACCTCCTATTATGCCACTCTCACTGGACATACATAGAAGCCATCCAAAGAGAAAACCACCCAACATGTCGCATTAGAAGATCATAAAATCATGTACCAACTGAAATTCCAAGCACAAAAAAAAACCTAATCCAAAGGTAATCACATGTATCCGTAGTTGTCAAAATATTCACAGCTGAAATAGCACCCACAGCAAGTGCCAAACCCATCCAACTATCCATACCTTAAAGGTATAACAAGTGAATCTCATATCACTAACATATACAATCTGCAACCTGCAATCATAAGCCTCAAGAGCAATACCTGCCACATATATACCAAGAAGCTCCCACTGCAAAAGATAATGCCAAATCTATAACCAACCCACTCAACACATCTCAAAGAAGTGAATCCATGTAGTATCAAGGACATCCATAATACATAAACAGATATCCTGTAAGAACAACTCTCATAACAAGTCTCCAATAGTCTCTCAAATTCTCCACAACCAACAGAGGAAAGAGATAAAGAAATAACCATGTCATCTCTCACATGACATACATGAACACAAACTAGTGATCACAATCTCCAACCAATCTCAAATCCAGTGTAAGAAAAACCGAACATCCAAGAAGATAACCAAGACTAGAGAAACCATGCAAATCATAACATGTATCATGTCCTTCTACACACACCTCTAGATGTAAACTGTGCAAGTATGATCTCCTCCATAAAACCCCAACAAGAAGCCTCAACAACACCCAAACCATACCATATAACTAATCATGGATGTAAGCCTCTCACAAGAAGATCAAACTCAATAAAACCATTCCTAAACCAAGGAATAACCATTCCTAATCCAAAGAATATGCCCAATATAAAACCATCTCCCAAACTCAACTAGCATAACAACATATGCACATGGAGATAACCAATGCTAAACCATCTCTCAAATGAACCCTCCAGAACAAACTCATGTACCATAGCTCAAGATCCATATCCATGAAAGATAAGCATAAATATAATGCAACTGAAAGAAAAAACAATGGGCTATACCTCTCAAGTAGCAAACCGCCGAGTAGACCAAGAGTGGGAAATGAGAATGCTCATCAAGATACCCAAGTCTCCAACCAAGACTCATCTAAGAACAATCTCCTCTCAAGTCCATATCAGGTGACTGCCCCTCGGACTTTTTGCTGAAACCATCAACCATCCCAACAAATACTTCTCTAATCCAAGAGAAATCAGCGTCACCACCATCTCTAAGTATTCATGAGCACCTGTAACCAATCAATCCATGCCAACTCCAAATGCAACATAGCAATATCATGAAGTATTCAGCTTATGATCAGTGTACTCAATACCAAGAAACTAAACCAAGATCAATGTCAAAGTTCCAACCATGGCCTCAGGAACATAAACATGACAACATGATCTAACCATCTCAACCAAAGAGATAACATGCTCCACATGAACATACTATAACATGTCACAACTCTAAACGCGTATCAAGAGTATACCATGACATAATAATGAAACCATCCTCATACCAAGGATAACATGCCAAATAAAAAATATAAACCACACTTTTGCCAAGAACCCTATGAGTCCTCAAGATGCAACCATCTCCACACACCATGAAGAAAACCATCTCCACATACTAGGAAGAACCATCTCCACATACCATGAAGATAACCAAGAACTCCATGAGTCCTCAAGATCTAACCATCTTCAAACACCATGAAGATAACAAGTGCACCATGCAAATGTCAAAGACGCTTCTGCAGCAACAGGATCTAAGACAAACCTCCAACATCTGCAAACACTCAATAAATATATCAATGCCAACAACTCCCAATCAACTGTGGTACCAAGTCACCTATGGCATCATAAAATCCATCTCCTATATGAAGATCCAAATCAAACCAAGAACTAATCCTACACTGTCACCCCATCACTGTCACAAGCTCCTACTAAACCGTGTATCCAAGCTATCCATGACATAATGATGAAAAAAAAATCCATCCTCTAACCATGAGAATCAACCAAGGCATCAAGCCATCAAAGAACTCAAAGTGCACATCATGAGCTCCTCAAAAGAAACTAAATAACCATGATCCTCTATCAAGAAGATATACCGCCATAACCAAATCAGAAAATCCAAGCTAATGAACATCAAGGATGTACTTGTATATCCAATCATGTCATGCCAAAATCCATGACACCATGATCACATCCATGAACCGAGCATCAGGCTCTCAAAGTGTCCAACCTGTCAGCATAGTCAACCACAATCTTCCACCATGACTATACCTGGTAACAACATCTCATCCCTTCTACATGAAGAAAAAATCATGTGACTTAGGGCATAGACAACCCAAATCCAAGCCACCAATCTGAATATGCATCAATAATGAAAGATCAATGGGCAAAGAAAACCCATAACCAAGCTATAAATGCAACCTGTAAGTATAGACCGCTTACAACACTGCACAACTTGTAGACCCAACAAGTCATCATGCATATCCAAACCAAACACTGATAATCATATCATCATGAGACCAAACTGAAATATGAATTGAGTATACAATGACATCAAAACTTAAATTTCCAATGTCATAAACTCACAATGTTACCATAGTCAAAATATACCTATAAACTGTTCAGATCAATATATCAACAAATAAATCATGCCAAACCTGCACCAAATCTGAATCAATTTGTAGAGCTCTCCAAGAGCTTTCCGTTGACTACTTGAAGTCCAAAATCTGACTCTGTATGCCCAAGTTATGCCCTAATCCGTGCTCACAATAAACAACATCTGACTTTAGGGCTCTTAAAACCTAACAAAATTTCAAAATTATAGAACCAAACCTACACCATCTTGTAGTGCTCTGAATTAGCTTTCCAACGCCTGTAAGAACTCTGAAATCCGATATTCTGAGAGAAAGTTATGGCCATTTTACTAAGACAGTCTTTTTACCATTTTCAGTACGATTTTTCATTTTTTATTTTTTTCAGTGATGAAAATTTCGACGGGATTAAATTTGACGGCCATCATGAACTGAAACCAAAAAACTCTTTTATTTCCTCTGAACATGGCCAACCTAGGGCATATTATATATCAAAATTTATGGAAATGTTGACCCGGATCCAATGGTGAGGTCTATTTTTACCCAGGAGGTCATTTCTGCATGCTACCCCCCAAAACCCTCATTTAAAATGAGACATCCGGAAAAAAAATCCTTTTCTCCAACAATTTCACATGCCCAAATCTTTTAACATCCCATCATAACAGCAAATCCAAAACCCTTAAATCTGCAATAAATCATTCATATGTCTTGCCCTTTTCTTTTATCCTCTCATGCATTCCCATGGATTCAATCTAGGGTTACAATAATAAAACCATAGCTCTGATACCACTTGTAAGGAAACTTGACAACAAAGAATATAACCGTTTCCACATAACCTATAATAAATCTGAAATAATCACGGAATTAAAATCCACATGCAAAAGAATAGAAAACATACCCACAAAATTGTGACACAAGATATACCTTGGGAAACCCTCATTGAGGGAAAAACCCAGCCTCCAAAAGCATCCATCATCATGTATTATTCAACAGAAAATACCACTGCCATACAACCATGGAAGCCTTCATGGCCATAGCCACAACCGAGCAAACTATGTGAACAAGCATGAATCCACACATCCCATCCCATGCTTTCAACCTTCACAAATGCTCCCTTGGCTAACCTGTCAAGCTTTGTCCCGCTTGACTCTTGCCTTTTGTCTTCTCCTTGTCACTCTTACTCTTTATAACAACTACCCTTGTGGCTGCTTATATAGTAACAAGTCCCACAAAACCACTAAGTGGTATTACATAAACCATGTGCTAAAACCATGTGCTACCTAACCCAATGACCCCACATTTAATATTGGGCATTTAATTCTTTTCCCCAATATTAAATAATTACATCAAATATTTTCACAATGTTACAATACAACTCATCAAGAATATTTCATGGGAATCTTTACATGTTGCACGTCCATCTAGGCACAACATTACATAATAAAAAATAAAATAATAAAATAACAATATTATGCAATGTGTGCAACACCCATTATCTCAACAATGTTGTCCTTTTCTAACAGGATAAAAAGAAAGAAGTTTATGTTTCTGGTGCAAGATAGTAATTATAATTATTTTATTCTTTTTAAAACTAAATTCCTTTTATATATTTTAATAGGTCATAAATCAAAAATAATAATACAACATCAAAGGCGAATTTTTGTAGATCCTGCGAATATTGGCAAATTTTTGTAGATTTGGCAAATCTTGGTCATTTGACGGCGTGGGGTTTCCGTCACGGTGGCAACCTCTAGCAACATCGATGGGGGTGGTGGGAGACAACTGGGTGTCTCCATGCAAGCCCTCGATCTGGGTGCTTCACTTCACCCATCTCTCATTAATGAGGTAAGTATGTCTGAGGTAAATATCACCTACAAACCTGCTGAACTTATAGCAGGTAAGGCATCTTCAGTGATTTCAAATCCCATTGCTTTTAATTGAAATGTCACTTCTAATAATCTCACCAACGATCAACCCAAGTCTTTCTTTGAGGTTGTGGCTCAATCTGCCACTATTAACGCGAAGGCCAAGTTTGAGTTTGTTTGCCCTGATGCCAATGAAGCCTCCAAAAACGGTAAGACCTCTTTGGCTTCCCTTTCTCCTTTTGCCATTGTTCCTAATCCTAAAATGTTAGAGGAGATTGTGAAGGAAAAGGATAGATTAAAAAGCACGGCTATATTTTCTTTAGCTTTTGAACTTGATAAATGTTTGCCAAGGAAATTTATGGACAATTGGTTTCACAATTACTAGAATATTAAATTAGGGTTTCACATATCATTCTGTGGGCAAATTCAAAAGGGTCTATATGTGATTTTTTTGTTAATCAAGATGCTCAGAAAGAGGTTCTTAAAAAATAATACTGGACTATGGGTTCTACATTCTTTACGGCGCTTGCTTGGTCGCTAGATGTCGTCCATGATGAGGTCCTTGCCCTATTAGCACCAAGATGGATTCTTGTCAAAAATATCCCTCTATTCTTGTGGCATTTTTTGCCCCAACTGCTTGAACCTATTGGAAAAACTATTTAGATGGATGATACAGTGAGACTTGTCCTCCATATGGACGCTAGAGTTTTGATTTCACTTCTTCCTGGTAAGGAAATCCCTGCAAATATTTCAGTTAACATTTTCAGCGAAACTTTTATCTATCCTATTGAAATTTTGGGGGGTTTGAACGCGTGATTCCTTTGTCGTAAGGAAGGACACCTCTGAAAGGATTGTCCTATCATTAAAAAGAGACTTGAAAAAAAAAACCCTAATCCTACTCTCGCCTCAGTTAAAATTGTTTCTAATCCTCCCGTTGCCAGTAACCCTTCACTTGAGGGCACCACTTGTGAAACACTTCCTGCATCTTCTTCATCCCTGCCCCCTCCCAATTATGGTCCCCAGTCATTTCTCACTCCAGACATGGCTATTGATCTTAATATGGATGACGGTTTTGTTGTTGTTCATAATAAGAAGAAGAGGAAGGGCAATAATATTTCTCAACCTAAAATCCTAGGCCCTACCCTCAATAACAACACTAGTCACCAAAGTTCTTCATCGGTTGGCCGTATTATGGTTAATACCAGTGCTAAGCCCCATAAATTTGATCTCAGTGGTAACTCCCAAGTTAGGGAAACTTCTCGGAAGCTTCCTCCGAAAGTTTTCAAGGAACTCGAGGATGATTATTCTCTGGTAATCATCCCAGCTATCCCAATTTCTGATAGATCCCCAAGCATGCCTTCCATGGACCTGGATTCCCAATTGGAACTTGAAGATGATCTTAGCATTGATCCCTCAGCTACTAAACAAAGAGGTAGGCCCCCCAGTTCAAAGGATAAGCCATCTGGGATGAAACCAGGTGAGACCTCGAACAAACTTGTGCCCTCGGCTGATCAAGCTAGAAATGTGTGCTCTACCCCTAATAATGTGTCTCAATGAATTTCTTATCCTGGAATGTTAGTGGTTTAGAGTCCCTTGACAGGAAATTAGTTATCAAGTCTCTACTTAATTTTTTTCATTCTATTGATTTTTTTATGATGCAAGAAATTAAAGCTGTGGAATTCATTCTTGAATCCAATCTTAATTTTATATGGAAGGATGTGATTAAATTCTTTACCAACCATGCTAGAGGTAGAGGAGGAATTGCCCTCCTTATTGATCATAAATGGGAAAATTACATAACTAACAATGGGTGTTCTCCTTGCCAAAGAGCTATTTGGGTTACTATTCAATATGATAATAAGTTATTTGGCATTTGTGTTATCTATGCTCCAAACGACCCTAAGGAAAGAATTGATCTTTGGAATTGGTTAATCAACCTCCTTCATATACCTTGGTTCTTCAGAGGAGATTTCAACATGGTTGAATCTCAGGACGATAAATTGGGGGGTAACCCCTTTCTCTGGAAGGATAATGAATTTTTTTTTTGGAATAGACTTTTAAACTCAAATAATCTTTTTGACCCTACTGCTGGTAATAAAGATGTTAACCCTGGTATATGGCACACCTGGTGCAATTTTCAATAGGGCAACTCTAGAATCTACTCCAGACTCGACCATTTCTATGCTAACAAGCATTTTTTTCCTTTTTTGCCTGACAACTCTAGGAATATTGTTCATAATGTAGGATCGCATTGATACCACTTGATGAAGGTACGTTCTAATACCACTGATGAAGGTACGCTCTGATACCACTGACGAAGGTACACTCTGATACCATTGACAAAGGGCCACACCACCCTTACCAACTCATGACAAAGAATGCAACAAGATCTCTCAAGATCCAATCCAAACCCAATCTAGCCCAAATCCACACTTTGGTAGAAACCTCTGAGATCTCAACTTGTGCTCGCAAGCCACCAAGCAACCTCCTTGTTTCTAAACTGCAGTCACTATCTCTTCTCCAATCTTATCCAAGATCCAAGTGTAAACTGCCTCACATTCGGCGCTTTGTCTACACACTCACAAGTCCACCATAATCCTGCTGTAAACTGCCTCACATTCGGCGCTCTGTCCACAAACTCAGTAAAACTCACTCTTCACTTCCTCCTCTCTTTCACACCTTGATACTTTCCAAGCTTTCCAAGCTTCCACTACTCAAGTTTCTCCTTCTCAAGCTACTCCTCCTCAAGCTTCTACTCCTCGAGCTTCTCCTTGAGCTTCTACTCCTCGAGCTTCCACTTCTCAAGCTTCTCCTTGAGCTTTCACCTTCTTCTCAAGCTTCTCCTTGAGCTTTCACCTTCTTCTCGAGCTTCTACTCTTCAAGCTTCTCCTTGAGCTTGATTAGAAATGCTCATATGCCTTGCTTAAATAGGCACTTACCACCCCATGCATGACTTATCCACAAGCTTCTAGAATTCCTCCACAACCTTCTACAACTTCCACAACTTTCTACAATATTCATAACTTTCTAGAATTCTTCCCACACACCTCGATAAATGGAATGACAACCATTTATTTTATTTTTATTTTCTATTATGCCACCTATGCACCTCGAAAATAAAAATCCTCTTTTCCTTTATTTTCTCCTTTTTCTCCTTTTTTATTTATTTTTTATTTCTTCTCTAATTTTCGTCACTTTCTCTCTCCTCCACTATTTTTTTTTTTTTTTCCCCCAATAATTTTTCCATGCAAGATGCTCCTCCATCAGACTCCCCCGGTAGATAGAAAAGTGTGTCCCACACTTTGATGCCAAAAGTAAGATCTACCACCATCTTCATCTTCACCAAAGGCTTCCACCTCAATAGGGACAACAAAACCACCATGCAAATCCTTCACACCAGCATCTCAACCATCCAATCAACATGCTCATTCCCAGGAACAAACTGAACATAATGCTTCAATAGAAAACTCTCATCCACATCAGCAACTAGTGAATTCACACCCATAGCAACAAACCCCACATCAACAGCCACATGTAGATCTCCATCAACACATGTCAAACTCTCAACACCAGCAACCTCATTGCTCACAACAAGATGCTCTGCAATACATAACTCACCTCCAACAACTGGATCATCCACAACCAAGTGCTCTGCAACATACAAGTCACCACCAACAACTGGATCATCCACGATCGAGTGCTCCACAATCTCCATGTCAGACTCAACGAACTGATCATGAAAACCAACCTCTATGCCAACATCAACAACATTAGGCATATCTTTAGCAACAACCTCTAGTTGCTCTACAGGTTCTGCATCAGGCTCCTCAAACTGATCAGCAAAACCAACCTCTTCCACCTTAACCTTCTTAGCTTGATCGGCCAATCTAGCATCCAACCAAGAAATCATCTTAGAAAAATTTCTCTCCACTATATCATGGATTTTTGCAATCATCTTAGGGTCCAATCCTCTTGGAGCCATCTTCCAAGATCTTCGTAAACCCTCTGCAACAAATCCTTCCCACGCTCCTTGTGATAACCAAATTTTTTGCAAGTCAGATCACAACCTGCCACCTTGCACGAACAATCAAGAACCACATCACAAGTCTAGGACAACGGATTTGCAATCCACTAGGTCTGATAAACTTTGCCCAACCAAGGTCCTGGTACAAACTGCCTCACACTTCGACGATCTGCTTGTACACTCAAGATCTCCTACTCTGATACCACTAATGTAGATACGATCTGATACCACTTGATGAAGGTACGCTCTGATACCATTGATGAAGGTACGCTTTGGTACCACTGAAGAAGGTACACTCTGATACCACTGACAAAGGGCCACACCACCCTTACCAACTCATGACAAAGAATGCAACAAGATCTCTCAAGATCCAATCCAAATCCAAGCTAGCCCAGATCCACACTCTGGTAGAAACCTCTGAGATCTCAACTTGTGCTCGCAAGCCACCAAGCAACCTCCTTGTTTCTAAACTGCAGTCACTAGCTCTTCTCCAATCTTATCCAAGATCCAAGTGTAAACTACCTCACATTCGGCACTCTATCTACACACTCACAAGTCCACCATAATCCTACTGTAAACTGCCTCACATTTGGCGCTCTATCTACAGACTCAGGAAAACTCACTCTTCACTTCCTCCTCTCTTTCACACCTTGAAACTTTCCAAGCTTCCACTACTCAAGTTTCTCCTTCTCAAGCTACTCCTCCTCAAGCTTCTACTCCTCGAGCTTCTCCTTGAGCTTCTACTCCTCAGGCTTCCACTTCTCAAGCTTCTCCTTGAGCTTTCACCTTCTTCTTAAGCTTCTCCTTGAGCTTTCACCTTCTTCTCGAGCTTCTACTCCTCAAGCTTCTCCTTGAGCTTGATTAGAAATGCTCATATGCCTTGCTTAAATAGGCACTTACCACCCCATGCATGACTTATCCACAAGCTTCTAGAATTCCTCCACAACCTTCTACAACTTCCACAACTTCTACAATATTCATAACTTTCTAGAATTCTTCCCACACACCTTGATAAATGGAATGACAACCATTTATTTTTTTATTTTTTCTATTATGCCACCTATGCACCTCGAAAATAAAAATCCTCTTTTCCTTTCTTTTCTCCTTTTTCCCCTTTTTTATTTTTTTATTATTTCTTCTCTAATTTTCGTCACTTTCTCTCTCCTCCACAATTTTTTTTTTTCCCCAATAATTTTCCCATGCAAGATGCTCCTGCATTAGTTCATCTTATTGCCACTACTCCATCTAATCATCACCCCATCTTTACTCGAGTTAGTTTCAACATTGGCCCCCTTAAACCTGAGACTAGGAACAACTAGTTCATATTAAACTCCAGTCTCCTCATGGATGAGGATGTTCTTGCTTCCATCCAAATTATCAGAGGAATCAATAAGGTTAACCTTCAATACCTTTCCCATCTTGATAGATGGAAAGCTAACCTCTCTACTTGGAGGAACTTTCTTCAAACCATTGACCAAAAGAAGGCTAAGGACTATAGATTTGTTGAAAGGCAATTATCTTCTGATCTTCAAATCGTTGAAAGTAACATCCAAAGATATTCTTCTAACATTGATCTTCTTTCTCATTTCATGGCTGCCAAGGATGCTCTTAGGAAACACCAACATATCAAGATTCATGGTGCTAGCATTAGATCTCGGGCCCACTAGCTCCAATATGGGGACAGGGGCTCAAAATCTTTTTTAATCTCCTAAGCATAAGCATAATAAAGAGTCCATTGATAAACTTTCAATTGATAACCAGGATATCTCGAACCCTAAGATTATTATCCAGGCCTTTGCTGATTATTACAAGAAGCTTTTTACTTTCAAGTACTTCACTGAAGCCGAGATTATTAGGAATAATTGTAAAACCTTAATTCCTAATAAGTTGAATTTTGAAGATAGTGTTGTTTTATCTAAAGATATCTCTATTGATGAGATTGAGAAAGCTATCAAGGCCCTTAGTAATGATAAGGCCCTTGGCTCTGATGGGTTTCCTATTGAATTCTAGAAAGCTAACACCAATTGGATATGTAAGGATCTTCATGAGATATATTCTGAAGCCTTTTGTAATGGCACCTTGGGACATGAATTCAATAGGGGCATCATCAAGCTCCTCCCTAAGGATGGTGACAAGGGTCTCATAAAGAATTGGAGACGGATTATGCTTCTTAATGTTTCCTATAAGATATTGGCTAAAATCATGGTGCTCAGATTGGTCAATATTCTTCCTAAATTTGTTAATTCTACCCAGACTGGTTTTATCAAAGGTAGATATATTCTCGAGAATCTTATCACTAGTTGGGAAGCCATGCAGTGGGCTAAATGCTCCCATTTGAACTCTACTATGTTATTTCTTGATTTTGAGAAAGCTTACAATAGGGTTGAATGGAATTTCATTATAATGATGCTAGAAGCCTTTGGTTTCCCTCCTTTTTTTTGTAATGTTGTTCAAGTGCTTCTTAACGATGCTCTAGTTCAGGTTGAGGTTAACGATGCCCTCTCCACTCCTTTTCCTCTTGGGAGATCCATCAGACAGGGGTGCCCTTTGGCCCCTTCCCTATTTGTCATTGCCTCAAAAGCTCTTTACTATATCCTCAAGGATAATTCCTTGTCTCTTGAAGTTAGAGGTATTTGCCTTCCCAATGATGATGAGCTCATCAACTATCAATTTGCGGATGATATCGCCTTGTTCTTTGAGCTTTCCAAAAGTAATTTGAAAACCCTGCAAGATAAGCTTAGTTTATTCTATTCTATATCTGGTGCTTGTATATCTCAAGCTAAGTCCATTTGCATGGGTTGGGATAAGCAACCTCCCTGCTGGTTTTCCCAATACAATTTTCAATGGGGGGGGCCCAACAAAATCACTAAATACCTTGGTATTCCTTTCTTTGTGGAACCTGCCCTCAAAGATACGTGGTCCTAGGTTAAAGAGAAGATTGATAAAAAGCTTAATAAATGGCATAATAGAGCATTATCTCTTGCTGGCAAAATTCAGGTTTGTCAAAAGATGTTATCATCTTATACTATTTACTATTCTTTTGCTTGGTTGTTCAACAATTATTAGATTTCAGAAATTCAGAAGGCTATTAGGCATTTTCTTTGGTCTTATGGTAAAGGAAACAATAAGATTCATTCTGTTAAGTGGGCTTGGTGCCACACTAAAAAAGTCCTTGGGGGACTTGGGCTTAAGGACCTCAAAATTCAGGGTATTGCCCTATCTTGTAAATGGATCTTTCACTCCATGGAGGGTGACAGTCCTTGGAAGGTGCTGGTTAGGCATACTATTGAGAGGGGTGTTCCTAAGAAAGCTAGATCCTAGAATAACCTCCCCTTTTGTGATCTTATTTTTGGCAACTTTCCTGTCATTGTCCAAGGCTCCGTAGTTTTCAAATCTATTTGGAAGGCTTGGGACCATGTTAGGAAATTCATCACCAACAAGGACTTTTATAATAACAATTAGCTCCATGGTGAAAGATCCATTTGGTGGAACTTATACCTAAGTGGTAAACCTCTAGCCCTCTCCTAAGGATGCTCTACCAAACTGTGGGCTAAGAAGGGCTTAAAGCAGTTCATGGACCTCTTTGAACAGAATCATCTCATTCCTTGGAATGAACTTAAAAGAAAGTATGACACCTCAGACTCTCACAAGAAAACTTATAATATGATTGTTCAAGCTTCTATTAATCTTCCTACTGTGTGCCATGTTGACTCCCATAGGCACTTAAAATGTAAGTGGCTTGATGGAGTTATCATGGCTAAGCTTAAGGCTAAGAATATTTATAGAATCATTGACCATAACACTGATATTATTGATCATATTAATACTATTTGGTACTCTTCTTTTGAAACTGATGTTTGGAAAAAGTACTTTGATATCTTGTGGAAGAATTCTGTTGAACCAAAAATTAGATGTTTCAAATGGTTAGTGTTGAATAAGCTTCCTATTAAAAGAGATTTCTCTAATTCTGACATTTGTAGTTTATGTAGACTTCCTAAAACTGGCAGAAGCATTCTTTTTTATTGTATTTTTGCTAAAGAGATTTGGAATATGTTTGGCATCTTGTATCCTATTAATGTGAATATTTTTTATATTGCTACTTGTCATATTTATGGTCTTCCTAAAGATTCCAATTTATTTTGGAATATGTTGTCTTCTAACATCCTCTAGTAGATCTGGAAATGCAGGAATGAGGAGAGGTGCCAAGGTAAGCCAAGAGTTCTTACTGATTTTTTTCGAAAACTCACACACCTTAAAAAAAAATTGTAGGTCCGTGCGACTATGATGATCGAAAAGGATAAGTTGAGAAGGTTTCTTCAAGACGGGCATGCTACCTTCTTCTTTTATGAGCTGAAACATGGTTACTAATGGAGAAGAACCATGGATGATTTGCAAGCCTTTGAGCAAGCTTGTATAAGGTTGAACAAAGAAATCAAAAAGAGCTTTAATGCCAGAAAGGAAGAATTGTTCATGTCGACTCAAATTCAAGAGCGTAAGAATATAGTTTGGATGTAGGGTTCTTTAAGATGGACTGCTCGGATGGACGTCCACTATGATGTTCTTAGATAGATAATCTTTCTTTTCCTCTTTATGCTCTTATGTACAACTGATTCATTGTCTCTGTGGTGAGGCTTGGCCTCTTTGTTGATATTCATTGTGACTTTTCCGTCATGTTTTGTATTTTGATCTTCTTATATCTAATAGAGAAATACTTAAACTCTTTTTAAAATCAACCCGTTTTGATATATTTTAAGGTTTAGTTTAATTTCTAAAATCATAGATAATATTTTGTATGTGAACATTTTTAATGATATGTTTGATTATTTTAATATAAAGAATATTAAAATCATTTTAATTTTTTATAAAATATTGAAAACAATAATTATATTAGAAAAAAATTATTTAGTTGTATGATTATCTACACTAATTTCTAATTAGATTTTGACAAGAATTTTCTTTATTATTTTGTAATGATTTAAGTTTTATTCATATTTTTTATATATTAAAATAATTATATTATTGATTAAAAAAATCAAAAAATATGTTTAATACTTTTTATTTTGATATGCATAATAATATTTGTAAACTTAAATTTCTAACAAAATATTATTTTTGTATAATATGATACTGTAATAAATTTAAACAAGCTAAAAATTTAAAAAATAATTATATTATTGATTAAAAAAATTTAAAAAATGTTTAATACTTTTTATTTTGATATGCATAATAATATTTGTAAACTTAAATTTCTAACAAAATATTTTTTTTTATAATATTACACTGTAATAAATTTAAACGAGCTAAAAATTTAATATTAAATAAATTGATAAGTAGGACATAAATTGCTATGAAAATTATCTCCTACTTATCAATTGATGAGCTTAAGGGGCTTTCTAATGAATGGTTCATAAGGCACAACACTTGGTGAAGGTTTTGCAAATGGGGTTGCAAGTTTTGGGTTTAACTATGGAGGAAGCTTTGTAGTTAAGCACACTTAGGTTGGAGTAGTACTAAGATGGGTGACCTCTCAAGAAGTCTCAATGCTTCACCCCTATGAGCATCACCTAGATCCAATGAGTGCTAAGTGTTTCATTTATTCTCATGAGAGATGGCTTCCTGTTGAATCACTACTCACGAAACAAGGGTCAATGAGTTTGACTCAAAAATCACACAGTTAAATCCTAATAGCAATATCATAGTTTGACTTGCTATGGAAATGATCTCCTACTTATCAACTAAAGATTTAATATTAAATTATTATTTTAAATTAAAATTATATATATATATATTCAAAAAAAATTAATCTATAATTTTTATGATAGTTTAAAAATGTATTAAACTTATCATTGAATCAATACTTGACTATTTTTAAGTAATTGTTAAATATTGAAAACATTATAAATTAATTTAGTTTTAAAGCTATACTTATATTTTAAAAATTTAATTAGAAAATATAAAATATTTTAGTACTTTTTATTAAAAATAAAATGATATGCATAACAATATTATAGGGGACTATGCTTCAACTAAATCTTGGTTTAAAAACATTGAACTTTCCATGCTTAGATTCTCGTGTTTTAATTTTTTATTAGGAAAAAAAACTGCACTTCTGTCAGAGGAGGACAAAGGCGAGGACAATAAGCCCGGGCTAAGACAGACGGGCAGGGAACCGGCTGTAGCCGGTGCCCTACAAAAGCAATGTGACCGGTACGTACGTACGTGTGTACGACGCCTGCTATGAGTCTTATCCGTAACATGCAGTGCGTAGACAAAGCATGAGCACACAAGTACATGCAAACCGCCAAAATATTATGTGTCTACCAAGCCATCTGTCTACGAAACCTAGGCCCACAGAAAGAGAGGAAAGTTTATTTACGCAGAGATCTTCCATGATATTTTCTCATTAAGCAATGGCAAACACTTGAATCCTCTTAATGAAGGAAAATCAAAGAGAAACAAGTTAGTGTTTTAAAGGCTGACATTTTTCTCTTTGACAAATGGAATATGACACATGTCTAGGCCTTTCCACCGCCATTCCCTGCAAGATATGAAATTTTTATGGGTGGTTCAACTTGTTTTGGAAGGATTTGTGGCAAATCTCTTATCTCAGCTCATCTATTATTCCTATTTATTGTGATTTCAATGCTTCTTGTTCAAGCAAAAATCTCCAACTAGTGTTTGGTGTTTGAGATTGGGAAGAATTATGACTCTTCTTGCTTAGTTTGATGTTGATAAAAGACGTTTTCAGTAGTAAGTTTGAATATGTTTGTCTTGTTTTAATATTTTTCTTTGTATAATCAAAATTTACAAAGTCATCATAATTTTTGTCAACTTTTTAAATAATATTAAATTATCTAATATTATGATCTAGTTAATTACACAAAAAGAGAGGTAAAAATTTATTAAAACAAAAAGAAAATCAAAAGGAATGGCTCAGCAAAGAGCTCTAAAGAGTCCTATCCCTCTTAACAACTTCATCAGACTCATGAGATAAATCAGGGGGTAATTGCCACATATCAACAATATTCCATTGCTGCACATAAGATGAAGCCCATTTAGCCAGGCAATCGGCCATGACATTCCACTTCTAAAGGAGTGTAAATAAAACTGACGGACATGAGAGATATATAGCAGTGGAGAGTCTGATGAACAACTTTAGTCAACCGCCAACTAACACCCTCAAGTGTTAGCTTAGTGAGTAAGTTCACAACCACCTGAAAGTCGGTCTCATAGATAATTTTGCACCATCCCCACAAAAAACATTGCTCCACAATGTACAAGATAGCTAGAGCATCCATAAAAATATTAGTGTGAAGCTCTTATGCACAAAGAAAAGTGTCATTTCAAATCATTTGCCCGATACCTATTATGTTCCTTCCCTAACAACCGCTGACCAAAAAAAATAGTACTTTTGGTACAAATGGACCAATCAACATCCAAAAAAGTTTTTAAAAAATCAACTATTAGTACATGTGTGATGGCCTATTAGTACATGTGTTATCAGCTATTAATACATATGTTATCATTTTTTTAGAAGCTTTTTAAAATCAATAATTAAAAGATATCTATAACAATACCCGTTTATTAAACCCCCACAATTACAGGATCTCTTCCCCTAATTCAATACCCATTAATCAAGCTTAATTCAATATCCATTATACACAATCTACAGAAAACACACTTTCCCATTCACCAAGAAAGGATCAGGTGTCACATTTTTCAATATATTGACCATCTTGAGTAAAACAACATGCCTGACTTCAAACTGTACATTTATGTCAGTGCCAGCCCACTATTCTATGTAAGAAATGACAATGAAAAACAATCCTTGACATTGGCTCTGCTGAGATCATCTGCTGGGGAAGAAACGGGTATCTCGTGACTTATCAAATGGAGCCATAATCCTTCCCCCAGCTTTTTTATTGGTATATTTTGTCCATTTTTATTTCAGTCTTACTGTGTACATATTAACACATATAGCACATATTTGATTTTATAAGAGTGAATCCTAAAAAATGTAAAATGATCCCATTTTTCAAATTGACTAGTGCCCATTTTTTTTCTTCCATAGATCAGCAGAGTACACGTTTCACATTATTATTTGTTAATTGTTTTATGTCACTATTTAAAGAAAAAGAAAGAGTACATCATTTTGTTGATGATTCACAAAATTATGTGCATTATGAGAAGCATCATCCTAGGAATCTTTGGATTGAACCCCTGGAAAGAACCTATATTTATCTAAATCATATCCTCGGAACATTGATATGACCAAAGACTCCTCTTTACATTTTATGCTTTCTTAGATACCTCGAATCAAACTAAATAATCCAATGGAACACAAGCTTCATAATCCAACGATGATACTAGGAGTGTAACACGTCTTTTTTCAGTCTTAATCTCCACAATAAAAGGCTGTAGGCATGTGCAGATTCTCTCCTGTCATTTCTTACACCAAACATATGAAAGGATGCACAAAAGAATGTACCATTTAAAGTGAGGCTATAAGGTCTTGCCCTTAAGGTCTTCATGATTTAAAGAAAGCAAAGGACTGGTCACAGCTGTCCTCCAACAGTTTCTGCCGTGTGTTTTCATTTTTTTCTTCTTATGATCATGTCATTGTCTAGGTGTTTCTGGCCACTGAAAATGATGTTTACCTGAGATCTGCTCTGAAAATGAGATTTTCACTCAAATAAAGCAGATTTGGAAGAACATTGATGATATGATCTCAATCTATATAGAGAGAATTTAAAATCAGCAACTTTTTTGGAAGGTTGTTATTGACTGTATAGTTCTGGAGTTCAACTCATTGACTCACTCATTACATTTAGGTGGTACTTCAATCTTTACAAATGCATCAGCCCTTCTCAATCATTACATTTAGGTGGTACTTCAATTTTTACAAATGCATCAGCCCTTCTCAAGAGGTCACCCTTCCCCCACGTTCTCCACCTCAAATACTTAACCATGGAATGAAGAGGTCACCCTTCCCACACGTGCTACACCTCAAATACTTAACCATGGAATTTGTTCCAAAGATTTAACTCAGTTAATAACTTTCTTGCTAAATCTGATTGTGAGTGTTCATTAGAAGAACAATATGAATTTAGAAGACATTCACTTTGACCAAATCGATAAGCATCTTCAAATTATTGTGTCTGCCACTTAGTCTTGGTTTTAGGTTTGTGAATTCTCTTTGATGGCTGTGATTATAACATTTTTTTCTTAATTAAAAACAAAGTGAATCTTTTCAAAATGTTCATTTATAAAAAAGAGTTTTCCTATGTATATAAGATTCTTGCAAAAGTATTATGAGATGTTCAGTACATATAAACAATATAAAGTAATCTATATACTTCAAACTCCCTATAGATAAAAACTCTCTACAAATCAAACAAATTATCAATATTATAAACTAAGAAAGAATACTAATTCATTCCTGTTTCTCTATATATCTATATAGTATATACTCTCTACTTAAATCAAAACTCATAATATGAGGGAGCTTCTATATTTCCAACTCTCTAAAAATCAAAACACATAAATATAGAAGCTCCATTCCATCCCAATCCTACATGTGAAATCCATAACGCTGAAGTAGGTACCCAACTCAAAAAAAAAAAGTTTCAAAATTCAACTGCAGTATCTAGTCAAATAGGACAATATTGGATGCCACCATGCTTGAAAAGGACACTGCAACTTTTTACAACGCGGGTGTAAGAAGAGTCCGTGTGAAATCAGAGAATAAGCATGGTAAGAGAAACGAGTCTGTGTAGAACCCAACTGCTATCCGATTTCTTAAAAGAATTCAAAATGTACTGTCAATAAGATTCCCAAAATGTAGATTTAAATTAGATGTTTTGGAACTTGTAGAAATTGAATATTTTCATGCTTAAGTTATACTCTAGATTACAAACCTTTCAGATTTAATTCAAATGGATGGCACTGGTCTCTGACACAACTGAATACCCTTGGTAAGTAGATAGTATTAACACAAATTGCATAGATAGCTTTAATGTGAATTTTTATTCTCATTCTTTTTGCAGTTGGAAGTAATAAATACATAAGAATTAACAGCAGCTCATACAATGTCTAAGTTGACTAATAAAATGTGTATGTGGACTAATAATGAATCCTCTAGAACAACAAATTTATAATTTAAAGATAATGGCATAATTGTAAGCAGCCACAATACATGCACTCTGTTAAAAAATCATGCATTGAAGATACAAACTTTCAATTACACATATACTAATAGTAGATCATTATTTTACTTGTTACATTGGTGATTAGTGGACATTTGACCAAAAGTGCAGTTTTTGAATGAACAACAAGAACATAGTAAATACTAGGTGACACTTTGAAAATACCATTTTTAGCCCCTTGGCCTTCTACAATCTATACATAGAGATCTCTGAAAACCCAGAAGCAGAGAAGTAGAAACCTTAATTTTAAGTTGTTAACTCGCATATAGAAATATGCAGACTTCTAAGTTCTAGATACACAAAGTTAGCTTAAAAATTTTGAATATTTTCCTGTGTGTACCAACTAAAAAATATACATACTACATTCAACATTTATTCTAATTCATTTTAATCAGATTTTACACATCTACCCCTTCATTTTTCATCAATTTTAATTAAACAGCGTTCAAGTTTGATTGCTGTATCCATCATCCAAGGACCAAAACATTTTAAACACTTGGCATTCTGAAGATTTGTGGATTTTTCAAAACCATATAACCCACTTTTGTCCCCCAATGATGCGCACGGAATTAATTGCCATCCTTTATTGTCTCCGCCTACTCATTCGGTGCAGGAAGGAAAACATGCCAACCGCTTATTTAAATAACTCAAAGAGAAAATCGTCATTACTGTATATGCAGCAGAACACTAAAAAGCAGCATTCATTTCAATGCAACATAGGTTGTCCTTTGCTTGGGTTAAATCCCTTAATACACTTTCAGTTCATTGTATAAACATCGATTAGACAAAAGCTCGAGACATCAACAACCGATTTTATGTCGATTTTTATTGAATGCTTTTATTAGTTATACCCATGCATACCCTTCTACATCTGTACCGTACATACCCTTCTACAAGTTTCTCTGCAAAACATTCAGAAAAGATATACCATGAAAAGAACCAAAGCAGCTAATATAATGGACGAAAATCAAAAGATGCTTCAACAATTAAATAAAGGCCGCTGCCATTAGGCAGAAATCAAGCAGCATAAATCCATAAATTATGACCGATAAAAACATTGTCCACATAACAGGTCCTTGGCAGAAATGCACAAAGAAGACACTCAAACATCACAAACCCCCCATTGCATTATCCCTCTCAATGTACTCCAAAAATACAAGATCTTCTTCCTCATTAAAGAACGACACCTTAAAACTTACCAAAATTAAGACAAACCATTTTTACTGAGACTACTACACGGTGTGAAAAACGGACGAAAGCAAATTAAGCCCACATAATCAATCCAAAGTCTGCAAATGATCCCAGAAAACACCTAGGATATCCAAGAAAGTCACAATTCCGACCAAATTGGATTCTTCATCGGTGACCCACACATAATTTACCCTGTGTGCAAGAGCTTGCACCATGACAGCAACTAAAGAACTCCATGGCCTACAAGTAAGAGGGGAAGCTCTGCAACTCCTTGAAGCATATCCAAATCTATTGGCCTTGAAGGAACACAAACGAGACCATTTCTTGTTGTTGTCAAGTGGCCCAGTAGGAGATTCGCCTAAAAACTCTTCATCGGAAGACTCTTCCCAAGGATCGGCCATCTGATTTTGTTTTCCTTGGCATTTTTGTTTTGATGTAGCAATAGAACTCCCATGCTCACCCTCTCCATTGATGCCCGTCTTCAGATCTATTCGTCTTCTGACAATCTCCACAAGGGATTCTGGCGGTCCACCGCATTCAACATAAGCCATAAAATCCCCTGCTGAAAGTGTTGCAAGAGCCAAAGCTACTGTCTCATCACACCACATCAAAGTAGAAGGTGAAATCTCACCGATCAATTTAGGACCTTGCAATGGATCATGCTCTACCACTGCTACAGCAGTCTGAGTGTGGGATGCATCCTTAATCATCTTCAAAGCAGTAATTGCAGGTTTATCATACTCCACAGTGAGAATATCTGTCTTAACTATTCCAAGATTTTCAATGGTCATTGAAGGAAGGGGAGAAAAGACACCTATGAAACCCAAAAGAAATCGAAGGACATCTTCTTGGGTTATCCAACAGAACTCCTTTCCTTCATGACTTGTAGGAGAGGGGTTTTTGGCTGATCCAAGCTTCTGGCCAAGCTTCTTGAAACTCAGCCTTTTAAGACTCTCAATGGGTACCATCAAATTCTGAGCTCCATCCACAATCAGTTCCAATGCTTGCAATAAGCTGCATGTCAAAAAAAATGTATACAGGGGGTCAGTGCTTAATCAGTGGCATCTGCAACTATCTACATTTAAGACATACAATGATCCATCTCATTACAAATCATGTGTGTGCTTGTTTCATTGATATATACAAACTTTCCATTAAATTCACCAGAAAGACATCTCAATCTCACATTAAAACTTGCAAAAATCTGAACAAAGATTCTGCAGTCATGTAACATGCATCTATGGAGTTTGACAAACAGACATTCCACACTTCTTAACAGATTGCTTCCTTATTAGGCTTGATAACCTGATATCTTCTCACTGCTACAATATCATTTGGGGAATACACATAATAGAGGTGGAACAAAGCGAACATTACGTTAACAACTCTAATCCACTGGACAAATGTACAAATTCTTAACAACATACAAATAGAATCCCTAGGATCATAAACTCGAAATATAAAATTAGATTTTCCATATCAATTTCTTAATAAAACATCTAACAAATAGTGCGTCCCCCGCCCTTCTGCATCAGATTTCTGGACCCTCCTAAATACTTCGTTCGATGCCCTATTTGCGTCTATCAACAACTATCGATATAGCAATCCGCCCCTTTGAACAGATTTCTCCAAGAATCTAGTTGCTCAATCCCTTCCTAGCAGAGATCTTCCAAATAATAGGTTCTCTTTTATCGGATTTTCGACAAAAACAAGGTTTGATGCCAAATTTAGACCCCCCAGTAAAACCCCATTTGCCAATAAAACAAGACAATTCGAAGATTCCGGAAAAAGCAACGATTTGAATAGGGATCCGACTGAGTAGGTCGAACTCTATTTTTGGGTGCACACGGTTGTGAAATAGGGCTCTTAACATTCAGAAAACTGGTTTAGTTCCCACAGAGAGTATATATAATACAAGATATTACTGATGAACGTGTAATCCATGGGATCATGACACCAAAAACAACTGTCGTGTACCCAAGGGCATTCTAATAACCTGTTATTTTGTATTTATGACATGGTTGTCACCAGCTTATAATCGAACATAGAATTGAGAACATGAATACGATTTTGCTGAAATTCAAAGGCGAAGCTAACAATCTAAAGCCCAAAACTGGCAATCTGTAACAATCTACATACATATGGCGCTCTCACAAATGGATAAAAAACAACACAATCACCATAATCTGTCCCGGTCTATAACAGCCATATTCAGATGCCAATAGACCATCACCATTCATCATACTATATAAGCCAACTCTACAAAAGTGAAATCCATGGAAGTTCTTTTGCGCATCTTGATAAGTGGCTTAACAAACTACTCATCCTAATAAAGCAGCCAACTGGCAAAAGATAAAATCCGTTAAAGTTATTTGAGCCACATGATCGCACATCTTGCGCAGATAAGCGGCTCAATGGACCATCCAAAAAACTACAGCAGTCGACTTGCAAAAGAGAAAACATCTAATTTCACGTCTTGTCCGAAGAGGCCAACTGTGGAATGACTGCAACCTCCTTCCAAATACCCACCCGAGTCACTTAGCTACAAAGCATTCGAATCATTTAAGTATGTGCTTTCAAGAGAAACAATCCACCCACCAGTTATATTCAACCATCCTATCTTTCCAAATTTGGTAACACACCCATTATAACAATCTAATACTACATACATAAAAAGAAAATTAGGAAAACTACCCATATGATTTCATTTCGAATAGATCTGCTTATACGATAGATTACGCTTCAATTCCAATGGGAAGAAAACTGAACTGACCTTGTGTGTGAATCTACCTGACGAACACTGGTAAGAGCCCGAGGAAGCAAGGCCGTAATGGGGGCACTGAGAGCCCTAGCTGGATCATACAAACTTTCATCCGTAGAAAGATAGCATATTATGTCAACCATACAAACTTTCCCCAAACACCTACAATCCACCTGTTGGTGAAGCAGTCCTTCATCAGCTACCTTGTTGCCAGTGTTATGGTTGCAATTCCAGACGCCCAATTCAGTGTCATGGGAAGATTGTTGCTTCAGAGCCTTGAGAGCATCGCCAACCGTTGCAGTGATTGGAAGCCAGGAGAGCGCCGGCTTACCCAAGCAGAGGTCAGATACCTCATATGACTGCAGGCTAACTGCCATACACTTACAAATTACAGATCAGGAGGAGCTTCACGGGTCAAAGATTCGAAAACACGAATGCAATAGACGAAGATCCCAAATGGGGGTCTCCGAATGAGCCTTTTATGTATTGAAATTCAATCAAATGAATGATAGAGCACTGAAATTGGATCAAATGAGCCTTTAGAGTCTGCGAATGAACCTTTCGGGTTTTCAAATTGGATCGAATAAACGATTCGGTATGTGTAGAAACCCAGAAATCCAGAGAGGATGTGCAAACCCTCTTTCAACTTTTTGGCTGAGAGCCGACTTTAGAAAGAACCTAGAAAGTAGAAGAAAAGGAGCTTGTAGTAAAGAGGGATTTGGGCCTCTATTTATAGATCAGAAAAAGATGGGAGTGGCGGGCGTCACGCTGCCGTACAGAGAAAAGCGCGTCGGAATTAGGGAGGAAATAATTCTTACTGCCTATTTACCAAACAAGGTGAGATTTTTTCAGTTGCAACAATCATAAAGAAGTGTTCCAGAATGACCCAGTTAAGATTATTAAGGAGGTAGAAGCCAAGCACATTTATTGCATTGGGGCTCCTTTTAATCAGGAATTAAAAATATATATAGGAGAGGGACATTTTAAAACATAAGTCAAAAGCGCTCAAAATTATTGAATGGCAATGATTTTTTATTATATTATAATTTACAATGATTAATCACGACACTTTTTGTTGGTACTTTTTAGGACTGAGGAGACACCACATGTTCTAATTTATGATCTTTTTATGACTTCTGTTGTGAGAGAGAGTATCTTTAATAGATAACATAATGTTGGAACAAATAATTTTAATATACTTTTTAATTGGTTATTTATGTAAGTGGGAGTACTATTATATTTTATTTATATGTTTATAAATAGTGTACTATTATAGTAAGATGATGATTTGTTTTGATAATGTATCTATTAAGTGGTGGGAGAGTCCTACATAGTTGGCTAAGATAAATTCTTAAGTTCAGAAGTCTCTAGTTCGTGGACAATCATGTAGATTAGCATGAATGATGAGAGATGCAAATTAACAAGAACAACCAACGATTTGAAAAATAGAGTTTAATGATGCGTGCATTAGTTTAAACTAGGTGAAGACTTTGTATGGATAAATCATCAACCAAGGGGAGTTTTGAGGCCACGACCAACCAATTTAGAGCATTTTTCACTCTTATTTTGCATTTTTCCAAAGTTTACATATCAAAGAAGATTTCCTCATGCAAATTAAAGGAAAGTTCAAGGATAAAGACAATCAGTTAGAGTAGATTTCAAGGGTCTTTCAATTTAAAAAGGAGTACAATTTCAAAGCAACCTTTGATTGTCAAAATTACTTGTCTTGCCTTGTGAAAGAATGGTTTGACGTAATTGTCTCTCAGTGTTTGTTCAGCCATGAGAAACTTAAATTTTAACAAGCAGACTTTAAAAAACTAAGTACCTCCTTAGTAATATTTCGATTTCTAGTGACTAGATAAACATCTCCTAGTTATTATGGTTTGTGTAGAGGTGTGAAATGAGAAATACAACATAAAAAACAGAAAGGCAACCACAAAAAACCCAAATTCTCAACCTATACCTTCTCAACCAATTGAGAAAGATGATGAAATCAATGCAAAAGGGTTCTAAAAATTATCACATTAATAATGACAAAAACTATTTTTACCATCTTGAATTAGAAGCACTTCAATTTAATGGTGATTCAACACCTATTTAGTGAGATTTAATGTTGGACTTGCATTTAATCTACATATCTCTTTATTCTTCTTAGATAGAACTGAGGTAGGATTTAATAATCCTCCTTAGTGTTCCTATTTCACGATGTAAAGATCGAGGTAGGATCTATCCATTTGAGAACTCCCTTTCCTCTTTCTTCTCACCCAGAATCTCTTTTCTGCACCAAAATTGGGTTTTCTCAGAATGTACACCTAATTTCCAGAAACTGGGACCTATTTTGGGACCCCAAGGAAATCTCGAGGATTTATGGACCTAGTTAGTAAGAATGTAGTGCATCCTTTCTCAATCAAGGATATAGTGCATCCTTGTATGTCTAATCTGGGGCATAATGCACACCTACTTGGGTCCTATTTTGGGTCACTTTCTTGGGCCCTATTTTGAGGTTGATCTGAGGTGTTAATTTTGATGTCTAGTCGACCGGTGGGAGAAATTTAATTATGGGTTCTATATGCACACATCTATTTGCCTTGTTTTGCATACACGATCGCATATCATCCATCATTCACATGCATAAGCACTTAAGTATTCAAGCAATCTTCAAACAATTTCCTTTTGCAAGTCATTAGAGAGGAGATCTCTTGCATTCAAAGTGCTTTCAATGAGCTTCAAGGTGTTCATTTGGAGGCTTCATCATCTCGTCCATATTCATCCTTACTCTACTTGATTCATTCAATTGATAAAGTGATCTCATTTCATTAAATTTGAGAATTCGTACTATTGTAAAGTGAATCCATGCATTTACTCTACATTTCCAAAATTTCAATTATTTCAATTTCAAGGTTGATTCCTAACATGTGGTTTGACCAGGGGAAACCCCCCATCAACAAAAAAAAAATTTCTTGCAGGTTGTAGATCTTGGAAGGAAAAAATAGATCACATATTCAAAAACCCTTTTTGTAGAACTTTAGTGATTCAAAAACTATTTCTTGATCATACATTGCTGAGCAGGGACACACTGCAACCTTGCCAAGTTGACCATGTTGCCTTAGGTAGATCGTAAAGCCTTAGGTCGACTTTGTTAGTCAGCTGAAAGTTTTTTGGGTTTTACAGATCTTATTGTTTCAATTTTGAAACCATATTTGCTCATTGATTAGAGTTGTCTAGACATCATAAAATCATATCTAATATTTCTCTTCATTTTTAAGGTAAGTCATTGATTGTTATGCCCTTAGTGTTAGAGATTCCCTCATTAAGAATTTCCTTTAATGGTATAATTGAAAATCACATTTTTACAAAACAATGTCTATAACAACTTGAGATGTTAGATAAACAACACATTAATTCCCTTGATCATATCAAAGCATATCATAAATCTCTTTAAAAATAATACAACAATGGAGTGACTCAACATTCTTTCTTAGTTGGAGACTTGGTTCTTTATGAGAACTAGTGTAATTTCAATGCTCTATTTGGATAAAAAGGATAGTTTAGTTTTAATTGTCTTGGTATGTACATCATTAACAAAATTTATGCTCTAGCACACATAAATTAGCTAATATGGATGGTATACTAATTAAGGATCATATAAATATTATGTATTTGCATCAGTAAAATGCTTACATTGCAGAGATTACTTTAGTGGCGAATCTTCGCCATTTGGCGATCCCGTCTGACGGGTCAATTGTCATTTGGTGAATAGCACATGCAACACAGGTCAACTACGTTGCTGGATATTTATTAGATTTGGGTCCAACGCCCAAGGTAGTCGCCCATTAGTTATCACATGATTGGTCAAAAATATCGATCCAATCGCCAATGTAATATACATTTTGGATACATTTATTTTAAACATATCGCCAACCTTTGCATGATGTTTTTTATTGGCCCACGTTCTTTTGCCATTACTACAACCAAATAATTTTCCCTTGGGTTGGGTGTTGCCAACCATTTTTCAATGTGTGTTGACCACCAGCCCTGTTTAGCCAACTATTTCCTACTGTGGGCTTGCATAGGAAGGTGTGTTTCGCCTGCATTTGAAATTCTCACTTGTTAATCCTACCTAATTCGCCAACCTAGATTGGACTATAAGATATTATTATTCTACACAATTCGCTATTTTCTGGTTTGGAGACTGGCTTTCTTATTGCTACCGAACTTTCAGAGTGCTGAGTGCATTGGTCATTGACTCGTGCACTCTAGTTTTTGTAAAAGGCAAGTGATTTTTAATTTATTTTTTATGTCAACAGTGGTACTAGACCACTGGTATAGTGGTACTGGTTATTTTTTTAGTTTTATTGTCCAGTTTCCACTAGTGACTGGACATCTCACATGCTAAGATAGCCTATAGGTTTGCAAATTATATTTGGGTAGTACTGTAGTAGTAGTACCTATTTTTTGAGAATGAATCATATTATTGTTATTATATGTAGTCTAAGTAGTTGAGTCTTTTGTTCAACAATTAAGTTGATATATTTTTTGCAGCCTTTATCGGTTTGCCATGTCAAACAAGAGGGGTAACAGGGGTTTTGGTAGGATCCCTGAAAGCCAAGAGAGGCCACCATTACCAAAACATAGATCTATAGCGGCATATATTGGTGGTGGAAATGTTGACAACCTACAAGATTCACAAGTTAGATCTCGAGTGCTTATTGAAAAAAGAGATTCATCACAAGTTGGACCCTCAAACCATATTGAAGTTCAAGTTGGTGAACTTGATATCTCAGTTGAGGATGAACTTGAGCATGATTTAGAGGCACTTCCCCTAAGTAGGGAGTCACAAATTGAGATTATAGAGTTGGATTCGATCCCAAACCAGTCAGGTGAGAAAACCAAAATTGATTCCATAAATCATGTTCATGCACAAAAGGGGAAAAGAAAATTGGAATCAACGAAAGATCGATCTTGTTGGGATCTATCCAAAAGGAATTTTCAGTTAGAATGGGTGGAAAAGTATTGGTTTATTGAACCAATGCCCAATCCAATTGATGGTGAGCCTCTTGCAAAATGCAGATGTAAGATTTGCACAGAGATAACAAAGAAGGAGAAGAGGCTACAGCTTAAAATTGATACCATAGAAAAGCATGTCGGTAAAGTTCACAAGATGGAAACTATAGATGGAGTTGAAAAATCTGTGCTAACTTGGAAAACAAAGGACAACTGTCTGCATATCAGGAATGCCGAAATATACAAGTTACACCAACAATTACAGGAGAAGTGTTCTGCAGTAAAAGGTTCCATTGAAAATTTCATTGGGAAAGCAACAAAAGTGAAAAATATGGGAAGAGTAGTTCAATTAAGTGTGGTGGGTATGTGCAGGATCATGGTGTGCCAAAAAGTGGCGATCTAAAAAATCTATAGTTCTGAAATATATCAAACCATTTCAAAATATATTCCAACTTTTTTCCCACCCACCCTGATACTAAATGAAAACAATTAATATCTTTATAAGGTCTACTATATCTTTTGATACCAAACCTATATGGTCAACTTTAAAAACATCCTAAAAATGTGCTTCTGGGCTATTTTTATGTGATTTTTACTTCAAACATGTAGCTGACGACTTTTTTTCACCAAAATTTGATGAAATGAAAAGGGTTTCTTAAGAATGTTTTTATATTTCCATAAGTGTAAGGTTTGTCAAATTATGAGTTTAGTAAGTAATTATTACTTATTTTCTAATGGAGTTATGTATAAAGTGTTGACTAACACACTACTTGAAAAATAACTATAACTTTCAAATGGTACAACATTTTTTAAATCCAAAAGATGAATCACATTCTATGTTTCTTCTACTATAAGGAAAAAAAATGAAAAAATGAATTTTGCAGAGTTTTGAATTAGTTAAGAATTCAATTAATGCATGAACATGATTTATGGAATCAATTAATACCATTAGATGAAACAAAGTTTGCAAAGTGGTTAGAAATCTCATATTTGAACAATCTTGGAAACTTTTTACATATTGGTGCAAATGATGAGATATATGTCAGGGTACGTGGAGTTGACATACCAATGCAGTACTATGCCCACGTCAACCTTGACTCCAACCCCAATGAAGCAGGAAGCAAAGTTGAATTAGTACCAAAGAAGGTAATTTCACGTGTTACAAGTGAAGACTTCAAGAAGATCAAAGACTATGTGCTTGACTCTGTCAAGTGAGTTTGCTACAATATTTTGTCAAAATCCAAATTCAAATTCCCTCTAGAGGAGCTGCTTGAAACAATGCCAATTATTTTCCCATAATATTGGTCTCTAAACTGTCCGATAGATTTTCAAAGAAGGATGAAGGTTTTGATTCAACATTTGTACAAACCTAAAGTAAGCAATGGAGTCACTATAAATGGAATTTTAGATGAATCTCGACTAAGAGATCAATCATATTCTTTTGTAAACATAATGAGGGAACAATATGCTCTTATGAAGAACCCAAATGAAGAGGGAGCGGTAACAAAGCTTTGGAAAAACATTGGTGAGAGCAATCAGTTGAGAGAGGCAATACTAGAATATTTCAAGCTTACTGATTTATGTTTGACAATGATATTGGGTTCAGTGGAGGATGAGAGAGTTTTCAGTACTTTAGGCTTCCTGAAGTCAAAGGTTAGAAACAAATTAGACAAAAATTTGGATAATTGTCTAAGGCTCTATAATTCTAGGAATGAGGTAGAAAATTTCCCTTATGACAGGGTTGTTAGCGTTTGGAGAAACCAATGTCAAAGAAGAGGGATTACCAACATTTCAATCCCAAGTGGCAATGGCAGTGGTTCATATCCTGATATTGGAAGTAATGAAGATGATGTTGACTTTGGCATGCATAGTGAGTCTGACGCTGACAATGAATTTGAAAAAAACACAACGAACAATGAAATGTTGTATGCAATAAATGAGGAGGATTCTAATGATAGTGATGCTAAGTCGGTCTAGGCAGAATGGCAACTATAGCAGCTTCTCAACCTCAAGTTCTAACTTTTGCGTGAGTCAAGTAGTAGGCTAATAGCTCTGATCTAAGACTCTACCTACTAATTAATTATGTAACATATTTGTAGAAGTTAATTTATAGCCTTCATTCACTGTCCCTTTATAGATGCTTAATTTATTTATTTTTGAACATGTTGATGTTACAAACCTACATGTTGAGATTTTCATTGATTCTAGTTTCTTTAAGAAATTGTAACATAATAGCTTTCATAGAATAAGCTCTATTTAAAAAAAATTGTACTATAATTTATAATTATAAATCAGCATGTAACATAATACATTTAACAATTGTCAATTACAAACAATTACAACCTTTTGCAAATGACTCAATGTCAAATTGAAATGACCCTAAATTTCCTTTTGCAGATATAAGGGAGCAACAATAGTTGTAGGTCAGTTTGTTATTGTATATATAATTAGATTATTACTACATAATACATTATGTGTGTACAATCACATTGTCAATTGTAAAATTTTTTCAAGTAGTAGGGAAATTTTTTCCATCTACTCTGTGTAGTAATAGTATGTCAGTGTCTAGTTGCCCGACTATCCTGATATGTTGGCTCTTGATTCCTATAACAATTAACATTAAACAAAGTTGAAATTAAATCTAAAATTTGAAAGTAAAGAGCAACAAGTAACAAAAATATTATAGTACTATCACTTACTAAGTTGTTACTTCTTAGTGCTATTAGCTATGACTGCCACTGACAACAATAGTAATAGTTTCAGTTTGAGAAGATGACCCAACTTCAATGAATTTCTTTAGGGCGCTCCATTTTGCATCATTTGGAAGCTCCATTTGTTTGAGGTTGTAGCTAAATAGTTGTAACCTCATCAATAATGAATACTTTTGAGAGATAGTTTTACATGAATTGAGGAATTTATCTATAACTTCACTCATTATTGACAGTGGTTTGATGCAACTTGCAATTCTTTTTGGAGTGGTTTCCTCGGGCAAGCTATCTAAATTAAAATTCATGTTGTCCTGCAACTTTTTCATGTAATTTTCTTTTCCAATGAATCTACAGTCTGAGTTAGTTGGATTTGGTAATCCAACAGTTAGCAAGTTCAGTATGATGTTATTCATCTTCATCAAGTCTTTGGAAGTAGATTTGGGAGCTTCAACTATTTTCGTTACTTGTTGACAATTGTGACAGACTTCAATGGTTATTACAGATGCATCCAAGTGGTTGTTTATTCCATGGTTTTCCAAATCCCTGTCACTAGATTTCTTTAATTTATTCAAAATTCGGTCAGAAAGATTTTTTTAAGGAATTGGTGAAAATTTTTCTTTTAGCCACAATATCATTTTTTACATTTTCAAAGACAAGTCTAAGATTGCTATTTAAATCAAGCCATTCAAACAAACTATCACTGTTCTTCATTATTTGTCCCAATTTTCTTGTTTGATAAGCTTAACCGTGTTTATTATAGTATCCTTCACATGATGGTCTTCGAAAGAGGTCGTTCTATTTTCTGCCATTACATTCTCCATCTTTTTCTTCATTTCAAACATCTCTTTTTCACTCATTTTCTATATTTCCTCTGGTTCCCCTCGCCAATTAGTTTCTCTCTTCCTCTCATCCTCCAATTTCTTCTTCAGATCTTGGATTGTATTTGCAGTAGTTACCTCTTTTTTCTTCTCATCCTCGAGCTCTCTTTTCAAATCGTGGATTGTTTTTGTAGTGGACTCCTCCTTTTTCTTCGCACTGTCCAATTCCTTCTTCAAATCATGGAGTCTTTGAGTAGACTCCTCTTTCTTCATGTTCTCCAATTCTTTTCTCAAATCGAGGATTTTCTTTGCAGCTAACTCTTCTTTTTTCTTTGCATTCTCGAATTCCCTCCTCATATGGTGGATTGTGTTAGTGCTTGTAGTAGCACTAGACTCTGTTTTCTTCGCATTCTCCAATTCCTTCTTCAAATCACTGATAGCTTTTACAGTTGACTCCTCTTTTTGTTTCGTATTCTCCAATTGATTATTCAAATTATGGATTGTGTTTACACTAGACTCCTCTTTTTTCTTCTCATTCCCCAATTCCTTTTGCAAATTAAAAATTATCCTTGCCCTAGACTTCAAATTTTTCTTTTCATTCTCCAATTCAATCTTCAAATTATTATTTTCCTTGACAACAGAGTGCAGGTCAGTTTTCAATTTATTGTTGACCTATGCACTACTCTCTACAGACTTGAACAACTATTTAGTAAAGGCTCGTTCATGCTGAAGTCATTTTTGGCACTCATCCAATTCTTTAGTCAATTTTTGCACTTGTTCATTCATCTTTTCTTGTTGGACAATTGCCTCTGTAGGAGAAGATTTCTTTATCCTATTTTGCAATTCTTTGAACCTATTGTTTGTTGCTTTCTCCTTCGCCTTTACATTATCAAGGTATGCTTGTAACTTTTCTATTTTCTTTGTAAGCCTTTTGTTTTCACTCTCTGCTTTCAGAAGTGTAGAGTAGACCATTTTGTTGTTCACTTTTGGTATATTGATTTTGTCAATATTTTTCACTTTGGACAAATCCATTTGAAGAATGGTAACTTGTATATCATTACGATTTATTACATTTTGTGGTGGATTATTATCTCTACACAGGGGCATAACAGTCATGAAGTTCATCATTTCATTGTTTGGATCATATGTTAGAAATATTCTGTTAGTAGATCCTTGACATTTAGCAATTGCATCACTTTTCAAAGTCTTCATAATTTGCCTATTTCTTTCGCTTGTCTGTTCAAACTTTGATGCAAAATCGTTCAAACTAAAATTTGGGTTTGCTAACACAATTGAGTGTTTGAAAGGTGAATTATCAGTTGTATCATTGTATGCTCCTCCAACTCCAGTTAAACTTACTCCACCTATGACGTAGTGCAAGGTAGGAGAATCCTCAAAGGAGATGTCCTAGCCCCCAACTATACAACCATGCAGCAAAAAGATAATAACAAGAAGCAACAATGCAAGGACAAGGAGCAATAATGCAATATCTGATACCAAATCATAATAATATATTCATAAAATATAACTGATTACATGCAATGTGTCAAGCTGTAAGGCCTTCCCAGTTACGGCCAAATACAAAGCAAGTAATAGTTCTGCAAGATCCCTCAAGATCCAATCCCAAACCCTAGCTACTAGCCCTTCTCGAAATTTGCTCTTCCAAGCTCCTCTACTTCTCCTTGCTGAATGATCATGCCTAAAGACTTCCCCACAACCCCTACTTATACAAATCTAAGCCACAGGTCGCCCTAGAACACAAATTAAATACAAATACATAAATTAAATGCCAAAGTTGGCCTCCTACAACAATTAAATTCTCAAAATCAATGTCTTAGTAAAATTGTGATATCTCCTAGCTCCGGATGAATTAAAACTCATGCTTTAAATCGTAGATAGAAATCTAGGCTCTCTTAAATTCTTGAAATTTTCATCCTCTAACTCATTATATAAAATTAGTTACACAACTTGCAACAAGCACCAAATTTCCAGACCATGTCGAGCTCCTAGACCATGCCGAGCAACCATAGACCATGCCGAGCTCCTAGTGTATGCCGAGCTCCCAGAGCATGCCGAGCTCCCAGACCATGCCGAGCAACCAATATTCACCAAGATCCATAACCATTAACCAAAATCCCTCTCAAACATGCAGGATTGCAAGCGAATCCAAGATGCTCCTGCATCAAACACCCCAGGTTCGAAAAGATGTTCTAGTAACTGGAAGAACATCTTCTGGGATTCAACACATAAATCCCAAACTGGTTCTTCACATACATATCCTCTGAGTCTTTAACTTGTATACTCTTTCACTTGTTTTTCTTTTGCACATCCACCACAGGTGTTCCATAGGTCTGATTTCCATGCTGATCCCCGACTTTCTCAGAATTTGCCAATTCAACTTGATTGCCAATACTCAGGTTCCTCCTACTAAGGTCTTCATTCTACAAAGGAATCAAGGAAAACTTCCTACCACCTTTTTCAATTGTAAACACATTCTTGACACAATCGTGCACAGTCCTGCAATCATACTGCCAAGGTCTACCAAACAACACATGGCAACTATTCATATCCACAATATCACACAACACTTGATCCTTATACTACCCAATCTGGAAATCAACAAGGCATTGCTCCCTCACTTCCAAAGCATGCTCACCTTGCAACCAGCCAGTCCTATAAGGGTAAGGATGCCTCATTCTCTTCAAACCAAGTTTTTGAACCATCTCTTTAGCAACAAGGTTATCAGTACTACCACCATCCACAATCACTTTGCAGACTTTACCACCAGACTTACAATGAGTTTTGAACAAACTAGTCCTCTGACAAGAATCCAATGTCCTCTCACCAACCAATACTCGTCGAGCCAAAAAACTCTCTCCTTGCTCAGGCTGACTCTCCTGGACTTCAACCTCATTCACAACAGCAACTATCCTACCAGTTGAACATTCAAAAGATCTATGCCCTTCTTGACCACACTTGAAACAATTACCTCTGAATCCACCTCCACCTACCCTTCTTTTCTGTTCAACAGGTTTTGGTTCACCTTCTGCTTTTGGTTTAGCTCGTGCTGAACTATCCTGCTTCTCCTTCCCTCGGAAACCACCTTGATTCTTCCTCTTTAGCTTCTCCTCTGCTCTCAAAGCATACTGATAAGCATCCTCAACTGAAGAAATATTTAGCATACCAACCTCATCTTGAATATTGAATCTCAAACCATTAATGTACTGAGCTACCTTCTCTTTTGACAATTCTCTATGACCAAAACGCATAGTCAACTTGTAGAAATCCTCTGTATAATCTTTCTCAAACATATCTTTCTGCTTCAGATTTTGCAATCTTTTAAACAACTCAAGTTCATAATCAATAGGAATGAACTTAGCCTTCAACTTATTCACCATTAACCTCCATCTAGTGATCTTCATTTCACCTTCCTCTTCTTTGTCTCTTTGTAATTCCTTCCACCAAAGAGCAGCATGTCCCTTCAACTTTGTTTCTGCCAACCTCACTCTGAGTGGATCCTCAATATCCTCAAGCTCAAAGTAGTCTTCCAATTCACCAATCCAATCAATCAAGTCTTCAGGATTCAAAGTACTTGAGAAATTAGAAACCTCCATCTTATGCATCAGCTTCAACTGAGATCCAGGTCTAGCAAACTGACCAACCCTAGTTCCAATAGGTCTCTCCACATGATCAGTTCTATCCTCACCACTAGATCTAGCAACTTCAAAGTTCTCTGTAACTTCCTCATAACTGCCTTCAGTACCCACATGTCTAGGTACACCACCTAAAGCACTCACAATTTTAGCAATCATGTCACTCTTCATCAATGCAATCTAAGATCTAACCTCTACCCTAACCTCCTCTATTTCAAATCTGAAATCTTCTTTAATCTTCTCTAAGAGCCTTTCTTCCATAGCATCATCAATCTCCTTAGGGTCTGATCTTTTTGGAGGCAGCTTCCAAATTATTAGAAAACCCTAAGCAACAAATCCACGACCAAAATCTACCTCTTCAACCTAAGTCCTGGTGCAAACTGCCTCAACTTCGGTGATCTATCCACACACTCAAGAACAACCTTCACTCTGATACCACCTAATGCAGTGCAAGGTAGGAGAATCTCCAAAGGAGATGTCCTAGCCCCTAGCTATACAACCATGCAGCAAAAAGATAATAACAAGAAGCAAGAATGCAAGGACAAGGAGAAATAATGCAAGATCTGATACCAAATCATAATAATATATTCATAAAATATAATTGACTACATGCAATGTGCTGGGCTGTAAGGCCTTTCTAGTTACGACCAAACACAAAGCAAGTAATAGTTCTACAAGATCCCTCAAGATCCAATCCCAAACCCTGGCTACTAGCCCTTCTCAAAATTTTCTCTTCCAAGCTCCTCTACTTCTCCTTGCTGAATGATCATGCCTAAAGACTTACCCACAACCCCTACTTATACCAATCTAAGCCACAGGTCGGCCCATAACACAAATTAAATACAAATACATAAATTAAATGCCAAAGTTGGCCTCCTACAACAATTAAATTCTCAAAATTGATCTCTTAGTAAAATTGTGATATCTCCTAGCTCCGAATGAATTAGAACTCGTGCTTTGAACCGTAGATAGAAATCTAGGTTCTCTTCAATTCTTAAAATTTTCATCCTCTAACTCATTATAGAAAATTATTTACATGACTTGCAACAAGCACAAAATTTCCAGACCATGCCGAGCTCCCAGAGCATGCCGAGCTCCCAGACCATGCCGAGCAACCAATATTGACCAAGCTCCATAACCATTAACCAAAATCCCTCTCAAACATGCAGGATTGCAAGAAAACCCAAGATGCTCTTGCATCAACCTACAATTGTATTTTGAGGATTGCCAATAGACTGAAGATGGGCCATTCCAGATCTTGGCATTTTAGGAACCGCTGACATTGATGGCGATGTAATTGTCATAACTTTTTACCTTTTTACACAAGGTTCATCCATGCTAGTGCCAGTGCTAGTGGGATCAACTACAATCAGATTTGAAGATTTAACAAATAATGTGTTGGGATGACCTTCAGAAGTAGAAGTATAATGTTTTTTGCCCTTTCTAAATGAATCATCTTCAATCTCAGAGAGTCCAATGATTGGATTACATCCTCTTTTGGGTGGGTCTGGTACTGGAATTGGATTCCAAATCCCTTCACCACTTGTGCCAATGGGCCCTATACCTGCATAAACCATTTTTTGTATCATAATTGCCCCTTTACTATACGTTTGTTTAACAAAATCACTCATTTGAAGTTTAACAATATCTCTACCCCTGGTTGACCCAGAATCCTGAATACCTTGAATGTTTGCATCAGACTCGAGGTCCTTCTGTCTTTCATTATCACTGTCACTGCCAAAATCATATAGTACAGTTGGAGCTCCCAATTCCAATAACTGCTAAAAAGTTTATCCTCCTCAATTTCATCAAAACTAGCTGATGTCATTGGTTCACCCAAATTTTGCCTCATTTTCCATATACCATAGACCATTGTACACGTGTCTCGATTTCGGGTTAATTTAATTATTGATATTCAATGATGATATATTAAATTTTATAAAATAAAATTGGTACAAGATATGAAACAAGTGACACTAGTACTTGCCTTTAGTTTTTATATAAATCTAATTTAAATTTAATAAAATTATTATAATATATAAATATTTTAATTAATTAAAATGTAATATAATTATAATTTTATGTAATGATGTTAATTTAAATTTAAATTTTATTCATAAATATATTATATAATCATTGATATAAATGTTCTATTTACATATATATCATATGGTTATAATTATATTATATGTTCTATAATATAATAGATAATTATAAATAAAAATAATAATATTTTTATAATAATAATAAATCTTAAATGATTATATAATATAAGTAATATTATTTTTAATTGAATGACAAAGAACATATTATAATTTATAAAAAAAATACATTATTACAATATAAAATATAAACCAATGCACTTACATTAAAAAAATAAAAATATTAACGTTAATGAATCACATTGAAAATGAAATATTTAGCTCTTAGCCGGGAGCCCTAAGCCTAGTACCTACTGGAAAGTACTAATAATTATTAATAAATTATAATGATAACAGTTTAATTTAAATAAAATAAAATAAATCTAAAAATATAATTACAAATGTTATAATTTTATTCATATTTATTAAATAGTTTCAAAATTAAAATGTAATATAGTTTAATTATCTATAAATTATTAACATATATTGATAATTGTGATAATTGTTTATAAACATAATTATTAATAATATTAACCGAGTCTTCCAATTGGCAATGACTAGACACGTGTCACAATTCTGGATGAATCTAGGCACATGGGAAAGCATTCCCCAAATCGGCTCGAAATTCATCTCGAGCTGTCGATCCTTCTTTTATGCAACGGTCGAGATTTCGGGTAGAATCTTCAAGTACACGTGTCCTGGTTTCGAGTAGAAATAGACTTTTATCTTCAATCTTTTAAAATTTGGTCTAAAATTGAGCCGCAGTCATTGAAAAGAATTTTCAATTTACATAAGATATTAATTAATATAGAGAAAAATAAAAAAAATTGTTATTAATTATTATTATTGTACTTTTAAGCTTGAGCAATGAGTCATTAAGCATGTCAAAATCATAATGTTAATTTAATTATTTATATAAAATATTATATATATGATATAATTTATAATAATTATTATAATAGTTTTAATATATATAAATAAAGGATTTTCTTTTCTATTATAGAAATGATTTTCTTTTCTATCATAAGCTTTTTATTGTAAAGATGATATGAAAAATTCAATGAAGATATATTAAATTTTATAAAATAAAATTGGTGCAAGATATCATGAAATAATAATAATATTGACAATAGTTTAATGTAAATAAAATAATTATAATTTAAAAATATAATTGCAAATGCTATATTTTTATTCATATTTATTATTTAGTTTCAAAATTAAAATATAACATAGTTAAAATATCTATAAATTATTAAAATTTAACATATATTGGAAATTGTGATAATTGTTTATAAACTATTCTTCATCATTTAAAAGATTTCATAATGAAAAAAAAAGTTAGGAATAGGTGACAAGATAGGTATAAAATAAAAATTTGACACATAAATTATCAAAATTATATTTAACTTTGTTAAGGTTATAATCTATTAATCTTTAGTTTTCCTTGAAGCTCCATTTGTTTTAACCAATCAAATTAAAGAAAAATAGTTAATTATTAACAATTCACTATTTATAACAAAGTCGTAGACTAACAGTAACATTTCAACAGTGCATTGAGAATCAAGATGCCAAAAACAAACTTACAAAGTCATAGACTAACAAGAACAACGATTTGAGAAGCCAAAAACTATGGTTTTCATTGATAATATTTTAGACTGTACAATATACATAATACTAATTCATAGCATAGATATTCAAAATAGCTGATTAAATCAGCCTGGTTTTACTATTTCATAATTTACAAAAAAGGGCAAGGCCCAATCCAAAGAAAAATATAGATATCTTAAAAACAATTTTTTGCCCTAAGGATAACGGGTAAGGAAACAATATTAGAAAATAGGGAATAAGGTGAGGGAACCAAGGAGGCTAGAAGCATCAGCGGGCTGAGGGGTTGAGGGCTTGAAGCATTTAATCAGAAAGGTCTTCAAGTCTATCCATGACGAATTTGTTGGAGAAGATGATGTTGCTGAACTCATCCAACCATGTGAAGTCGACCTGACGAAGATACACACTGATACCACTGACGAAGGGCCACACCACCCTTACCAACTCACAACCAAGAATGCAACAATATGAAGACAACGAGATAAAATGCTTCCCAAGTAACCTCCTTGTTTCTAAAACGCAATCACTAGCTCTTCTCCAACTTTATCCAAGATCCAAGTGTAAACTGCCTCACCTTCGGTGCTCTGTCTACAGTCACAACTCCACTATAGTCCTATTGTAAACTGCCTCACATTTAGCGCTCTGTTCACAGACTCAGGAAAACTCACTCTTCACTTCCTCCTTCTCTTTCACACCTTGAAGCCTTCCAAGCTTTCCAAGCTTCACCTTCCACAACCTTCACCTTTCCAAGCTTTCCTTCCAAAGCTTCTACTTCCCGAGCTTCTCCTTCTCAAGCTTCCACTTCTCAAGCTTTTCCTTGAGCTTCTACTCCTTGAGCTTCTCCTTCTCGAGCTTCCACTTCTCAAGCTTCTCCTTGAGCTTGATTAGAAATGCTCATATGCCTTGCTTAAATAGGCACTTACCACCCAATGCATGACTTATCCACAACCTTCTAGAATTCCTCCACAACCTTCTAGAACTTCTATAACCTTCTACAATAGCCACAACTTTCTACAATATTCATAACTTTCTAGAATTCTACCCACACCTCGATAAATGGAATGACAACCATTTATTTTTTATTTTTTTCTATTATGCCACCTATGCACCTCGAAAATAGAAATTTATCTTTTCCTCTCTTTTCTCCTTTTTTCCTTTTTTTATTTTTAAAATTATTTCTCCTCTAATTTTCGTCACTTTCTCTCTCCTCCACAATTTTTTTTTTTTTCCAATAATTTTCCCATGCAAGATGCTCCTGCATCATGACCTCACTGACATCATCCAACAACAACCATTTTCGTAGAAAATTTCTTCTGAGCCGCGCCCACTTCTGATGGCGAGTCAATTGTCATTCATTCATGCCGAGCAAGAAATGATGCTTATGTATAATGCACTTTATGCCTTCCTCCCAACACTTGTTTTCTACATTTGCAAAAGGGATGCCAATGCCCGACCCTAGTACCCGCTCAACCAATACAATAATTTTCACATCATCTTCTAAAAATGTTTCCTTAAAAATGTTATGCAGAAGCATCAACATGTCTATTTGATGGCCTCTAAGGTCGAGAAGAGATGCGAAGAAGCAGGAGATAATATCCATGGACACACGGTACCTCTTATCATTTTTCAAGAATTCATGGCCGAGTACCATGAATATAGCATGGCGGATAAAAGGACTTTGGGCATCTACCTTGCAAACCATGGCAAGGACATCGACAGAAATCCTGTCCAAAAAGGGCTTTTGCAAAGCCATTGTAGTGCATTTCAAGCAAATTGGCGTATCCATGACTAAGACTCAAGAAACTGAAACTTTGCAAAGTGCAACTGCAAACCAAATTCAGATTGAAGAATATGAGAAATGATAATGAAAGAGGAATTGAAGAGGCTATTTAATGGTAGTTGCATTTAATTCTTTGGTGTTCACGATCTTTCATATCTTATTTTTTCATATTCCTATTAATTTTCAAGTGTGTGAAATGTCGAAATGTATTGACATTAATGTCAGACAATCGATAGTTCTTAACATTGAGCAATGATTTCTATGCAAACATTCCACGTGTCTCCATTCCAGAGAATTACGTGTGACTCCAAGTCTTTTTAAGTGAGTGGCCCCAAGATGCATCTTCTATTGTTGATCTCTAACTAATCAACGATCAATAAAACTATTGAATTTACTATTAACAATATGAAAGTGATGATAGCCGACTTGGTAATAGTAACACTAACGTAACGATGTTACGACATTATTAATAACACACCTAAGACAATACACAAGTTGAAACTTGAAGTTACTACTCAACAGTCAGTACAATCACTAGCCAATACATGTGCAAATTTCGCTTTTAGATTAAACAATTTTTCAGTTTACCACTGAAAACTAGCCAAGACCATTATTATTCATTTTCCTACAAAACAAGTAATTCGCCTCTGACATTATTAATTCATTTTTTGCAAGGGAAAAAATAGCCATCATTTATTTATTCATCAACAAAAAAAAACATTACTTCGCCACATTTAAAATGATTTTTTCTAAGACAAGAAAAAATTTGCCAACATATAATATTTTATTTCCCTGTATGGAACAAGAAGTTTCCCTCAACATTAAAATTTTCCTTCCCACAAAATGTTGGATTCGCCAACATTTTAGGCTTTTTTTTTAGGAGGGGTTTCTTAAAGTTATCCCTATTCTAAAGTTATGAATGTGGCGTGATGGGAAATACATTGATCCCACAAGTTTCATTGCCATGAAGATTGTTAAAAAAAAAGTGTTTTCATTGATTAGAAATTGGTGGAAGGAAGAAGAAGCTACAAGTTAACATGGTCACTGGTAGAAGAGTAAACTAGTATGCACATATATGTTACACCATCACCAATAGACAATAGAAAGGATAGTTGATCCAAATCATCGACAAATTGAGTCACCAAAGATGTGACATGATAGAGGATAGTTAGAATGGATGGGATAGAAGAAAAGGGAGAAATGGTTGAAGAATTTAGTAAGGAAAAAGGCTACACATAGGTTTAAAGATGGACTGAAAAGGTTGTCAGTCTCAACTCAAGGAGTAGGTGTCATGGGTTTGTTGTGAAAAAACTTGACATGGAATTCAAATTTTGTGTATAAAATCAAGAAGGATAATTTGATCATGGGTAACTTATCCTTGACATTGCAAAGTGATAGTGAGAGAGTGATGTGATGTAGAATAGAAGAACGAGAAAGTGAGAGAGTGATGCACTAGAGAAAACAAGAAGAGATAGTGAGAGAGTGACATGCTAGAGAAAAGAAGAAAGAGATAGCGAGTGAGTGACTTAATAGAGAAAATAAGAAGGAGCGAGTGGTGTGCTCTAGAAAAGAAGAAGGAGACAGCTAAAGAATGGCAGACTAAAGAAAAGAAGGATACAGATAGAGATTGATGCACTAGAGAATAAAAGGAGACAAAGAGATGAGTGTGTATGAAATTTCATAAAGAGTTGTTCAAAGTGAAAGCTAGCAAGAGAGATAGTTGTAGAGGGAAGTGATATATCAATAAACTATTTTGGGAAACGAAAGCTAGAGGTGAGACTTAAGATCTCACTAAGTAGTCAGGGAGATATATGCATCTTTGAGGATATCCAATAGAAATCTACAAGAAAAGACAATTCAATATTTAGATCTTATAGATTAATTTGATTTCTTACCATTGTATCTATTTGTAGCTCTTAACATGAAAAGCTTCATTAGTAAGCTTTTGTAAATCCTCTAACAAGGTATCTTTCATAGGCTTGTGTAACTCTAATCGGTGATATTCCTAAAAGGATGTGTTTCCAAAAAAAATAGTTGTAGCTCTTAACCAAGTAACCCTTTACATGCATTATAAGGGATTCTCCAACATGGTTTTCATGCTCTAATCTATAGTTTCTACATATAAATCTTAGTGTTTGTGATGAATTATTTTGTGTGTGAACTTACTTTCTTCTACTTCACTACATTTATCTTTTCTTTATCTATTGAGTGGTTATCACTTAGTTTGTTTAGAGTAGTTGAGGGAATAACTATTTTAGATTTGATATTGATTCACCCCCGAGTACTAGTTGAGACCAAAAATTGGAATCAAAGAACATACCCTTATTACAATAAGTCTTATAACTTGAGGGAATATATAATGGCATCTCTTAGAAGGAAGCTTGAAGAATCACTTGACACCATTGAAGATTTGAAGAAAAGCTGAGAAAGTCTCTAACTAAAAGGAAGAAGCTAATGAAAAAGACTAGTGAAACTCAATGAGGTTATTAAATAGTTGGAAGAGCATAACAAATCAGAAGAATAAGAAGAATATATATCTACCTTAGTGACTAAGAATGGAATATGGAAGACATCATTTCCTAGATGAGATAGGAGAAAGAAGAGTTGGCTAAAGACATGAGAAAATATCAAAGTGAGAAAAAAAATGCCATCTTAGCAAGAGATAAAGATAAATTAGCAGTCATAAGAAAGGATGTGCAGAAGACTAAGGAGAGAGGTCATCCTCATAAAATAATTCATCCAGCTAACAAAAAAAATACTCAAGATAACAAAAGATCTAACAAGAAAAAATAAGACAAATGAAAAGTTAATTTTTTTTAATGAGATCTCAAAGAAAATAGATGAAAAAATAAAGGGTCAGAGAAGAAACATAAGCACAATCATTCTTGGTTACAAAGGTGATAGCAAGATTGGGGAAGGAGCACTACTACATTTTGGGTCATTTTCCAATAGTAGAGACATTCTAATGTGAATTTGGATTTTTTTTCAAGTATCCACAATGTCATTGATATTCTAATAATCTTGTCAATATTTCAATGAAATCGACAATATAAGAAAAAAAGGGAAAAGAAAAATCATTTAATGTGAATCCAAATCAATTATGCAGAAAATTCCCAAATAGTGGAATCCACAAATAAAGAACATGTGAGGGCAATCAATAAATATTGATCATGTAGGATAGATGAAATTTACATTTGAATTGATAATAATCGATCTCCCTAGGGTTATTGAATCAGGGGGTTGAAAATAAAATAGGTATGAGTTGAATGTTTTGTTCATTCTTTGCAATCTTCACCCTTGAAAATAATGGAAATTTTGGTTGAGTCCGAAAAATGGAAGGGAAACTATAACTCATTAAATTTTGATTTATTGTGTTATAACTTATGCGTCCACCTAGTTTTTCAATTCATTCATTCATTTATGATTCAAGAGTGAATATATATTTTGTCTCTTGTCGTGTCCTTGTGATCTGCATCTTTACAGTGAGCTTTTTCTGTGGAGAAGAAAGAAAGGAAAAAGGAAAAGGAAGGGTCTTGTATCACTGTGTATAATTTCACACACCCATTTATTTTTGAATTGGAAGGGAAACTAAAAGTCATTTAATATTGATTGCTTCTGTTATAACATATGTGCCCACCTACTTTTTCAATTAATTCATTCATTTAGGATTCAAGAGTGAATATATATTTTTTGTATTTTCATGCCCTTGTGATCTACATCTCTGAAGTGATATTTTTTAGTGGAGAAGTAAGAAAGGGAAAAGAAAAAGGAAGGGTCTTGTATCTGTAAGAATTCGTTATAGCTCTGATACCATGTAAGAATTTTCCTTAGGGCAAAATGCAACCAAGATCAATAAGGACAAGACAAAGCACAATATGGACCAAATGATGTATGATCATAACAATATGAGAATGAATAATTGATTCTTTGGATAGAAAATTATTCCATGATAGATAATTGATATTCAAGGACACTAGAAGTGCCTGTATATAAAGGCCTCTAGGATGACTAGGACTTAGCAAAATGATAAGCCTCACAACTAAGCACATATCCACCAAGAGTGGATTATCCTCCATTGAGCATAGGAGTTAGTGTGATGATGAAAGGATAGGCTTACATAGGTGTGTCATGTAAAAAGATGTTGTAGACACCATGTGCTTAAATAGAGTGTAAACAACTATGTTGTCTACATGACAACCCAGTTGATTATGCAAACTCTAGTGTTGTAGACACCATGTGCTAAAATGAGTTGCTTACTCCTATGTTGTCAACATTACAACTAATAAAATAATGTATTTAACCTAAGTAAACTTAAGTAAAGTGTAAATAGTAATTAATTATTTAACTAACACCCTCCCTTAAGTGCAACTTAGGGGAATGCACTTAAGATGAAAATGTATAATGGGTCTTGGCTACTAGGCCATGTTAGGTACCCATGTACAAATGCAATGTTGTACACACAATACAATCTCTTTGAAAATGGTGAAAGAGGGAAAGCCTCATGGGAAAAACCCTCCCCCAAAAAGAGAGATGAGTACAATAAAGAAGGATGCATGTATGGATGAAGTAATCAAGACCCCCACATTATGACATACATCATGCATATACAATAGAGAATCCCTCCATGAAATCCCCCTGTAGGACCAGAAAAATGGGTAATATGCATAACATACTATAAGCAAATCACAAACTCAATAATCATACGTTAGCACCCACTAGTCTACCATGAAAGCCAAACTAAACAAAAGAAAGCAAACATAATCAAAAACTCCCTTTTTCGTTTGTAGCTCCCATGTCCTTCTTTCTTCTCCAAATGATTGTAGCTCCAAAGTTGCCTATAGTGCACACAAAATTGAAGCAAAAGCCTATGATAGTGATAATGCCATGATAATACTTGAAGTGTGATTTTATGTGAGAGAGAGAGAATGCAAAATGCAAATTAGTAAAGACTCAAAAACTCAAAGATTCAAGGATTCAAGACTTAAGCATTCTAGCATTCAAGAGACCCCAAAATGAGAGAAGAGTGTCCATTTTATAATCAACACTCAAAGTGAGGGAATTGGATTTGTCACCGATAAATGTGCGATGTGGCAAGAGATTCCTATGACGCATATGACATAATATGCCAATTGTGAGATTCTATGACACATGCAAGTCAAACTTGGCTAAATGTGGAAGAGAATCTATGACACGTCATAAGATTCCTCAACCCACTTAAAGCCAAGATTCTATGATGAATAAGCCAAATAGGGACATGCATAAGAGGTAATAATAATTCCTATGACGCATATGACAGAATATGCCAAAAGTAAGATTCTATGACACATGAGAGTCAAATTTGGAAGAGAATCTATGACGTGTCATAAGATTGCTCAACCCACTTAAAGCCAAGAATCTATGACGAATAAGCCAAATAGGGACATGCGTAAGAGATAAGAATATTTGATTATGGAAAATCTCAGCCAAGTGTCAAAGGAGAATCCACGAGGTGTCACATCCAAGTGTCATGATGATGAAATATTTTATGGAATATTTGAATTAAAAATCCTTTTATTCCACAAAATAAGAATTAGTAGAAAATGGATTTAATGATGGAAAATGGAACTTAGGAAATTAAGAATTTCCATGGTTTGTAGATGATAAACCAATTAATTAATAAAATTAATTAATTGAGGATGATAATTAGGAAGAATAATTAGAAAGAATATGATTAAATTATGGGTTATTTAATCCTATAGAGAAAATTAGTAAATGATTGGCCAAATTGATTAAATGAATGCGATAGTATCCTTTGATGAAAATGTAATGATGATGGATATGGAATAAGATGATGACTAGTAGATCAAAGCCATGATTAGATTGATTGATTGATTGAAGTTGATAACATGCCAAGGACACATGACATGAATTGGTTGATATGTAACATTTAACCGACATTGTAAATGCTACATGATTGAAATCGATTGATAAGGTTTGATCATAATAACATCGACAGACACTATCAATATTATTAAAATGGTTGATGATGCCATGATCTAACATTGAAAGCCTCAACAATTTCAAAGATTGAATGACATGAATGATAGTTTGACCTAGCACTGAGAGCCATGACAGTACTAAGGTTAGAGTGATAAGATTGATAAGTTGATAGGTTTCCAAGACACTGAAAGCCACAACAATGCCTAGGAGCGGATAAATGATGATTGATTTGGGATGTTTGATATGTTTTGGGTTGATTAGGACTGATTTTGAGTTGATTTGGGGTGTTTTCGAGTTGATTTGATACAATTCTAAGTTGATATGCAATTGATGTAAAAGTGGATACAAATGATGAAATATGGTCAATCTGGCCAAAAGATCAAAATTAGTAAAATGAGAAAATGGGACAAATTAGTATGAAGAAGTGATGAGATTGTAGATGTGAACCATTTTTGAGCGTCTACACCCCCCCTTAGTGAAGGATCTCCTGATGATGAGTGCTTGAAGACAAAAGAGAATCCAATGCCTTAAAACACTATTTCTCCCTTTAAGAAGAAGATACACCAAGTATAGGTGCAAGTATGCTTCCCACTATGGATAGGAAGATGGAAGAGGGATCTAGATGTAGTATTTTGTGGATATTGTCTTTGAAGTCTACTCATATGTTGACAAGTTCTTGATGAATGTAGATGCCATGAACCAATCTGGTGGATGTCGAAAAGAAGGTAGCAAACAAGGTAGCATGTCCATGTATGAAAATGAATCAACCTCCAAAGATAATGAAGCATCTTGATAGGAAGATATGGGAAGAGAAACAATGTAGCCTCCCCTTAATGATGAATGGACACCCATGAAAGAAGCTCCTTGATGATTAAAGAAGTTGCACCATGAAAGCTGAATGATGTTCCTTCTTGTAGGAAGAAATTGTGCCATAGGTGTAGTAGAGAATTCTCCCCAACTAGTAGGAAGAATTGTCAGAAGGTATGATGTCTAAGGAAATTGGAAAAAATCTCCAAAGACTGATGTGTCTCCTTTGAAGTAAAAGAGTCCTTCTCCATCTGTTGTAAAGAAGTATCCAAAATCATGTCAGTCTCAAAAGAAAGCACAAGTGGTTGAGGGTCAGAGTGTTCTCTCACAACAAGTGAAGAAGAAGTCTCCTCAAAAAAGAGAAAATGGGTTTCATCAATGATGTCTCCCACATCTTTAATGTAAGACTCCACAAACAATACTACAATGTCTAGAAGGAAGTTATCCCATGAAGCTAAAATAGGAAGACATGGTATTTTCTACTACACTGAATTAGGAGCATTTGTGGCTAGAATTGGATTAGTAGAAGCAATAGGAGCATCAGTAGGTAGGATCTCATTTGGAGTTAGAGGTACCATAACTGGAGTGACTAGAGGTAGAATGTCTTCTGGAAATGGAGGAATTGTTGGATCTCCATATGCTTTCCAAAGAGCCATTCAAATATCATAAGGTTCAGTGATCTTTCCAATGACAACAAAGCATTCAACATTGATACTGAAAAAACTGACTAACTCAATTGTGTTAATAGGTGTACGATCACTGGAAGAGGGCAGTTCTTTGGAACATAGAAAAGAAAATACTTCCTTATGCTCTCCTAGATGATCAATTATCAAGGCACTCTATTTCTAATTATTCCTCTTTGTCAACCTCATTTTTATACCAAATTGAAATGTAAAACAAAACTCCATGAGATCAATAAATGTATGCACCCCCCAAAATGCAAAACATAATCAATCAACCCCCCTAATGTATGATTTGGCACTTTATACTTAGTGCGATTACAATAGGCCACTTGTCAAAATGGACAAAAGTGGACTTCTAATTTTTTTGTTTACAACCTCCTCTTGTAGTTTAAATCTGGAACTTTACAATGTAGCTCATAAATACAATAATTTTGAAGCAATACTACACAAAGAAAGGAACTATTTCTAAAAGTGGTATTTCTATCCATGCAAGCCTATAATTTGATTGTAGATCTAGAAAGTAGATGAAAAAATATGCACTTTCAAAAAAAAAGAACCTAAAAATTATGTCTAGATGAGCTCGTACAGAGCAATTGAAGTTGCAAAATGCAGGATTGGACAGGTACAGTTGCCAAAAACTAAATTTTTTGAAAAAACCATGCATCAAAACTAGAAAATAATACCACCACTAAAAAATTCAAGAAATTCTAGCCAAAATAAAAAAAATTGCACATGATTTGGAGTCTGGATGACTGAGATAGGGCCTCCCAAATTTAGACTGTCAAATCAAAACTAAATATGGTGAGCGGTCTGATCAACAAAATACTATGTTAAATTTGATGTCCAAATGGTCATCATGGTAGTGCAATTTGGCCTACTAATGATGGTAAAATGACTGCCAAATTTAATGCAATGATCTAATGATGTCAGCAAAAAAGGGCTTGTCAGATGACATGGAAAGTATGGATGTTGATGTCAACTATACGAAATGATGACGTCAGCTATACAGATTTGTATGGTCACTGTTGATGTGGTGTATGATGTTCTGACTGTGTGTAACATGTGGATTGGCTAACATGGAGCTTTGTTTGATGTGGCGAAGGAGGTAGGTGTGACCGGGAGTTGACTGGGCCTATTGTGGCCACGTGTTGAGGTCAACGATGATTAGAAGGCAATTTCTGGAGGTCTTGTTCGATAGTGGGCTTGAAGAAAAGGACACCAATGGTAGGGATGATGAAGCAATTGTCAACGGAGGAAGACCACGGTGTTGGCAGGAAGGTTGTAATGTCGACGTGTGGGGTTATGTATAATCCCACATGCACGTGGAGGAGTGTTGCAGTTGTGTTTAAAAGACACAAGCCGCAGTTGTTAAACCAAATTAGGAGACCCTGGTATTTGTAACAACTGGTTGTTGTGTCATGGTTGGTAATATTGTAATGCACCCGAATTTGACTGTAAATGCCAGATTTATTGTGGAGACCACTAGTTTTAAATGGAATATTTCGTGAGGAAGGAATATTTTGCCTTGAAATGAAATATTCCACCATGGGGGCCGAGATTCAACCACCTAGTTCTTGCAAAAAAAAATTCTCTATAGGCCTGATAGGCTGAATTTTTTTTTTTGAAAAAATAATCTAAAAAATATAATAATTGCAGAGAAATGAAAATTGTAGATCTAAAAAATAAATTTTCAAATCTAATAGATCATACCAAATTCTATATATCATGCCTTCGGGTGTTGGTTTGCTAAAAAAAATTTCCTCAATTTTGACTATGGCCTAGGGTAGGAAAATTTATAGTCAAAATTCATCGAATCAACTAGACGCAATGGTGAGGTCTGCTTTGGCTCTAGATGCTCCCAATGACTATAATATTCAAATCTAAATCGAGGTCCTCTTAGAGGTGAAGCAAAAATGGTCTCTAATGGCTATGAAATGATGCTCCTATGGCTCTGATTTCATGTAAGAATTTGCCTTAGGGAAAAATGCAACCAAGATCAAGAAGCACAAGACAAAGCACAATATGGACCAAATGATGTTTGATCATAATAATATGAGAATGAATAACTGATTCTTTGGATAGTAGATTATTCAATGATAGATAATTGATATTCAAGTACACTAAAAGTGCCTATATATAAAAGCCTCTAGAATGACTAGGAGTTAGCAAAATGATAAGCCTCACAACTAAGTGCATATCCACCAAGAGTGGATTATCCTCCATTGAGCATAGGAGTTAGTGTGATGATGAGAGGATAAGCTTACATAGGTGTGTCATGTAAAAAGATGTTGTAGACACCATGTGCTTAATTAGAGTGCGAACAAATGTGTTGTCTACATGACAACTCGGTTGATTATGCAAACTCTAGTGTTGTAGACACCATGTGCTAAAATGAGTTGCTTACTCCTTTGTTGTCAACATGACAACTCATATGAGTATGCATACTCCTAGGTGTCTACATGAAAACTAATAAAATAATACATTTAACCTAAGTAAACTTAAGTAAAGTGTAAATAGTAATTAATTATTTACACTAATAGTATCACTATGTGTATAATCTCACACACCCATTTGATCTTGAATTTTGATATGTGCATGCTGAATGTTGAGTTTCTGTACTGAGTACTTCAAAATCATCCATTTCATACCTTCATCTAAAATAATCAGTGATCATATCCACCAATTAATCAACCAATTTACCCAAAAAAAAAAATTCTATATGTCATCATATATAATTTATGACCTACATTATACATAACTTTTGTCTAACTTGGAGCATGTAGAAGAGTTTAAAGATAATATTCATATTTATAGTTGTTATCCTAGACTCCAATTACATAATGGATACACAAATTTTTAGAGTAAATGACATGTTAACTATAAAAGTTGGTCAATAATTGTAAGGAGAATACCTAAGAATAAGAATCTTCTAAAAATACTTAGATTACTCAAAATAATCCACACACAACTCTCTTACAATACATAAAAGCAATTCATGCACCAATATCTTAAAATTTCCTTCAAGAAAAAATAACAACCCAACAACCATTGACCATGTTGAACTAGTGCTTTACTCATATGTATACAATATCACAAAAAAAAATCCAAAGCATACAAATAGTTAGCTCCCTATTCACTTCTACAAACTCAAAAACCAACAGCACTGTATCACAAGAGTCCAAGAGTAATTGTATTTTCTTTATCCAATCAAACAACAAGAGTGTCACTTGCAGAAGCTCAATTGTCCACCATTGCACACTACTAATGATTAATGTTAGATCATTTCTTCAACCCAAAATGACCTATATCATATAGAACTAGTGAAGATAATAAGATTAGTCTACAATGATATGGTATCATAGATTCAACAATCACAAAACACTAAGAGAGAATGAATATGCAAAAAATCTAAAGCCAACCACATGTATGTTAAGTGGATCTAATTATATTACCACAAGATCATTCAAAATAGACACCACTTGAACCAATTCTATATTTAAAATGGTGAATAAGAAGGAATATGCTATGAGCATCAATAACACTCTACATATAATTAGTGACAATAAAAACTTAACTGGTGATATTCTCCAAAACAATGCGCCAAGAGATACAACAAAAGATGAATAATAAATTCCAATTCATCTAATAAATGGTGTCATATTATGTCATGTGTATTAAATGTATAACACCTATAACCAAATAATATTGACAATGTTACACATGAATATGGTGTACCATTTTCAAAGGAATACATAGATTATGATATAGAGAATATCAGACACATATATCTACACAAAGGAGTCTCTTTGAGTTGATATGAATACCGTGAGGATACATAGTAGAGAACCATCTACATAAATACAATATAATAAATAATAATAAAACTAAGATTTTCAATTCATTCATTCATTTAGGATTAAGGACTGAATATATATTTTGTCTCTTGTGTGTCCTTTTGACCTATGTCTCTAAGGTGATCTTTTTTAGTGAAAAAGGAAGAAGGGAAAAGGATTAGGAAGGGTCTTGTACACACAATGTACCCATTTCATACCTTCATCTGTACATAATATATTTCTATTTTCTTTCTACTCATAGCCCATTTTATTTCATATGATCATCTGAAAATTGGGTCAATCAAAGCTCTCAATTGTGTTAGTGAAATTTATTATAACTTATGCTCCCACCTAGTTTTTCAATTCATTGATTCATTTAGGATTTGAGAGTAAATATATATTTTTTCGTGATGTTCCCTAGTGATCTATGTCTCTACAGTGATCTTTTTCAACAATTTGAAACATCAAAAGACATCAATTTTGCAAATTTAAGGTAGATTTGTTCTCAAAAATCAAAGATAAGCGTGAAAAGAGAGACAAAATATGGGCATGATATGGATTGAAATACTTGTTTATCTTTGCATATTTTATTTCAAAATTGAAAGAGTAAGGATGTTTTATAAATAGAATAAAAAATATAAACAATTCCATTACTTTTTTGCACATCAAAATGATTAAAATCATAAGGAAGAAATTAGGGATGTACAAAGATGAATGCTAGTTAACTTAGACTTGATTGAATTGTTTATGATGAACATTTTCAAAATCCAGAATATAGTTTTCTAATCAAAACTAAAAATTAATAGTTAGATTGTGATGGGTGGTGCAAGTATGTCAGGAACCAAGGCTGAAAATTCAAAAAAATATAGGCAAGTTCAAGTGAGGAAACCAATCTAGGATTTGTCAACATGCTTCAAGTAAGCGATAGAATGTACAAAGGATATCCTTCTAGGATGTTAAGAAAAATGGTCTAGAATAGAATAGTGCATTATTTGTTATGGTGAATTCAAGTCACACATGATAATTCTAGTTATAAAATCAACATTTTAAACCCAATTATGTCATTATCTTGTAGGTCTTCAAACGAAGGGAAAATTTGCATGTCCAATTTGTGGTCCAAAGATGAAGTCTTGTCATTCAAAAAGTTTAGGAAAGAATGTGTTTGACGAGTATAGGGACTTTGTTGTTTAGTGTGGAGCTTGATCAGTCCCCAAGTGGGAGATTGTTAGATTATGGTGACTGATCAGGAAAGTACTGTACATACTTCATAATTAGTAACCCTAAAATGGCATAAAATACATATGGTCGACATCTGGCCAACATGTTGTAACCCTAAAATGGCATAAAATACTTATATAAAAGGGTTTAGGGTTAGGTATTTTCATTATGTTGTGATGCGAAATTGCTTGTTACGGCGGTATTGAGCTGTAAGGGATTACAGATTGTAATTAGGTTGTAATCACTGGATTGTAATAATATTGGACTTGCAATTTGGTGGACGTAGCCCAGGGATTGAGTGAACCATGTTAAATCTTGATGCCTTGTGTTCATTTCTATGTGATCTATTATTTTTTGTTATTGGTTATATTGGCATGTAGTTTTTATTTTTGTATGTGGTTTATCCTAACAGACTTCCTCTAAAGAAATCATAAGTATCAAACTATCAAAAAACATATTTTCAATGGGAAAGAAGAGACTACATCAAAACCACATTAATGACACATCACCTATAGAATTTGCATTATAATAGAGTTAATCGTCATGGTAATTTTTTTCCACCGAATGGTTTATATTTAGAATTTATATATTCCTATTTTTTTTTTTATTTAAATTATGTAATTCATGATTGTGAAGATCATCAAGGCATTCATGATCACCTTCTAAAGGAACTAATATGTTATCCTAGATAATTTACTAGGTTTCTCTACTATGAGAAGCTCCAAATCATGCAATTCTTTGATACTATGCATATTGGAAAGAATATAATAGAGACATTATGGAAAATATTGGATGGAGGGTTCGATAAAGAAAAAATTGTTAAAATGTGTAGTGGCATTCATGAATCCAATAATGCAATGAAAAATTTCATTGGATCAAATAGCAATGTATACTAGGTTAATGTGAGTTCCCTTCATTGGTTATTAACTGAGAAGCAAAGTGATACCACAAAGAAGTCATATGAAAAAGTTTGTTGCGAACATAAGCAATCTCATATCAAAGAAAAGTGAATTTGGGTTAGGGTTGAAAATTCTTGATTGGCATACCTTCATCAAGGTAAGTCATGTTCTTCTCTATTTACAATATATTTGTAAAATTGAATGTACTTTTCATTATATTATTCTAGAAAAAAATTAAATTATAAATTTATAATTGTTGCAGTATGTGCTACCCCTATCCCTCCTTGAGAACTTTGACTATAACATCAAACAAGTGATATATGAACTTGGAAAATACATGAGGTAAGTAGTGATATTTTTTCAAATTTTTCTATATATTTATTGTATTCATGATTTATTTTTCTTGTTATGTATTACATCTCATTGTCTTGTATTTATATATTTTTGTGTCTTAAACCTCTTGTAGGTGGTTGTCATCTAAATAAGTCCATATATATATATAGATGTGTGTGTGTGTGTGTGTGTGTGTGTGTGTGTATACACACACACACACACATATACATACTATATATATACATATACATATACATACTATATACACTCACACACTCACACATACACACACACACATATATAAGAAGAGAGGAATTACTCATCTAATATGTGAAATGAAAAAGTGTCTACCTTAAAAAAAATTCAATGCACAAGAACACTATCTCATACACCAAGTTGAGGAGATTGAATTGTGTGGACTTATATAGACTAGGTCAATGTGGATGCTGGTTGAGAGACACTTCAAATTTTTGAAGGCCTTGATTTGACAAAGAACACATCCTAAGGGTTATAAGGTGGAGGTATAAATGGTATACCAAAATATGGTGTGCATTACTCAATATCTTCCTAATCTTGTAGCAAATACCCATATAGATCACATTTGGGATCTTGGCCCCATTAAAAATTTTGAAGGGGAGTACTTGGCAGGGAAAGGTAGAGGAATGTGAGAGGTAATAAATTATAAGATGTTATTGTAATTAATAAATTCTTAATGTTCTAAATAAATTGGTTGTCAGTCATATTTATTTTTTGTACAACAACTCAAGAGTGTGATGCACTACATTTATATATTGCAAAAAATAAAAATTGGATGATAGTATGGATTGAACAATGTCAACATTCTAGTCACACATTAACATTAGATGGTGTATCTTCATTGGTTAAATAAGATCATCGTAATGGAGATTCCAATATTACACAAAGGGAAATAGATTTAGCATATGGTTTAAGAGATTTTTAGGTATGTATAAATTTTTTAATCACCTTTATGTTTATCAACTTATGATACAATAGTTTTTACATGTTTGACATATTATTGCAAGTGAAACACAACAAGGCTACGTTATGCAATGGTTATAAATTTTGCATCAAAAAGTTGGATGAAACAAATAAAAATTGTGACTCTAGGATAATTGTAGTCTTTCAAGTGACTAATATTTCATTTAGAAATGACTTACATCTTCTAGTGTCTCAAAATTAATACTAGGAAATTTTAGATGATATACTTGAGTGTGACTTTAATTCCTTCAAATTAGTTCTCTTTGTTGTGAAATGGTATAGGCTATGAGTTAATCAAAATGATCTTGATAGAACTGTTATTGAACATGACAATGTATTTCCAATGATTAATGCAAGATTGCTTGAGCCAGTTGGGGATGAGCCCTATTTTCTTCTAAGCCAATGTGAACATGTATTTTACTTAGAGGTTTTACATAAATTGGGTTTGTCATTTGTTGTTAGACATGATCCAAGAGGAAGGATGATAAAGTATAATGTGATGGAAGAAGAAGATATTGAGGAAGAAGAATAAGTAGAAGATGATGTGGATGATGATCACAATTGAGAGTTAGTCAGTACTGTTCCTGACGCAAATGTTTTCAAACTATAATATGATGATGATGATGTTGCTACTAATCACAATGATGATGGTGATGGTGATGGTGATGTTGACAATGATTATGATGAGGATAATGATAATGATATCAATGACAGTGGTGGTGGTGGTGATGTCGACTATGATGATGATCATGATGATGAGATGGATGAAGAAGAAGATCAATGACAACAATGAAACATACAGTTATGCAATCAATTCTTATACTATTTAATATTTTTCTTGATATAAATGTATAGTTATGTAATCAATGCTTAATATAATTAATTTGTGATGTACCTTCAAATGTTTTCAATTCATACATGACGCTTATGATGGATGTGATATATATGGATTTATTGTTGGTGTGGTTTTCATGTTTATGTTTTGTGTAATGTTTATGTTTATAATGATGATGATGATGATGTTGGTGGTGATGTTGATGACAATGATGATCATGAGGATGAGATGGATGAAGAAGAGGATCAATGACATGAATGAAATATGCAATTATGCGATCAATGCTTATGATATTTAATATTAATTTCTTGATAGAAATATACAATTATGCAATCAATGTTTAATCTAATTTATTTATGACATACCTTTTAATATTTTCAATTTATATGTGATGCTTATGATGGATGTGATACATGTGTATTTATTGTTGGTGCTGATTTCATGTTCACATTTTGTGGAATGTTGCCATCCTTGGTGGAAATAGAGAATTGACTGTAGACATCATCAACCCAACTTCTATTGAGGGTCCTTTATAGACAACATAAGGTAAAGGTAAGGAATAAAAAAAAAAAAAAAAAAAAAAAATATATATATATATATAATGATTATAATAACTTTATATTGTTTATGTTGTCTACTATGTAAATTTGAGTGTACATATCATGAATTTTTTAGCTGACATAAGATAATTGAACTGCATATATAGAAACACAAACCCCTTTCATGAGCATCCCACTAAGTCTTATGGATTGTCAGGTATATGTCAATACACCCTATAGAGATTAATGCCTTTTACCATTTGTAAAATAAATCTCAAATTGCTAGTTATCTCTCTCATTTCATGGAGTCTAGGTACCACCAAATAGGTATTTATCAAATGTGTCTTCTTCAAGTGAGGGAAATATAGGAATGGAACAAGAAAGTGAGACATTTAGAAAGATCTAAATTATTCAATCCAATTAGAGGTCAAAAGATCATATATAAATTAAATAAATGAATGAAATTTTTTGTCATGCTCAATTTTTTCAAAGTGTAGATCTACAACCATATTGTACTTTAACTAGATTTACGAATGTAGAGTTATGAAAATGTAGATCACAATAGAAATTATATCTTATTTACATGTGAAAAGGAATCTGTCCACACATAATAGAACACAAAATTCAAGGGCTCTCTATTTAGAGTATGAATACACAGTTGCTAGTTTTCTTTTAAGATTACACAACATGAATCTAATATACAAGGAAAAACTCCTTATATAAACACACTAAAAAGACCATTCTCTTTTCCACCCAACCATATGGCATCATGAGATCTCATGGATCCTTGTCTTACCCCCAAGCAAGAGAACTCATTACAACCAAATTCTTTGAATCTTTAGCATTCCTTCTAAAATATTATTACACATTTTTTTTATCACATCAACAAAATTCTATTTTGAATGCAAAGAAATACTTATATTTTATGAGCTTTCCCTTAAGCTAGCTCTCCTCTTCAAATTGCAATACCATCTCCTCCTCTTCCTCCATTGTTTCCTTATTTCCACCCAAAGTTGTCTTCAAGATGAAGAGTGGGTGAGCAAGGAGAATGTTTTCCCAATTCCTCTTAAAATCCACTCCATCTCTCCACATCTCCCAAGCATTCTTGGGAAGGGTGTGGGTGGCATTGGTTTCTCCCCCTCCACACCCATCCTTCTCAAAATTAATTTCCTTTGGCTGTGTTCCTTCTTACAAAATATTCAAGAACAATTTTTATCCTCCAAATTTCACATTCTACAAGAAATGTTCTATAATTTTGGTCATCTTGGGAAACCTAGGTTTTGGGTAGTTTCCCAAGTTCACAATGAAGGTTTATAGGGTTAAAAATGTCCATAACCCCTAGGTCTATCATGTGGGACTTCAAAAAGGTCCTAAACCAACCCTAGGAGTCACTTTAAGCATCCTAAAACCCACCTAAAGTTTTCATACGAATTTCACTTACTTATGACCCTATTCAAAGCTCTTCAACCAAGGGTTTCTCCTTGGGAACCTACATTTCCCAACCTAAGGCATAGTTTCCAACCTACTCCTCTTCCATAGGAATTTTCATTTTCCACCTAATCAAATTACAAGTGTCGTGTGACACTCCGAGTATGAAACACACCTTCCTCTTGGCATGTCTTTAGGAATTTATAGAATTATATAGCTAGAAATTTGCTAATTCATATTTGAGAAATCCTTCAAGTGATCTTATTCACAAACAAATCATTTTGCTATGAGGTATTGTAGACCCAACCATTGCACATTGTTTTACTCCCAGTTCCTTGTAATCTCCTACATAATACAATTCATTCATCAGTAGTAGACATAAATCATGCGCATATGTAAAAAAATTGCATCATCAACATACTTCTTCCTCATATCTCAACCAATCAAATTTTCCATTTCCCCATATGCAAAATACAAACATATAACATAATTTGTATTAGAACCTTAATCAAATAGCATGGAATTGATCATCATATTCGAGTTACTCAATATAAAATATATTTATTGCAACATGATATCTATTCATTTTAGTTGGCAATAATGTAGTTATTAAAAGTGCCTAACTATTCATGAGATAAAATGTAATAAGATAACATGCTTATTCATAAGGTCAATTTCCTCAATTAATGAAGATATATTCATGATTATATTAGCATAATTTAGGAAATCCCTCACATGAATTCCTACTCAATATGCATTGTCATGTCATTGAGTAGAGAAATTTAAAATTCTTTAGTATTCCTGGTTGATCACAATTCAAGTCCTAATTTTGCACGATAATTTTCCTTTCCTAAAAGAGGTATTTTCCTATCATGAGCATAAATTATATTCTATTAAGTAATCACACTAAGGCTTTATCCTAGAAGAAATCATAAGTAACCATTCACAAGTTCAAGAACTCCAAATATATTTATTTTTTATGTGAGGTCAAGTCTTCTATAACAAGTGACACATAACAATTTCACCTAATACAAAGATTTAGTTCAAATGAGTATAGAGGACTTAGGATGATAAGTCATATCTATTTAATTAAATAATAATGCATGGTATCAAAATAAATCACCAAGAAACCTCCTTATTCATGCTAATAACTAGAAAACAATAAAGTATTCCTTAAAGGAAAGCCACATCCTATTTTCTATTGTCACAATAAATATTGCAGTATAATTTACTAATTAATTGAGTTTTAATAATCAACAAAAAGAAGAAGGATGAATTGTCCTCCTAAGAAGCAAGTTCTTACAAGTCTTTAATGAGGCAAGGCCTTACATTTTTCCTTTTGCAAGGGGGGTCATGTCCTTATGACAATAAAAGAAAAGGTGACTTTGAGTTGCCCTTTAGATACCATCTAACTATTGAAGAAGGAGACTATTGAGAAAAAATTAATATAAGTATGATCAGTATGTTTCAATCATTGTTTTGTCATTGATGTCAAACCTGCTATTTGCTAGTAAGACAACTACTTACAAGATTTAAGTACTATCACTTATTTGATTAATGAAGAGGATTTGATCAAAAGATGTAAAAATAGCACCTAGAGGAAAGGTTGAGTTATGATATGTAAAGAAGTAAAAGAATCAACTAAGATAGTGATGACATCATGTATTGATAATCTACTTAAGGTTACAAAGGCTAGTTACACTAAGCAAGTTTAGAAGAACAAGTTAAACAAAGTTTGTCTAACAAGCTTGACTGAGTGGATAGTAGGTGTCAAGAAAAGTCAGTGCAAGCCGAGTAGCAAATTAGTTGGAGCCAAGTAAAAGTCTATTCTAGTGTATGCAAAGAAAAATAGTGGATGCCAAGTAAAGTTTAGTTGATCTCGATCACCAGTAAACTTTAGTTCATGCTTAGTGATTTTATAGAAGATGTCAAGAAATGCAGTATATGTTGAGCATCAAAAAAAAGTTAATGTCGAGTGGTTGCATTATTTGAAAGATCATGAATTTGATAGATCTGAGCTAAAAAGTTTGTTCTCTTGGATTATGTGAACTAGGTGGAAGAAAAGATTGATGAGTTGGTGGCACAGAATTCAAGGTAAACCATTTTGAGGAAAATTCAAAGAGGATTGAAGGAGAAGTTTCTAGAAGAGATATGAAATATGGGGTAGATTCATTGAATACTACCTAATCTATCCTAACCCTAAATTGGATGATGGAGAATGAGTAGAAATAGATCTTAATTTCCTATTTATAAGAATGGTTGGTCAAAAATAAGGGTTATCATGTGCGAGAACCTAAGAAAGACAAGGAGTCAAGGGTTTTGCTCATTAAGTGACCTAAGAGAAGAGTTTGCATTGCCATGTTAAGCAAGAAGTATTAAGGATATGAATTCTTGAAGGGTGAAAAAGCTATCAAAGTTGAAATGTGTGAAGGCCAAGTAGAATGGAGGATTGAAATAGAGATTTGTAATCTACAAATGGAGTTTTAAGTTGTTAATAGAACAAGCCTTACTATTACTCTCTAATAATTGTATCAGTCTAGGGTAAATCCTTTGGATTAAGGTTGACCTAACAGTCATTTCTAAATCCTTTAACCTGGTGACATTCCAAGTGAATGGTCTAAAGTCCTCTAACAAGGCTCACTCCTAACAAGGTGATTGAAAACCTTTAATAGGGTCACATTTAACAGTGTCTATTGTAACCTTTAATAGGGCATCACTTTAGAAGAGTGAAAAAGGGTAGCATGTTACTAGTGGTTTTTCCCAAATTGGGTTTCCATGTAAATCATTGTGTCAAGTGTGTTGTTGAATCTATTATGTTTCATGTTTACATTTTTGCAAATTGATTTGATAGTAACCTACAAGTTTTAAGTGGTTGCATAATCTTATAGATGCATGCACGATGATAAATTTTTATGGGTTCTCTAAGCTATGAAAAGTTTTATTTATACATTTGGACGTTGGATAATTGATTCACCTCCCCCCCCCAGTTATTCTAAAGTATTCCAACACTAACACCTTGCCAGGGAATCCAAAACAAATTAACCTATTATGTCACTAAGAAACTAAACCATTTTTTTTGAAAGATTAAAACAAGACATAACATAGCAGAAGAAATAACTCACATACATAAAAAGCAATACATTAACAATTACATCTCTTAAGGGTTGCATGAAGTTGAATCACATATAAGGCTTTATTAAGATTATATTTGATACATAAATAAATCCACATCATAGAATAACCATAAGTACGAATCAAATGAAATAATACACAAATACATAAGATGCCACATGGCATAACTAGAATGCATAATCATCCTCTATACAAGTCACATCGTATGGAATGATAAAAGAATATACATCATGAAATAGATACAACATCTCATAAGATCTCTAATAATCAAGTACAATACATCAGAGTATGACCAAAGAACATAATCATAAGGTCATGAGGATAGAACAATTACACAAGTACATCCAACAATGACAACTAGCTATCAAATCTCAATGGTATAAGAAACACTACCACCCGACCTCATGGAACCTAAATGGACCACTCCGACCATACTAAGGAGATACTCTCAATTCCCATACGAATAACAATCCAATAGTGATAACATCATCTATGTCAAGGAAATTCTAATAGCAATATATCTCAAAGGTACCAAGACACAAGTAGCATCTAATACCAGAGGAAACAAAGACACATAGGAAACCTACAAAGCATGTGGGAAAGTTTCATCACATGAGCCAACTCTAAGGTTGCCCTGGAAGCCTCTTTGGACTCTAGCCCCCTAGTGACTCTATGTGGCATTAGTATCCTTTCTTACAAAAAAGGCATACTAATGAGGCAAAGTTGCAACCAAGCATCCTCTCTAATCCCTTTCTAGCATGTACTAGCTCTTGAGGCATGGGTGAGGTAAAACACTGACTCTTGTCAATTTACTTTAACCTGTTTAATGAAATGTTGTCACTTATTAAAAATAAGTTTAAACAACTTACAATGGGTTACCCAGGAAACCTCGTTAGGGCTCCAACCTCCATTGCAAGCCACTTCCTAGCATACACATAGACAACCTACCCTAATCTCATAAAAGTATATCTTGGAAAAATGCAATATTCACCTCAGTCCTATACAAGCAACTGGAAAGCACCAAAAGATAACTGATCAAAACTCATAGGTTACACCAAGAAAATCACAAAATTCACCTCAATCTTATACAAGCAATTAGAAAACAATAGCAAATAACTTATCATAACTCATCATAAAATTATGTGAATGCACCACAATGGTTGGGAATAAAAAAATCATGACCAAATAATTAACAAAACATCATCATACATTAAACACTTCCCAAGCCTTTGGTATACATCCCTAAACTGGTCATAACTAGGGTTAACCCAAACCCCAACATGAAATAAATCATACATCTCATCAATTATTTAAACAAGTGTAGTTAAATAGTTAATAAGGTTTGTTATTATATTATCATCACAAAATTTGATTCACAAAATTGGTTCAAGTTTTCATTTTCCAAAAATGTCACATTTGATAAAGTTTTTCAAGTTCACAAGTATTTCAAATGACCTAATAATCCATTAAAATACCCTAGTACATAATACCATTTTCATATTAAATGAAATACTTTTTTAAAATAATAATCAAAATATTATTAAAAATTTCTCTTAATTAAATTGAATTACAAGTACTTTAAAAAATAATAATATATTATATAATAAATGATATAACAAAATATTTTAATTAAATATTATTAAAATTTAATAATGATTATTAAACAATATAATATTACCAATTATTTAATTACTAATAAAATAACACATACTAATTTATTAATAATCATAATTATTAAATTAAATAATTAAATAATAAAAATTAAGAATAATAACAATTATTATAATTAAAAAATTATAATAATAAAAAAGTGATTTAAAAAATGTTGAAACCCCAAAACATGGAGTGGTTGCATAGCAACCTAGCTACATGAGTAGTCCATGCCGCCAAGAGCAATGTCCACTACTTTGGCAGTCATTGCCTCAGTAGGTGCTACCTTGGCCGCATGCTAGGCAGAGGGGTAAGTCATTGCCCCTTCTCATTTTATAAAAAAATATAAAACATCCCACAATATATTTTAAAAAAAAATTAAATTTACCAATAGACGCCTAGTATGTGACTTTTATCTAGTAGGCTCTTTTTTTTATATTAAACAAAGATAGAACAATTTAATCAAATCAAATACCCTTTTAATACAAATCTAATTTTTCAAAAACAAGCCCTAGCTATGTTGATAATCCAAACAAAAAATTTCAACACGAGGGTTTTCAATTAGGTTTTTGTTCATAGACATTTAAATAATGAAGAACAGTAATTTCTTAAACAAGGGTTCCAACCAAAAAAATAATTTTTCATGCAAGATTCATAAAGAAACACGAAGAAGACAAAGGAAAGATTCAAAGCAATCTACTATGAAAATTTCAATAAGGTTCTTACCTTGACTTGATGTTAACCAGTTGAATGCTCAGAGATTGCAAGAATTCCCATCTCTCGAAACACTTTCCATAAATTTGCTTCTCCAAACTTGTGTGTGGAGAAATGAGCTCTAATTTCCTGATAATGAACTTTCTCCTCTAGGGTTTTGGTTTCACGAACATGCAAAAGTCTTTCTTTTATATTATTTTAATTAATTTAATTGTTTGTGCATACTTTATGCATTTTTAATTAAAATAAGTTTTATTTAAATCATATTCACTTGCACTTATTAAATAATAAGATATAATTAGAATGCATATATATTAATTTAACTAATAATAATATTTAGAGTTCATTATTAAAATGAAACTTCTATATTAATTATTATGCAATTAAATGTATATAACTACCCCAAATTTGGAATTTTAATCAAATCTGTAAATTTACTTCCTTTATTTAATTAATTCCTCAATTAATTAAATATAATTAAAAATTATTTTTTCTTTATAATTTTTTTGTTAAATTAAATCATTTAATAATATCTTTATTTGATTTAATTATAACTAAAAATCACAACAGACCCACAAACTAAAGAAGAAAACTCATTCTAAAAGACAAAGTACAAATTCAAACTCAAGGGTCAAAATCTTGAATTCATGCCACTTTGACAAATTTAGAAGGGTGAAAAAATCTTGGATACTTGTCATATATTCTAGGACAATTGGCTAAGTTTCAGGATTTGAACTCGAGAACTATCTTCCCTCTTTACCATTGAGATACTACAATAGGGCATGCTTATCTTGGCAATTCAAGGAACTCAATGTTTGGTACCTACAATCTACATAAAAGCCAAACATTCACATATGCATATATATCTAAACTAAAAAGGCAATGGTGGGGAGTGATACATCCTATGGATCCTGATTAGTAGGTGAAAATGACTCCCTACCTCAACCACATTAGGAACATCAAACATAAAGTAAAACATAAATGTACACCATACACATCAAAGTATGGGTTAAGTAACCATGAAAATTGTATAAAAATCATCCATCTAACTATCATCATGAAACAACTGAAATCACTATATGAAACATACAAAGCATCATCAATGAAAGAATAACCATGAACACATGAAATAATCGAGTATCAAGTATCTCGTCAAATAATTAACTAAGTATGAAATAACATCAATGAAATCAGGTAACCAAGTGCCACTAAATCATAACACATAACCATAAAACCTAGCCTAAAATAATTCGACAATATAACTTGAAAAAGGTAAACTAGGGGTAGGCTATACGTCCTCCCCCCTAGACTTCGGCTTACTCTTGGAAGCTGACTATTGTTACTAAAATAACAAAAATTAAATATATAATCACAAAATAAAGTTTCAAACACCAAGTGTTATAAATCCAAGTTTTATTTTCATTGTTCTATGGTTTCCAATTTTTTTGTTTATATTTTCAATTGATAAGTCTTGTTGTTTAATTTTGTTGCAAGTTTAATTATTTTTTAATTGATGGCACACAATATGCCTAGAGTTCCCATGTTGAAACTCGAGATCTAATACCAAATATAACACTCCTCCAAGGAACTTAAAATAAATTAACCTATTATGTCACTAAGTATGCTAAATTTTTATTTTGAAAGATTAGAACAAGAAGATATGACATAGTAGAGGAAATAACTCAGATACATACAAAGAAATACATTAACAATTGCATCTCTTAATGTTTCCATGATGTTGAATCACATATAAAGATTTATTAGATTAAATTTGATACATAAAAAAATCCACATCATAGAATACTCATAAGTATGAATCAAATGAAATCATACAAAAATACATAAGATGCCACATTGCATTACCAAAATGCATAATCATCCTATGTACATGTCATAGGGTATAAAGTGATTTAAACGATATACATCATGACATAGATACAACATCTTATAAGATCTCCAATAATAAATTATATTACATCATAGTATGACCAAAGAACGTAATCAGAATATCAGAAGGATAGAACAATTGTACAAGTACATCTAGCAATGACAACCAGTTGTGGGATCTCAATGGTATAAGAAACACTACACCTAACCTCATGGAACCTAAATGGCCCACTCCAATCATGCTGAGGAGAAAATCTCAAGTCCCATATAGATAATAATCTAATAGTCATAACATCATCCAAGTCAAGGAAATCTAGATAGCAATCTATCTCAAAGATACTAAGATACAAGTCTAGTATCTAATCCCATAGGCAATAAAGACACGTAGGAAACCTACCATGCATGTGGGAAAGTGTCATGACATGAGAGAACCCTAAGGTTATCCTGGAAACCTCTCTAGACTCTGGTCCCCTAGTGAATCTAATGGGCATTAATATCATTTCTTATAGACTAGGCATACTAACGAGGCAAGGTCGCAACCAAGCATCTTATCTACGCCCATCCTAGCATGTACTAGCACTCTAGGCATGGGCAAGATAAAACACTTACTCTCGTTAATTCATTTTAACCCATTTAATGAAATATTATCACTTATAAAAAACAACTTACAATGGGTTACCTCGGCAACCTCTTAAGGGCTCTGCCCTCCATTGCAAGCCACTTCCCAGCATACACATAGATAACCTACCCTAAGCTCATAAATGTATATCTTGTAAAAACACAATATTCACCTCAGTCTTATACAAGCAACTGAAAAGCAATAGAAAATTACTGATAAGAACTTATCACATAATTATGTTAATGCACCATAATGGTTGGGAATGAAAAGATCGTGACCAAATAATAAACATAACATCATCATAGATTAAACACATCCTGAGCCTATGGTATACATCCCAACACTCGTCATAATTAGGTTTGACCCAAACTCGAACACGAAATAAATCATACATCTCATCAAGTATTTAAGCAAGTGTAGTTAAATAGTTAATAAGGTTTGTCAATATATTATCATCACACAATTCAATTCACAACATGGGTTCAAGTTTCCATTTTCCAAAAATGTCACATTTGATTAAGTTTCTTGAGTTCACAAGTATTTTGAATGACCCAATAATCCATTAAAACACCCTAGTACATAATACCATTTTCACATAAATGGAAATGCTTTTTAAAATAGTAATCAAAATATTATTAAAGTTTTTTCTTAATTCAAATTGAATTACAACTACTGAAAAAAAATAAAAATTATTAAACAATAAATGATAGAACAAAATATTTTAGTTATATATATATATATTGATCGGTAAACAATCGAAACCTAGATTAATTATTATTATTTGTTAGAATTAATTATTATCATATGTTAAGCGAATGTAGATTCGAACCCAAGACCTCCCACATGATAGGCTCGCAAGTTACCATTATGTTGTAGGCTTTTGCCTATATTTTAGTTAAATAATATTAAAGCTTAATAATAATAATTATTAAATTATTAATAAAATAACATATACTAATTTATTAATAATGATAATTATTAAATTAAATAATAAAATAATAATTATTATAATTTATAATTTATAATAAAAAAGGCAATTTATAAAATGTTGAAACCCCAAAACATGGGGTTGCCACTTAGCAACCTCGTTGCATGAGCAGCCCACACTGCCAAGAGCAGTGTCTAATACTTTGGCAGTCGTTGCCTTGGCAACATTCGCTACCTTAGTTGCATGCCAAGTAGGAGGGGGGATGTCCTTCCCCCTTCTCATATATTTTTTAATTTTTAAAAAGAAATATAAAATGCCCACAATATATATTTTAAAAAAAAATTGACAATAGAGTCCGTTTATGTGACTTTTATCCAGCAAACTCTTTTTTTTATTAAATAAAGGTACAATAATATACTCAAATCAAATACCCATTTCATACAGATCTGATTTTTCGAAAATAAAACCTAGGTATGTTGATAATCCAAACACAAATTTGCAACATGAGGGTTTCCAATTATATTTTCATTCACAAGATTCAAGATTCACCAACAAACACTAAGGAGACAGAGGAAAGATTTGAAGCAATCTACTATGAAAATTTCAACAAGGTTCCTACCTCGATCTAATGCTAACTATTTGAACAGTCGAAGATTGCAAGAATTCCCATTTATCGAAACCCTTTCTAAAAATTTGCTCCTCCAAACCTATGTGCGGAGCAATGAGCTCTAATTTCCGAATAAAAAATTCCTCCTCTAAGGTTTCGCTTTCATGAACATGCAAAAGCCTTTCTTTTTTATTATTTTAATTAATTTTGTTCTTTGTGCATACTTTTTGCATTTTTAATTAAAATAAAGTTTATCTAAATTATTCTCACTTCCATTTATTAAATAATAAGATGTAACTAGAAAGTATATTTATTAATTTAACTAATAATACTATTTAGAGTTCATTATTAAAATGATATTTCTAAATTAATTATTATGAAATTAAATAAATATAATTACGCCAAATCCGAACTTGTAATTAAATCTTTACATTTACTTCCTCTATCTAATTAATTAAATATAATTACAATTTTATTTTTCTTTATAATTTTTTTGTTAAATTAAGTCATTTAAT